>JAIGNY010004486.1:1920000-2105000 GCA_020152595.1 Chiridota heheva
GTAGTCATAAGGACGAGAGATTTAGTGGCAAATTCCTATGTTGTAAAATCATACTTTTTCTCAGAGATTATTCTAATCTAATAAATATTTATAAATAAATATTGCCATGAGCATACACAGGTCAAGGTGGAACTATATTATTATCATTTCTCTAGAAGTGTTGAAAATTAAGTCAACCTTAAGCTTGATTTCTTGGTGGAGGACATCGCAAGAAATCTTCAGCAAAATTCTTTGGTGCTGAAACAATAGATCGGTCATTCTCCATACGATAATAGTTTTCACCCACAAGTAAATAAGTAATCCCATCGTAGTTCGTGAAGGCTCCCGTCACCTTCGCATCCACGGGAAGTCCCGGAAAGACACGATATGCCTTTCGTGGCTTCGCCCTGTTCACAGTTTGTGTGGATTCATTAAACTCAAACACTCGAAGACTCTTAAAGAAATAGCTGGTATCTTCACTGGCCCGGTGCATGGATGCACCGATTCCTTTCGCCAAGCCTAAGTCAGTGATGTATTGTGGAGAATTAGAGTCCAATATTATACCATCAAAATGGTAGTATTTTGCACCTGGGAGAAAAAAAGGACATGATAAAGGTTTAGGCAAGAAAAAACAGAAGACTGAAGTAATTTGCAGTAGGTTAATGGAAAAAAATTGACTGTTTTTTTACTGTTGGGCCTTTTCACTGCCCTCGGTCTTTTTCAACTGCCTACAAAAGTAAAACTTAAGAAAATGTGTGAGAAAATGTCTGACATTTTCCGAACGAAAATCTTGTTTTATTCTGCATGCAGAAGGTTATGGTGTGCCCAGTGTCAGAATATACCGAAATCGACATGTGCCGATTTCGAGTAATTTCATTGGTCAAAACGTGGCATATCACTCTAAAATCACCACATTCAAGCGCGAATCCAGGGGTGCGCGCGGGGCCCCATATACCCTTCGCACTTTGTCTCTTTTTGCTCATAAGTTCTCATTCTAATTGAAATTATGGTTGATATCTATATAAGTCTAAAGCTAGTGTGAGCAGAATAACGTATTTAAATTCTACATGAAACCTCATGCACAACATAATAAAAGTTAGTCAGAACTAATGCCCCCTCCCTTCTCGCCTTGGAACTCTCTTGATCTGCGCCTGATATCAATCATATATTTAGCAAATGTTCGATTCATGACTGATTTGCGCATTCTATACGTCATATCACACAGCGGAAGAAATCGAACTTTACGTTCAGTTTCTGCGTTATATAACGGTTTCAGCCAATCGAACATATGCTCAGACAGTCAGATGATGAGTGATATGACAGTTTCAGATAATCGAACATATGCTTGGATGATGAGTGATATAACGGTTTCAGCCAATCGAACATATGCTTAGATGATGAGTGATATGACGGTTTTAGCCAATCGAACATATGCTCAGATGATAAGTGATATGACGGTTTCAGCCAATCGAACATATGCTCAGATGATGAGTGATATGACGGTTTCAGCCAATCAAACATATGCTCAGATGATGAGTGATATGACAGTTTCAAGCAAGAAGAATGTTCAAAATCTTCATATCAATAGAAATGGAATATATGGTGGTTGATATCGACAAATATCGATGTCGGACCTTATGGCAGTCTATAAGCACATCATAGAAAGTAGTACAATATGCTTGCTGTTCAACTATACAACTGTGAAACTTTTAATAGAGGATGGAAAACAGAAAGTAACGCTGCTTACCAACTTTCGCACTTACAATTCATATATTGACAAATATATTTGATCTTATTCTTACTATATCAGATAAAAAACAGATTCTTGTTTTGGCAAAATTTTGAGCAATTTTCATACAATAATTTAAACAAAATTAACAATGATGCTGTTTTTTTCGCTTTCCACGCTTTTTTTGTAAATTTCAAGTGCTTTTTTTCCCAATTTCAAATGTCTTTTGAGATGGGGACAAAGTGGGAAAAAACCCTCTCACACAACTGTGGAAGGGTAAGGACAATCGGGCAAAGACCCCTACACCTAGGAAGGCAAATTAGATCAAGAGAAGAGGACAAGTTACCTCTAATGATGACGATCTTTCCATCATACCACCTTTCGAAGATGCTGCTCATGCGCGATGGTCCACCTACAAAGAACTTAGCAATTTTTGAACCATCTGTAGAGCTGATCAGATGACCATCTTCATTAAACCTCCAGAAAACACGTCCCTAAGAAGTAAAGAAAAATAAAAAGTGTTAACGTTTTCATCAATACAGTAAGGCTGCATAATATTATATTTCCCCTAAATCAGCATTGATATATTCGGTGCAACATGGAGGCATAGTATGTATTGGGCGTATGTGCAATGATAGAACTCCACGACCACCTACTATAGGCATAGTATGTATTGGGCGTATGTACAATGATAGAATTCCACGACCACCTACTATAGGCATAGTATGTACTGGGCGTATGTGCAATGATGGAACTCCACGACCACCTACTATAGGCATAGTATGTATTGGGCGTATGTGCAATGATAAAACTCCACGACCAACTACTATAGGCATAGTATGTATTGGGCGTATGTACAATGATAGAATTCCACGACCAACTACTATAGGCATAGTATGTATTAGGCGTATGGACAATGATAGAACTCCACGACCACCTACTATAGGCATAGTATGTACTGGGCGTATGTGCAATGATGGAACTCCACGACCACCTACTATTTGTCTATTCCCTCTCTTACTCTGGCATCAAAATTTTGGCGCCGTCACTGGGTATACCTACTGCATGAAACATGTTATACTTACTTTGAATGCATACAGTTGTCCACGGATGAAAGCTACGTCATCGAACACAATATGACAGTAAGGCGGAAGGACAGGCGCGGGTGTCGTTACGGCGGGCGTGGTCATTGAGGGGGATTCAGTAACAGGGTTTGGGTTCACACCTAACAATGATAAAAATGAAACATAAATAATTCTGAATAAGAGACTTTTAGATTAAATTAAAAAAAAAATCTGTATTTTTCATTCAGCTTTGTTTCGCCCACAGCCGTGACTGCGGCGACAACAGCTTCCAAGGCAGGGAAATCATTTTTTCTCCCATATATTATGAAAGTTTTTCATTTAAAGGCCAACTATTGTGATTAGAATGTGGCGGCGTACATTTTATTCCAAGGTACTACTGATTGGCCTATCAGTATAAGTGCCCGTTGGGCCATAGTATTTCGACCAATCAACTCTCACGAATTGAATTATATCTATCTCATACGTTAGAGACGACAAATGGTCTTTAATCCCAAGGATCACTATGTATTTCCTACTTTTAGCGATCCCACGTGATTACCCAACAGCTGACACCAGTTTTCGATCTTTAGCTGAAAGCTAATAATGATCATTAAGAGGGTAAAATAGGACAATTAATAATCCCATTTATAACATTATTTTGTTAATAAAACTTGAAGCGTAGATATCTCCAGATCAAAAGAGAGATTTCACTCAAAGGAAAGGTATCGTCCCATAAATAAAGTGAACAGCGCCGTACTTTGATAGCGTCACTTCCGGTTTTGAATTTTCCTTATGATCAGTTGATTGCGAGAAATCTGTGATGTTATCGATAACAAATGTAGGCTCCTATGTTCGGTCCTGCGGGTGTGTCATCGAAAACATCATAGAGGTCTCGTAATCAATAGGGAAATTGAAAACCGGAAGTGACGTTTCCAGCACGGAGACATTCGCTTATGAATGTATTTATGGGACTTTGCCTTTCCTTGAACAAATCTAATCATTTCCCCTATAAATACTCCAAATGTATAGGGAAAACCTTTTTTGAACCACTGCCTATTTTATAGCTTTTAGCATATTAAGAATATTTACTTATATTTAATTCCAGTGCAGCAGTGTGCAATAAAGGATTTTGCGATTATTTTGAAATTAATTTTGCGATTATTTGGAGTTTGTACAAAATGAAATACTAGGACCCACGGTGCACGATGGGTAAATTCACTTAGTGATTATGACGACCTCCATCACATTCTGATTTTTCCTAGATTCCTCATTGGTCAAATTAATGAACAGTCATTAAAGCAGTATTTGCGTTGGTAATACGCCAAATATGATAAACAATCAAATGCTAAAACTAAAATTTTCAGTTTTTGAGGATAATCTTTATAAGTTTTGGCATAGAAGTCACAGAAAAGGAGGTATGGTTTAGTTTTTAATATTTTCTAATCGACGGTTGGCAGGTTTGTACATTTTGTATTGCTACGATCCCCGCTAAACTGGTATAACAACTTTAATAAGAACGTTAATGTCGGGGCAGTGGGGCGATTGCCTCCTTGCCCTAGAGTAAGGGAGGCGAAAGGGACAGGTGTCCTTATAAAAGTTGGGTGCGAGCGGGGGCATGAGGTGCCCTCAAGTTTGAAATTTAAGGGCGGACCGGGGCAGGACGTGCCATTTGAAAGTTTTATGAACTTATTGGTCATTCTTGAAGCTTGAAAATAAATCGAATCCACTCACTCACAAATCCTACATAGTTTATAGAATATGTAGTATGCATTTACAATTTATTTAACACAAACAGAGCATAAAATTTACCAGGGGCTAGATATCGAGGACCGTAGTGGAAGGGGCATGACCCCCAACTATTTTCACAAGTTGCCCTTTTTTTAGGCTCCCGAATCTGAAACCCATAGGCGGGCTTTGCGTACCGAAAATTGTGAGAAATTTTAAAAGTGGGAAGGAAAAAAAGGGAGCAGGCGGAGAAAGGGAGGGGGGGGGGGGTGGAAGGGAGAGGGGCGGGGGAAATCACAACATCACGCTAAGATTTAAGAAATCACAATACAAAAGTAAACATTTGGAAAAAAGTGGAAGTAGGGCAAGTGCCCCTTGCTTCTCCCTCCCACACACACACGCCTGGTTGTGGGGTTTAGTATCTGATATAGACACGGAAATATATGCCCCGAAAAAAAGAAAATGATTAGCAGAATAGAATAGACACGAACCATAAATTGACTGGATTCCAAACACATCGTCCAGTGGGAGGGTGAAGCCTGGGGTGTACCCCTTGGCCCATGGCCACATCAAAGACATTTGGATATTGGAATGGTCTAGTCCCAATGCGTGACCAATTTCGTGAGCGGCAGTATAAAGCAAGTTAGTGCCTGAAGAAGGAAGCATGAAATCATAAATCAATCAATCAAATATTACGAATAAAATGTCTTTCTCCGAAAAGTAACGTTCATTAAATGATTATAGTTCAGTGGTTAGACATGGGGGAATTTCCCCCAAGAAATCGCTTTGACCCCACCTGCTTCCCGCTTTGACCCCACCTGCTTCCCTTCTTAAATTTTTAATACGGACGATATATTTTACCCGATCTGTAGGAATTTGCACCAAGAAATTATTGTAGGCCTTTCCACGTCATGAAAAAAAACGCCCCTCTCTTGCAGCCCCCTCCTCCCCTCCCACCGCGTATAAAGATCCACTGACGCACCACTGTTCTTATATGACAAAAAAAAAAAAAAAAAACTTTTATGTGAAAACCAGTCTGTGATATCTTTTAATGTTCCCGGAATTTTATAGATGTCAAACGTTCCTTTTTTTTTTTAAAAGTTTCGGCATTCTTTTGTAAACCTTATACGGTGGTGAACAACAACATTTAAAAAAAGTATACATTTCGACAAGTAAACAAGATGCATAATGACAAGTCATACATGTGAAGCTGGGATGTCACTGTTTGTCTTATACCAATGATCAGTCCTACGACATTGTTTGAAGCTTTTAACTAAATGATTCCCTTAACATAATTACATTAACGTATCCATTCTTCGCCATTTTATTCCGACTTGTTCTTTTGCTCTAAGATATTAATATCCTATACCATTCAAAGTTAAGTAACGCAAGTACCAAATAATGATAATGTGTGTAATCTAAACCTGCGTTCAATTTCGTGGGAGCAATTTGATTATATAGCTACCAGTAAAATAACTATCTTCTGAGAAAAAATTCGGGTTAAGTTTCGACAATAACAGCCCTTTAGGATAGCTTGGTCAAAGCAATTGATTTTATTTTTCAGAAAATGTTTTTGCAATGCCTTTACACCAATTTCCACTTGAGTTAAACACCCATTCATTAGACTACTATTGTATAACAATACAATAATGATCTTTATTTCAATAATGATTACAGCGTTTATCCCCAAACGTTGGACTCTAAAACATGAGGGTTATTCGCAAAACTGCTTTTTTCATTTCATACAATTCTATTTTATTAATATCTGAAAATGACTGTTAGTAACATGTCATTTGGTGGTCAATCATTCGATCCCTGTTTTTGCACATTCTCCCCCCATTAAACAGAAAATGTCATTAACAACCATTAACAGCAGCGCCGCTAGAGTCATAATGTTACATATACACAAAGGTGATTTTCAAAAATATTCCCACACAGAGAGGTAGGGGCAGGACAGTTTAATAAAAGTGCCGACAGAAAAATCATCCTAAAAATGTGAATTCTTCCCCGTTCCCCTCCCCCTCCCCCATCCCAATATTACAGTATCATGACTCCACCGGCCCTGTTTTTAGTATCCATACCAGCATTGTAAATGATCTTACTTACCTGCTACCTTTGTATGTACAAGAAAGAACGACTGTTTGTCAAGGCTATCATAAACGTGAAATAAATCTCGAAGTCACTAAACCATCTGTGTCTTATTGTTTCTCTATCAGGATATTATACTGCTGATAAGGGTCCCTGTTGTTAACGACAGGGCCCCTCCCTAAATGTTAGTGCTCTTTCTACAGATTCAATGATCCCTTCTGAATAGAATTAACTTCCACGTGAAATGATGGTTTGATTTAGGCCAAACGTTTTATCTGCTTATTGGACTGCTTCCAATTGTCGCACACTGTGTTTCCTATTGTCGCACATGTGTGACAATAATAAGAAGCACCTAGTGTGCGACAATAAGAAGCAGTGTGACAATATGTAGCACCTAGTGTGTGACAATAAGAAGCAGTGCGACAATAAGAAGCATATAGTGTGCGACAATAAGAAGCAGTGCGACAATAAGAAGCATCTAGTGTGCGACAATAAGAAGCAGTGTGACAATAGGAAGTATCTAGTGTGCGACAATAAGAAGCAGTGTGACAATAGGAAGCATGTAGTGTGTGACAAGAAGAAGCACTCTGACAATAAGAAGCACCTTGTGTGTGACAATAAGAAGCATCTAGTGTGCGACAATAAGAAGCAGTGCGACAATAAGAAGCATCTAGTGTGCGACAATAAGAAGCAGTGTGACAATAGGAAGTATCTAGTGTGCGACAATAAGAGGCATGTAATAATAATAATAATAATAATAATAATAATGATATGAACATTTATAAAGCACCGGTATCCATCAAAAAATGATGCTCATGGTGCTTTTGCAAACACAACAATAATAAATGTATCAGCTAGAGTCACAGTCAGAATGTCTCTTTGAACAGGTATGTTTTTAAGTTCCTTTTGAACATGTTGGTGCTGGGTGATGACTTGAGTGCAAATGGCAATGAGTTCCAAAGTTTCACTGCTCCAATCATAAAACATATGTCACCCCATTGTGTTTTTGCATTATACTCTTGAAGCAGTCCTTTACATGACAGCATGAAGATCGTAAACCACATCGTGTTGGCACATAGACATTGAAAAGTGTAGATAAATAAGAGGGCATTATACCATTCAGGCACTTGTAAATTATCAAGCAAACCTTGAAAGTGATTCTCTGCGGAACTGGCAGCCAATGTAAATCTGCAAGCACAGGTGTTATGTGTTCAGACTGTTTTGTGCGGGTGATGATGCAAGCCGCAATATTTTGGAGTCTTTGCAGACGTTTCAGCTGGATGTTTAGAACCCCATATAGGAGGGAGTTATTTGAGTCGATGCGCGATGTCACAAAAGCATGGACAAGAGTTTCAGCTGCATTTCTCGTTAAGTATTTGCGAATTCGTCCAATATTGCGAGGGACAAACAAGCTGCTTTAGACATGGCCGTGATTTGCTTCTCCATTGTCAAAGAACTGTCAAACATAGTGTGTGTTTGTGACTAGAAGAGACACTCTGACAATAGGAAGCACCTTGTGTGTGACAATAAGAAGCAGTGTGACAATAGGTAGCACCTTGTGTGTGACAATAAGAAGCAGTGTGATAATAGGAAATATCTAGTGTGCAACAATAAGTAGCAGTGTGACAATAGGAAGCACCTAGTGTGTAACAATAGGAAGCAGTGCGACAATAAGAAGCTGTGCGTCAAGGAGGCCGTCACAGACGTCACAAGAATCTTACAAAACAATTGGCTACCTACCAAAATATTCTTTGTGTGTGTATTGCTCGGAGTCATCGAAGTGAACATCCCCGTTAAGGGCACCCCATCCACTGTTGGGTGTAAATGCATGGGCCAGGGTGCCACCGGGACCATCAAAAGGTGGGTCACTGGATATGTCAGTGTGTGACCATTTACCAAACAACATGACGATGTCAGCTGCTCCCTCTGTCACACGAGTAAATCTAAATAAGGAGAAAAGACATACTATCAAATATTAATTACTAAAGCGTTCGCCCAACAAGTAGGTGGGGGCTTTTGGTTTTTATTTCTATGAATGAACGTGAATTCTTATGGAAACGTACCGAAGCTTATTGCTGCCAAGAAAGACAACAATTTCATTTCGAAAATATTTTCGCAATTTCGAAAAGTTGGCCGTCAACTTTTCGTAATTTCGAAAGTTGGCTGAAAACTTTGCGTAATTTCGAAAAGTTGATCAACTTTTCGTAATTTCGAAAAGTTGCTGCTAAACTTGTCTTAATTACGAAACGTTTTCTGCCAACTTTTCAAAATTACGTCGTTAGGGTCTATACTGCATGACTGCTATACGACTGTACGAGATTTGGGAGATGTCTAGAACATTTTCTGTTTATTGTGTTCATAATTCTCAAAATTGGTTACCGTTCAAATTTCTCAATTCTTCGTTATTTAACCTTCAATAAACTGACAAGGGATAAGCTTTATGCAGTTATTTGGTCTTTTCTTAAATACTTACGTGAGTGGTGAAACGTCGCTCCACAATTTAAAGGCCGCAATAACTGCTTCATCCACTTTCTCAATAGTAATGATGGAGTGGTCAAGGTTTGGATAATTCTTCAACCTGAAATCAAAATTAAATTCATATAAGCGGTGATTTTATATTTTCTCTGTACACATCAAGAATGTGCAAGTGGCACCAAACAGAAATTTATTCTCAACTGACAATGAAACATTCCCTCAAATGATGTATTTTACATCACTACATCTGTAGTACATGCTGTCATGCAAGTATATAGAAATAATGACATTTAAATAATAACTTTCATTTTGATATCCAGTATATTAAATCAGACCTGTCATGTGGGGACTGGTGGCAAACAGTTGGCAAAGACCGCTCGGGGTGGATCACTGTATAACCCTCCCCTCCCTTTCTTTCCTCTCAAAGTTCACTGCATGGTTTAACACAGAATCGCACATAAATATGTATCTATTTTAAAATTACCGCTTCAAAGAGGGGACATGTGCAGGGAATTATGGCCCAGCTTTCATCATTTGGCTGATAGGAATGCATTATGTTTGCCACCCACATCATTGATATAGCTGTCGCTGATGACGGTCACTCTGAAGACCGCCGCTTTATACAATTGCAAATGTAGACGTTTTCTTACTTGTAAGTTAAGTCCGTCTTTTTCCATACGTAATCTCCACCGGCAGCCTTATACCGTCGCACCCTTTGTGATCTTCCATCGGTATTGTTAAGACTGACTACCACATTGTCTGGGACGCCGCAACGTGGACGTGACAACAATCTAATGGTTGGTTCGTCAAATTCTCCTGTCTGCTCGAGCCCTCCCATCATCTGTAGTTCCGACAATCCCATCTGCAAGGTGACGTTTGCAGGGACTTTCTGGTCCTTTTCGCGAGGGATGATATTGAAATATTTCTTTATGTATTGCTGTTGGATAAAAATGTTTTAATTGGTCACAAAACATGGCAGTATGGACAGATAGCAACAATTTCATTTTGATTGAAAGAAAATATGCCATAAAACATGAAAGTATAGGTTTCAGGAAAATAGGTCAAATTAGGCTGCAAATTGACCATTTTACAACGGTCTTATATAACAAAATGATACAGTCTGTAAATTTTATTGGAATTTTGTGACATCACAACAAGAAAACCAACAAATGTCATTGTTTACCTAATATCTATTATTTGCTTACTTATTGTTCTTATTCCCCCCCCCCTTCCCCCCCCCTCCTTCCTTAACGTTATTTGAATATCAGCGGTTGAAGACAACGAAGAGGTTTTGAATCCCCATCATCCCCTCAATCAAAATTTAGCAAAAGAAAATGATGAGAAAAAGATGATTTTCAGAGGCTAAAATTCAGGACACAAATTTATAGAATTACATTTGAAGTATTGAGTTGTCCTCTCTTTCATACATCACAACTGTTAAACATTATCAAAATTTCGTATTAGTGAGAACTCGTGTTTTACATGTGCACCTGTCTGCCTGAGTGTACACTGGCGGGTGATTTTGGCGTAATTTACAAACTATTTTGTTTATAATCTTTGGTATATGTAACACCTGTCCAATTACCTTTAACGGAAGCAATACTCACACAAAATTGCATTTATTTCAAAACGACCTTGACACAAAATAAATGATTTAAGAAATACAATTAACAGATTACAGATCTAATGGTGTTTGAAGACAAATCAGCTAAATTGTTTCAAAATCCATTAAACACATCAGAATAGATAAACGTTCCAATCAAAATTGTTTAAAAATGGGTTATTTTACAGTTTTTGAACTTGAAGTTCTTATTATATTCACACACACACACACCACATATATATATATATATATATATATATATATATATATATATATATATATATATATATATATATATATATATATATATATATATATATATATATATATATATATATATATATATATATATATATGTATATATATATTTATATTCATGGCGTATGATTGGGGAGTCCTTCCTTCACCATATGAATATACAGCCACGAAGATAAAGCGTGACCACAAAATGGCTGACAAAACGAAACAGTCGAGTGTTGACAGCGACTAAGCCAGGTCTGTTGTTAACTGTCTAGTTTCCTTTCTTGTGATCGTTTCTTAGATAAAGTTAAACATATTAATATATCCCCTATCTCCCACGAAATATCATACGCATGTCTAATGACTAGTAATGAACATATGAGTCCCATCTACTCCCACCCACCCTCCTTCCTCTTCCTCCACATTGAATTGAACCGACAAGATATTTAGTAGTGTATTTGAGGCGACACCAAATCGCTCGACTTGTCGGCGTGGGGTCCAAGGACTCGTTTAAGGGCCCCTGGTTGGATCGAGGGGAAAACGTCCTGGAAGCTCTCGCAAAATTAACATTTCAAGGGCAAAAAAAGTATGTCACAACGCATTGTAAGAAGGTGACACGTATTATAGAAGTCAAAATTCATGTCAAAGAGAGCTCAAATACACCATATACAAAACACAAAATCAAAGCGCTGGACTTGTCGGCGTGGGATCAGGGGCTCGCTTAAGTGCCTCTGGTGGGGTCGAGGGGCAAAGCCCCGGTAGGGGACCAGGGGGCGAAGCCCCTGGAAGCTCTCGCAAAATTGACATTTCAAGGGAAAAAAAAGTATGTCACGCAACGCATATTATGAAGGTGCATTATACAAGTCAAAATTCATATCAAAGAAGGCTTTAGTACACCATATATGTTTAATATATTATTACCGAAGAACATTTTTCTGAGAAAGTGCCCTTTGAAATCTAAAAACATAATAAGCATCTGGAATGTCAAAGCTTGTTGAATCGACGGTACCAATTAAAATCGATTACAATCTGAAGCGACGGATCAAAATACTGGGAGGGGGAGGGGGATGTGGGGGGGGGGGATTTCCATCTTTCCCCCTCTGGCTACGCCACTGCTCCCCCTCCTCCTTGAAAAAAAAACTGAAGCTATTTGCAACTTTTATATTTCCTCCGTCCTTCTTCTGTTCCTATGCAAATGTGTTAGACCTATGCGAATGTGTTAGACCTATGCAAATGTGTTAGACCTATGCAAATGTGTTAGACCTATGCAAATGTGTTAGACCTATGCAAATTCGTATTGTGTGTATGAATGGGCAGATCTTTATATCTACGGAAAAAATTTGACAACTTTAAGATTTTTGAGATATGAACCACACCAAATTCCAGGTATCGTGCATTACGGACGGCAACATATATTTTTATTCGTGTGTTTTGAGTGCTCGAATACCACATAGATCAGGCTACACCTACACAGATGGGCAAATCAGTAACTGGCATGGATCTAATTACTGTGTGCTGGCATAAAATGTACGCCGCCACAATAATATCACAACAAATTACCTTTAAAAAACGAAAAAGAACTAAAGAGTTATAAATTTATTTTGATTTGTATGCCTTTTCAAAATTCACCGTGTATTGGAAAAATCCTTTAGCTTGTTCAGCTATGGTGTAAATCGCAAATCAAAAGTAATATGCAACTGAACAGTTAAAACAAATAACGTACTGTTTTAATCTTAAAGAGTGAATAAAATATGGAATACTTATTATGAAATTGCTATACATATTCGAGAGGAAAATGGTTCAGGAATTTTGCAAAATGTCAATAAAACATTTTAAGCCCAAATCTTTATCATTTGTTATTGTAATATCAATAAATATAAACGTATTTGTACGAAATTGACTAATTCGGTAAGGAATGACATTAACGGAAGAATGAGACAAGAATGTACACCACCATTAAATAAGCTTTAAGATTATGTATAATTTTTGTCGTAGGCCCATATATTTTGCTAGATATCTGCTCTAGTAGTTAAAAAGTGAATTTTGAATACTTACAAATCCTTTAGCTTTTGCCTTTAAATTTCCAGACTGTCTCGCATTGCTGTTGGAGTTTCCACGTGACGGGGCTGGAGCCGAAAGACTGAGCCAAACGCACCCCAGTATTACTACCAGACTGATCAAGTTACGATTAATTTCCATATTTTGATAAAGTACAAATTGTTTTTAATCAGTTATTACTCTTGCCTCTTCAGAGCTTTACTTCTCGTTGTGATTATTTCCACAGAGCTTCCTGCCGTTTATATAGGCTGTAACCTTGTCGTTAAAAGCTTATTCGGAAGTTGAGTTGTTCTTTATTCTTGAAATCCGTAGAAAAACGAACAATATCGGAAACTGTACGTCATGCTCCTGATTCGGGATAGAAGTGGGTTCAGTAATGTACGGAGACTTTCAAATGCCATAGAGTACGTTGCACTTTCCATTCACGATGACCTGCCATATGCCTATGGTGACTTAGTGATTCGTACTTGCTACTACTTAGATAAATTTGTTTATGTAGCTATGATTCATTATAATTTTCGTTCAGAATGAACCACAAATTAGATACAAACATATTTAATTGAAGTTAACTTTACAATAGAAGCCACCGTATACAATTGATAAGATAAGATAAGTTAAATTTATTTCGTCCACAACAAAAGATGGAAATTTGTCACCCCCAGTAAACAAAAGATGGAAATTTGTCGCCCTCAGCCAACAGAAGATGGAAATTTGTCACCCTCAGTTAACAAGAGATGGAAATTTGTCACCCTCAGTTAACAAGAGATAGAAATTTGTCACCCTCAGCCAACAAAAGGTGGAAATTTGTCGCCCTCAGTTAATAAAAGATGGAAATTTGTCGCGCTTAGAAACAAAAGTAGAAATTTGTCGCCCTCAGATTACAAAAAATGGAAATTTGTCGCCCTTAGACAACAAAAGATCAAAATTTGTCGCCCTCAGCCAACAAAAGATGGAAATTTGTCGCCCTCAGAAAACAAAAGATGACAATTTGTCGCCCTCAGCAAACAAAAGATGGAAATTTGTTGCCCCTAGACGAAACGTGTTAAAACAAATTTAAAGTTATATAAAGGGTTAGAGGGGCATGCCATCCTAGGGCCGCGCCTTTTTTAGGATTTCCGAGAAAGGATAAAAAGGACACGAAAGTACAGCGAAAAGCGCCACACCGGTGTACTTTGATTGTTGTTAATATGAAAAACTGTATAATTCAAATTGATCTCAAATCGGCGCCTCTTGAGTTTGCAAGGTCGGCGAGATCAAGAAGTCAATTATATCATAAACTCCTTTTCGTGGCGGGCCTTTTTTGGGCGAAATGTCTGGTTCGTATAAAGTGGGCTCTTAGTCGTAAACTCATTCGTTCAAATTTAAATGCTTGACCGCTCTAAGCAGGTTATTTACATGAGAAATATACGGCGAGGATGGCAAGATTTGAACATAGGAGCAGTGGCGTAGTTGGTCATGTTTCACTGAGGGGACAAGGGCATTTTGGCAGTCCCCCACCAAAACGTTAGGCTCAAAATCAGTGTTTTAAGTCTAGGGGCGATACCATGGCTGCATGGTATGGAGTCCAGGTTCCTGGAAGCCCTGCGTGTCACGTGATTTTGCGAGCAGAAAACTGTTTAATATTGTGTCTACCCAAAGGTTGAAGTCCTGTTTTTCGTGATTCTGATAACAGAAAATTGCTTGAATTAGTATTAAATCCACTGGGCGTCGGAAATCCTGCGCTTTTGGTGATTTTGGTAGCGGCAATAAATGCTTAAAGAGGGCATGGCATGGTTTTTAAACAGTCAAAACTAGAGGCAATTCTCTCGGAAGCCCTGCGCTGCTTGTGATTTTGGTAGCAACAAATTGCTTGTATAATTGTGTCAAATCTCTTGACCTATGGGCGAAGCCCTATCACGTCTGGTAGGGATTTTAACAGCAGAAAATTGCTTTCAAATGTGTCAAATCTTGAAGTCCTGGTAGATGGTAGAGGCCCAGAAGGTAAAGTCCCCAGAAGTCCTACACATTTCTCGTAATTTTGAAAATTTGTTGAAGATTGTATCAAGTCTAGGGTGAAGCCCTCGGAAGCCTTGCATTTCTTGCGATCGGGTACTAGAAAATTGCTTAATATTGTGTCAAATCTAGAGTCGAAGTCCTGGTAGGCGCCGAGGGGGCAAAACCCCCGGGGTATAGCGCTTTTTTAAAGTTGAGCGTTTTTAGGCGTGATTTTAGGTTAGTATCAGAAAAGTGCGTAAAATCGTGTCAATTCTACAATAAACACCTATAGTTAGTTTAAACTCTTAAAAGGAATATACATTTTTGAACGAATGATCAAATGTAGGACCCTATTGACTACAACTGTACAATATGTGTTTTAGTTGGGTTTGAGGGATGATTTTCATTTTGTTTATGTAAGAATACAGTTTGGGAGAAAACATTTACAACCTTTGTTTTGTAAATGATACAAATTGCAGAAGTTGAGAATAAAAAGTATCTAAAAATATATTCTTAGGACATTTTTGCGCCCCTGTCAGCATTCGGCGCCCTCTCAGAAAGCTTCACTGGGGGCGGGCAGTTCCCTTGGTCCCCACCAGCGGCGTGTTGCTGAGGGTTGATAGGGGGCAGAGCCACAGGCCCGAGGCCTTAGGACCCCGATCCAAAAATTACATTACATTAAATATTGAAAATTTGCCTGATTTTCGGTTAGTAAGAGTTCAAATAATTTTACGTAGAAGCTGGGCTGGATAGGGTCTAGACACCATATGTGCGTGGGCGCCTTTATAAAACCTTGTCGTCTTGATTGCATTACATTACTGTAGTTTTCATGGCAACTTGGACGTAAGTGATGTATCCAGCTTTTGACGCCACAAGGAGTGCCGAAAATACGACTTTTATAATCGGACTTCTACCTAAAAAATGTCCAATACTACTAGTGACTAAACTATCGAACAAACTGACAACAAAAGTGAATGATTAAAGCCAATTTGATTAAATGGACGATTTTTGACGACTGAAACAGCGATTTCTAACAAACTTTAGGCCATACAAGTACTATCTGCGATCTTTATCTGCAATTTCTAAAAACATATATTTAGTGGAAACTCTTTCAACCAAATTTAGGCAAAATTCTAACAAATGAGGGCATTTTTAAGCATATTCAGGCTATTTTTTAAGAAGCTTTTGGCGACTTCTATAAGCAAATTTGGGCGAAGGTTTTGCAAAGCTTAATTGAATCAGGGCATTCATTAATCACCTTTGGCTTATCTCTATCAAAATTTGGGCAACTTAAACAATTTCAATCAAAAAATTTGGACCATTTGTAACCAAAATTAAGCGATTTTTAAAACCAAAATGCAATTTCTTACTCAAACATGTATAGAAATGTACTATTTTAATATTTCACCATGCAAAACTTACCTACGGAATTCCGCCAAGGAGAGGGCCCACAGAGGTATAGCTAGGGGGTTTGTTGGTTGACACCCCTTTAGACATAAAAAAAAAGGTCAGATGTAAAAAGAAGGTCTAGAAAGAAATGGTTATAAGTTTGGTAATATGAAGATCCTAGAATGGAGTATATAATCCTCCTTGATCCCTGAACCCACATATACTCATGTCACAGTTGATCGTTTCACTAACTTGAGGGGTCCCATTTAACCTTTTGCCTCGGGTCCCCAGGTAAGTCGTTACGCCACTGCCCCCGCCACCACGGCACTGGATAAGAGTAGGCTAAGAGTAGAATATAAATCTTTGGGGAATTATGCAGAGTATGGTGAAGAATTCACTTTCGTGGAAAACAGTAGCAAACTACAATTTAGAATGAGATGCCAAAAAAAGGTGAAATTCCTGGAAAACGTTACATGATCGGCATGATCAGGTTCCACAACGAAACTTATTCCTACTATAAACTATCACCTAATGGTCATAACATTAATGGTATTGATGATATTTGTGATTCCTTTCAAACTTATTTTACTGATATTGGGCCTATATAAGCTGCCAAGTAGCATTAATGGTAGCACCAATGATCCATTAAATCATTTACCAAATCCAAATTGCTCTTTCTATTACATGTATGCCACCGATAAACATAAACATCTCCAATGTAAACAAATCCAGCCCAGGTTTTGTTGTTATTTATCCTAAGATCGTTAAGTCTGTCGCCCATTTCATTTCGAAACCTTTAATTCATGTTATTGTTCTTTCATTGAAGGTATTATTCCATCTAAATTAAAAGTAGCACGTGTCGTCCCTGTCTTTAAAAGTGGTCAACGTGATATTATCAATAGCTATTGCCCTATTTCTGTTCTACCTTGCTTTTCTACTTTTTAAAAAGCTTGTTCTTAATCGTTCTTTTCTTAATGTTAGTTCAATTTTATTTAAGTATCAGTTTGGTTTTCTGCCCGGCCAAAGCACAGCCCATGCTATTCTATCACTCGTTGATCATATTATTCATTCGTTAAAAAACAAATCCCTTACAAGTTACCTGAGGCATTTTTCTAGATCTGCCCGGCCAAAGCACAGCCCATGCTATTCTATCACTCGTTGATCATATTATTCATTCGTTGAAAAAAAAATTCCTTACAAGTTACCTGAGGCATTTTTCTAGATCTGCCCGGCCAAAGCACAACCCATGCTATTCTATCACTTGTTGATCATATTATTCATTCGTTGAAAAACAAATCCCTTACAAGTTACCTGTGGCATTTTTCTAGATCTTTCGAAAGCTTTCAACACACTTGATTACAATTATTAGAAAAACTTTATAATTATGGCATACGTGGTCCCACGTTATCATGGTTCACTAGTTACCTTTCCGATCGTTTTCAATATGTTACCATCTTAAACTTAAATTCTACTTTTCAGTTCGGGAGCAACCCGAAAAACTGAGTACTTTAAAATACCCAACAAATTGGGTAATTTTATGTATTTCGTCATCGCATGAGCCTACACATTTGACTAGCCCACACTAAACTTATGGGGTTTCTCATTTTCCGCTCCGAATTGTCCAAAATTTTACTGGATAACCTGAAATTTTGAAGACGGATAGTACATAGATATTCAAAACTTGTTGCCTCTGCTTTTTCACGGTCGCCTTTTTGAGAAAATCAATCACACATATTATGGGCAGTCTGTTTTGTTCATTTTTTCAAAAAAGCGATGATGAATTTTAAAAAGCAGCGGCAAAATTTCAGTGGAATTTTTGACAATCCGGAGCGGAAAATGAGATACCACATATGTTTAGCGTGGGCTAGTCAAATGTGTAGGCTCATGCGATGACGTAATACACCAAAGTACCCTTTTTTTTTGGCTATTTCAAACTACCCAGTTTTTCAGGTTGCTCTCGGACTATTTTCCGTAAGATTCTATGTGGGGTACTCCACCATAAACCTTTCCTTTTTTTACTTTATATTGATGATTTCCCTTGTGTTAGCTTTAAGTTTAAATTTATATTATACGCAGATGACTCCAATATTCTATGTGACAGCTCTGATATCAGATCGTTGGTAAAAACTATAAATAGTGAAATGCCAAATGTATTTATATGGTTTAAATCTAATAACTTACATCTCAATGCAAATAAGTCGATCGCTATTCTCATAAAAATTGTATCAATACTTCTAGTTCCTATGTAGTAATAGATAACAAAAATATTTCTTTTTCTGTATCAACGAATTCTTAGGGGTAATTATTGACAATCATTTATCTTGAAGTAACCATTAAAGCTATGTTTGTGATAAGAAATCAAAAGGTATCGGCATTATTTGCCAAGGTAAATATCAGCTTCCACGTAATATTTTGCTTACCATTGATGATAATTTAATATTACCTTACCTCTCTTGCTGCATAACCTGGGGGTTCACCTACCATTCCAATATTAAAAAACTCTTCATCCTCTAGAAAAGAGCATTACAAGCCATCTCCGTTTCTTCCTTTATTTTCCCGTCAGCCCCCCTTAGATTTAAAGACACCTAACATTTGTATTTAATTGATTACCATACCTCTATCTTTATGTTTCATTACCATAAGGGTACCCTTCCAACCATTTTTTCACATGATTATTTTGCTTCCAACAGTCATTTCCAGAGGCGGCGGAAGATGTTTGAAAAGCACATGATCTGAGGGGCACTTTCCAACTATCGTGTTTCTAGCATGTATCACAGCATTATAGCTTTATATGGTCCATATAAATATGGTCACCCCTCCCCCTCCTTCCCCCTCCTCGAAAAATTTCTAAACTTTTAGCGGTTGAACATTACTGGTGACCCATTTTCCCTTCTTATTTTTTAATTTACAGCTTCCAAAATTCAAGATATTGTGGTCCAAAATTCGGTAAAATATAACAATTTTATTGAAATCTACAACAATAATTGCTGAATTGGAAAATGTATAGGTCATAAGTCTTGAAATCGGAAGCATTTAGACTCATAGATCATGATCCATTGTATGTTTCATGAATCGGAATATTTAATGTCTAAAATAATGTGAAAAGCAAAAGGGTCCTTATGGCTGTATGGAGGCAATCATTTTTTTCGCTGCTGAGAATAGCATATGTAACTACATTCAGTATAAATTATAGAAATGGCCCAAATTCACACTCAGTCTTAAGTGCATCAGTGGCAAGTGTCCCATTGTATGTTTTCTTTTCTTTTTTGCTAGAACTCAAATTAAAGGCGCTCCACGAGCGAAATGTTTCGTGATGTTTGGGTTACTTTCTTCAATCTGTCAATAAAAAGATCATTTATAATAAGCGGTTGTATTTTGTATATCTGTCAGTCTGTAAAGGGGCACCTTTTAAACTTTACAAAGAAAGTGGGGAGAGGGCACGTCAGTGTATGTCATTACAATGGCCCGGGTGCAAATAATAGGTTTGGCCCTGCATGGTCCATTTCAAATATGCCCCAATAATGAAATTTGGGGTGGCTTGCATACTCTAAAAAGGCCCTATTTTAAAGAGTTTGTAAAAATTATGAGCTGGAAAAGCAAAGGTAGAAAAAGGCGAAGGCTTTTTAAGTAAGAAAAAGTCTAACATTGTCTAATATGTATAAGACTGTTAGGCCCCAGCTTTGCTCTAGGAAAATTCAGAATAGTGTATGCGCGCAAAGCGCGTGATATTTCACATTTTTAGTCTTTTCAGGACAATATTTGTGTTACTTTGTTTAATTACAATTCAGATATATATGAAGGAAAAAGGTTTTCAATGTTTAAAAGAGCATGTTCCTTCTCTAAAAAAGGCACTTGTCGTCTTTGAAAGCCCATTTTTCCTCAAAAATGGGTACTTTTTCTCTCTAAAAAGGGCACGTTTTAAACTTTTGAGAAAAGTGGGGGCACATGCCCCCTGTGCGCTCCCGGTTCCGCCGCCTGTGGTCATTTCCATACTTAAAATACACGCAATGCCAACGATTTACCAACTCCACTGTACAATTTTGATATCTCTCAACATTTTATAAATTACAAAGACATTACTATTTGGATTCCCTACCAAATAATCTTAGAAATTGTTCCACTCTCATGGTTTTTAAAAGTGAATTTTACTGAATCAAATAATTCTAGGAACTAATTCAATGTATCTTAACTATTGTATTTATTCTTTTCTTTCGTTTTTTTTTGTTTTCTTTTGTTTTCTTTCCTTTTTTGCTTCTAAATAATCTCACCTACAGACACATTTGTGTCTTCTGAGTGCTCCCCAAACCAACTTACTCTACTTTGTAACTATGCCACTTTTGTTGTTGTTATACTTTTGTATTATGGTTTGAAATAAAAATCGATCAATCAATCAATCGTACATTTTTAAGTAAGCATTGTAAGCTTGTTATAGCCTATATACATAGAATATCACTTTTACTGTTTATCAGTCCAGTCCACGCTCCCGATTGGGAGATCTCCCGATATTCGAGACATGCGCAGTGACCATGATTTAAATTGTTGCTAATAAGTTCAGCCGTCATTTCTTATTTGTTTGCTAGTCAAATTCTGTAACTCTAAAGTTGTATACTTTAAGAATTAGATTGGAATTAATACTTCTGAAGAATTTTAGCTAGAGTTGGTGATTAAAACGTTAAAATCTGCTCTTACAAATTTATTGAAATTGATTTGCAAAGATTACGTTACAATTCCCTGCTGAAAGTCAAACTTGCGCTGGTGAAAATAGAGAAAATAATTTCATCGTTCTGTTATACCAATAAAATTTGAATATTTCGCATGCATTTTCCTACCTTTGGCTTAAACATATTTTACCGTTATGTATTTGTTTAGAGAGATTTAAATTTGGAAAGATGCATTGTGGGTTATAATGATAAGAAATCTCCCGATCGGGAGCTTGAATCGGACTGTTTATGCTCTATAACTGACAATGCAGGACGTGATGTGACGATAGCTAACAAACCCCTATGATTGATTATTTTATATCCGTATATATTTATAAGAGGATTTGACAATTGGTGATTATTATGTGCGATTACGTAACTAGTAGGCCGCATATTTCAAGCGCTTGACGACATATTTCATCTAAGCATATTCAGCATTCTTACGAAAATTCGTTCGGGGCAAAGTCATCACCAAATTAGGGCGATAGTTAAGAAGGTTATCACCAAACTTGGGCAATGTCACAGTTTAATCTTATCTATTCACTTTTTATAGTTTTTTTTCCCGAATAAGTATAGAAATCGTATGCTGGTATATATCCCGCTATTTACATTTTACTTACGGAATTTCGTCAGGAGGGAAGAACCCCCACCCCCCCATCCCACCTCACCCCCTGCCTTCCTGAATACGGCCGCCTTATCTTTCTCTTGGTTAGGCAGTCCGGAAGCATGCCTATTTATAGTAACATTTACAACACACGAGAATAGTGAAGTCATGCAACCATATTATTCAGATGTTGCAATAAAATGTCATCGTTTATAATCTATGTACTTGAAATATTAAAAACCATTGTGTTGAAAAATATTTGAATATTCAAAATGGTCGTTTCGCGCTTAAAGGCTAGCTCTATTGTCTATTCTTTCTAATATTTCAAACACGGCGTGGTGAACATATCAAATGGGAGTGGAAAAGTTGTAGCCATGACAGTAACGAAGTTATTTTCATGAGTTTTAAGTTTTCCCTAACAAAGATATTTTTCCCAAACGTACTTTAAATTTGAAAAATGTAGCATTGCATAAGGCTTTAACGTTAGGATAGCAAAGGATCATGGGAAATATAACAAAATGGCGGCTTCCAGGTATCAAAATTTTCCCATTTTTAGGAATATTTATGTTCCCATTAATAGGCATGCTACCGGACTAGGTGAATAGATTATTCTCTGCAACCAGGCAACAATCTGAAAGACATTTCATTTGAGAAGCTTAATTTATTCAGCAGAAGTAATGACTCCATAACCTGATGACAAGACAATTTACACCAAAATCTTTCTTTAAACAAGGGTTGTAGTTTTGAGTCATAGATCAAACGATGGGTAGTTGCACCAGGGACTAAGACCATCAAATGACAACTCCCAAGCTGAACTGAATATACTGGTATAGTCTTGTATTACACATAAACGGCATGCTATCCATGTTGTGCAAACTCATTTGTATACAATACATAAATACACAAAAATCATTAAAAAAATTCGTAACCACCTGTAATAAAATGTTAGTTTATGCATAAAAAAACTGACAATTCAGAAATAGCAAAAGTAATTATACCATGCATATATATTTGTGTTGCTTTGTGACTTAAACCTTCATTCATAGCAACATTTATGTGGCAGTGTGGTAGGCCTATGCAAGATTTTTCCAGTGGTAAGTGTTTTGACATTGAGAAATTGCAGCTAATTTGACATGATTCCCCAAATGAACTATTAAAGTTCTTGCTTTTCCCATTGGTGAAAGAACTGGATAAAAGAGCCATTTCTTTACGTTTATATCTTTTACTTAATTAAAGGAATATTAAGTAAATTTTCTGTTAAGGTCCGTAACTATTAACGAAACAATTTGCTGCAAAATCCATCAGACCATGTTGATACCTTATTTAGTTTAAAAGTTATTGCTTGTCAAAGATTTACCCAATGAGTTAAAAATTGACCTTGCAGTGTAAAATGTGATGTCTTAAAGGCAGATCCAATGAAATGTCTTATACATATTTCTATAAAACACAAACATATTTTCTTTTATTTCGATGATAAGGTACATTGAGCAGATGGGTAAAGCATGTTGCATTTTTGTACTCCATCTCAATGATTTACAATTACTGTTTCTAATAATTTTGAAAGAGGCAATAATTTTCAAAGAAATACATAAAAATTGTCTTAAATCTGCCTTTATGACATTATACACTGCAAAGGTCACACTGTTTAAATATTTAAAATGCAAAACGGAATAGAATAACCTCATGGTTTTTACACTAATTGTTTCTTAATAGTCCTCTATCATATATGAAATGAAAATTGACGTGAATATTCCTTAAAAGCTACACTCAAACCAGAAGGCGATGATGAAATGACAGTATATATGGACAGGACAGATGCGAAAATTCCCACTACCTGAGCACCTGCATCTAAAATGGCCTGGTACTAAACATAAAATCAAGTTATATTTGAAAATGTGAGTTATTTCATCATGAAGATCTGTCATGAAAAATTTATTTGGGCAAGATTCAAACGCTCTTCTTTTGGCTACTCTCTTTCAGATTATTTTGGCAGAAGACAATAAAAAACAATGGACTAACATCAGCCCGGTTCGTACCCCTCATCGGGAGAACAGTTTTGTTCTCCCAATCGGGGATCTTTACAGATGTATCCCACAATGCATCTATCCAAATTCAAAGTTTGTATAGGAATAACATAAGAATGATATACATTGCGAGTGCGGAGAACTCAACCACTGCGAAGGGTTCAAATGTTTCTTCACGATTTGAAATAATGGCATATGATTGATCTTTTCACCGTGCGCTTTTAAAATTCACCGTGCGGTTTTTGAGAAATTTGAAGAAAAGTGGTGGTTTCTAATTATGTGTTACAGTTAGGCAGTCTCGTTTTAAAAGATTTTCTGAAGAAAAGAACATTTAAAGTTTTGTTCGGAAATCATTTTTGACTAAAATACCAACATTGTCACAATGTAGATTATTTTATCAATCCTTTCAAAATACCTAAGAATTAACTCAAAAAAGATATTAGATGAGATAAATTTATGTTATTATGTCTATATTTGTTCATAAGAGCCTTTCAGAATACCCAAGAATTAACTCAAAAATGTTTGTTACTTGAGCATTTTAGGTTGTTCAACTATGTTCAAAAGGCCGTTCAGCAGACCAGCAAGTTCAGAATACCCAAGAATTGGCTCCAATAGACTAATAGATGTTAGTTGAGCACTATTTAGGTTATTTTGTCGTCTTTTGATAACGCTTTTAGGAATACTCAAAAATTACTCCAATAAATGTGTTAGTTGAGTACTATTTAGGTTATTTTGTCTATATCTTTACATAAGGCCATTCAGAATACCCAAGAATTTCTTCAATAAGTGTATTTGCTGAGCGTTTATTAGGCGTTTTCTCTTTCCTTATTGTTTTATTTAATGACATGAAATAGCCATCTAGCGTGTACAACAGGATTAATGTCACATTGAATGAAGCCACGTGTTACAATAAGGTCCCTATACGGTTCTGTAGGTAAAGCGGCGGAACAAGATGTTAAAAGTTCAGGTGATTCGACATATTTCCATATGTCTTTTGGGGACTGCATTTATACGTTTACGAGTTTACGACAACTGGTGTACATGAAGCAAAATCCGGGGAAATATGATTTATGTGACGTATTTTCCATAAGTTATTATTTAATATGGACACCACGAAGTTCAATAAGGGTCGTTTAGTTCAAACATCAAGTTGACAGAAAGTGTAAACAACCACCGATATGTCACAGATCATAAAAATAGTACCACGTACATGTGACAAAGTTTTTTTCCAAATATTACGTTTGCTATCCCCAAATGTTTACGTCATTTATCTTTGAAAACCATTAACAATTACTCTGTATGACCAAATAAAGCATTCATAATTCTGAAAAATGTACAGTTGATTCCAATTTGATAATATATTAATCACTTCTCCCCAAATAATTCATGAAGTAAGCGTTGTAAACCTTTTTATGATTCAGTGTTTTGTACAGTTTGTCTTAAATACTTATGGACAGGTGCAGATTTCAATTTATGAAAATCCAATCCAAACCTTTGGTCTTTTTGTAGGAAATGAATAAAGTTTTGTCTTTTCGTGAAAATGGTTATGAATTTAATTTAGAATGACCTTGAGCAGATTCGGAAGAGCAATCCCCCAGAACCTTCCGTCCGGCGGAAAGCATATCCCGTTTTGCGGATAACCTGATATTTTGAATGTTATCTTAGGCTACAATATTGCGTGTAAACGTGTATAATTGCATGTTTAAAACAATGGAAACAATACATAGTTTTGTTGAAAACTGATATAATATAGGATATCACTGCTCAGTATAGTGGAAATTCTGATCCGCAAGCTTTTCCGGTTTTTTGATGTTACGTTTATTAATTACATAGATCTGAGAATACATGTTACGCCTCAGACACCTGGCGAGTAGGCATTACTCGCTCGGTGAACAATTCCCACCTGTTTTGACATAAGGACGAATGTATCGGCGAATGTGCAAAATGCTTGACTGCAAATTACTATGATTTATAAATATATGCACTTCATGCTTGTGTCATTTCTTGACTATTTACAATTCAGGTAAGTCATTAATTATTATAAAAAAAAATAGCAATGAAAAGATACATATATTCAATCAGCTTAAACACGCGTTCGTCAGGCCTATATGTAAAAACAAGAAAGAAATAAGATTTTCCCGTCAACCCTACATAAACCATTCTGTATTGACAATGAAAGATTGTATTTAAATTTCGAAACAAATGTTATCCTCGTTTAAATGAGCACTCTTCGAAAAGTGGGGGCGTAATATTCGGAGGTCCCTAGAATAATCAAACATGCCTCAGGGGCGGCAAAGCGATCAAAAATTGGAAAGGGGAGGGATAATAAGATTTCTATATGTTTATAATCTTCATGGGGATACCAGCAAAAACAACACCAATTTAAATAATTTCCCCTTGAGCGTAAACTGTGTTCTGGTTTTGCCAGATCTATAATCAACAAAATTATTTTAAAAACAAAAACGCCAAGTAAGATTTCTATATGTTTAAATCTTCATATACCAGCAAAAACAACTCCTTTAAATAATTTTGATACACAAGATTGTGCTTGAGTAAACGTCTAATTATGCAAAACTTTGAATAACAATACAGATGTCATTTGTACCAATTCCGATTCTGATTACTGTTATCTATGGACATGAAAGTACATTCATTCTCACTTAGCAACCCGGATACGTGTAGAATATCCGACTTCATTCAAATAGTATACCTGTATACCCTGTTTATGAAATATTATCTTTTCTGAAATCGCAAATTCAGATATTGAGTCCTCGGTAAGGTCATCTAATGCTTGGAAATTGTTATGCAAAAATAATTGATGTCACGAATAGTTCACGCAAATTTTTATCTAAATGCTCCTTATACCTCACTGGTTGTCTAAGATGATGAGGTACTAGGAATACTGATGATTATGATTCAGGACATCAGATTCTTTTCTGAACGAACTTTTAATCCTAAAAGCGATGGACAAGTCTGTTCGACCAGTTAATCATATTGATTTCTTCCTGGTAATTCCAAATAATGTATACAACAGGTGTAGGCCTATACCGTGTTATCTGGTTGTTGAGGAAGTTTTAATCATAAGCAATGTTATGGAATGAAAACGTTAGACGCGCAAATCATTCCTCATATATAACCGATGACAACCGGCACTGTACATGCTGTAAATTGATATTCAGAATGACAGTACAAGTACACGTGCCGTAAAATTATGTAAATTTCAAATAATTGATGTTGTGACATTTTGTAATATTTCTCTCAGATCAAAGTGAATCCGTAAACTTACGGATACATTTCCATACCTACAATATACTGTACCGTGTGTACCGAATGGGTTCGTTTTAGGATTTAACTTTGTAAATGAAACGCCAAACAAGTCAACTTCTGTAACTTCTTTCTCTCTATACACAACTATGTACAGGCATGATATATAAGTGTACTACTAGACAGCTACAAATGACATAAAGCGACTTACAACTGATGAGAACTGACCAGTTCTGAGCTGAGAACTGACAATCTTGAACTAACCCAGTGCATAAAATACCTTCTCTTTATATAGGGTAAAACTTTACTTATTCCTTATACTCAGGTATTTTAAAACTATTTCTTACTGTTACCCATTTAAATCATATTCCTTGTCCCTCATTTCTTATTTTCCCCTTGTCTCTCCTCTTGTCCCTCATGAGTATTGTTTCCTTGTCCTTCACATATGTGTTGCTCATTTCTTTTGTAAGTTGTTGTCCGTCATATCCTTGCAACTATGATGTAAGATATCCCCTGTCATCTCAAAGGTCACGAGCAAGAGAGAATTTATTAAATTCACTTGTCACAAGATAAACAACATACATAAAACAGATGACCATCAACAGCTAAGTCTAGACTGAAGGAAATGGTTTAAACTTACAAAAATAAATCTGTATGAATCGAAATCAGTTTTATGGATGAATTTTGGGAATCAATTAAAGTACACATTTCACATGGGAAAATAACAGTTTTCCAACACTTGCCCCTCCTTTCAGTTACTCGTCCCGAGTAAATCTAAAATTTCATCATCAGCAAGCAAAAAACAAAATCAAACATTCTCTTGGAAAACGAATGCTTGCATTTCTTACAAATTTTCTGCTATTTTTTGGGATAAATTTCCTATGCATACATTCCAAAATTGAAGGTGATACAATATAAGAACATCAAAAGTTAACAATGACTCTTGGTCAGTAAAACTATTCTACGGTCACTAACAACACAAAAAATTCCTTTAATTTGGTCAGAATCACCTCAGTACACACTATCATAAGTAAAGTATTTCAACCTCCTTTTCACTCTTGGAATTTAGTTACATCACTTTTAAACTTATTTACAAACCATCTACTCTATCAATGGCATTTCCAAAATAAACAAGAAAACAAAAATATTCAGGAACATTTTGAGAACTCACTATGGTTTTGTTGAGGACAAAGCTTGTGCTCATACAAGACTGGGTGATTTATGAGGTCATCTCTGAGGTAAGAAATAAGTAATTTTGTTTTCTCAATATAATTGTTTACATTAAAGTTGTGTAGCACAATAATGTTGCAGATAGTTCACAACTGCTGTTATGATAATTTCAAACATAACATTTTTTTTGCAGTAAAATAACATTTGGGTATAATTTAAATACCAAACAAAACCAGAGGTTAGATTTATAAGATGTTTCCAAAGTCCCTTGAATTGACCTAAAATTGTTGTATTTTAAAATGAAGAGCTTCCCATGATGCAAAAGGATATTTCACAAGTTATCCGTGAGCAATGATCATCCTCCAAAGATACAAATAAACTAGAAACATATCAGCACAACAATATCCAAGGCAAACCAACTTTAGTGTCCTCAAACAAAATAATTTCACTTCTGTACAAAACAGAAAAAAATGTCACAGGGTCCAAGTTCAGTTAATATTGTCCATTAAAACAAGACAGATAACACAAAACATCAGATGGTGTGTCCTCCTCTGGTGTAGTAACATCAGCGATGATGGGCATTTGTTCTGTTGCCTCCGGTCCTCATTCATTGCCTCAGCTGGGTACACTGCAGTCTTTTGAATGGATACCGAATTCTGGGGGTGATAGGGGTCACTGGGTAGGGGTAAAAGGATAAGATGCTCTATAACAACAATCTGATGAGGAGCTGACTGTATCAAGTAAAGTGGATCAGGAATGGGACATTTGGGTTTATCAAAGAGGAATTACACGTAGCTTCCATATGACTGGGTTGTCCTATTAACTTATGACGTTGTTATGACAGGAAGAACTCATTTGATTGGTGGGAATATTGGCAAATTGATTTTCTCCATAAAAAAACATTCTTAGATCCTCAGCATTCTTTAGATCGATAAACATTCTATGATGTAAAAATTTGCAAATTTTCATTTTCTTTCTGACGTGATCGATAAACGTTGATTTCACCCGTGACAGAGCCAAATACCAATCGCATTTTCTTCGCACCAGGTTGTAAGAGGTATTGTTTACATCCTAATTGCTTATGAGGTATCATCTGTTACTTCCGCTTATGACCTAACGTCACAGCCAAAATAACAAAAACGGGCTAATTTCCGCCCCTGTTACGGGGTACTAGGAAGTTAAACCCTTCAGTTCATAAATTGTTAATAACAGAAAATTATCCTCTCCTACCAGAAATCTGTAGCGTAGATTTTTTCATTGTGAATAGATTAGTTGATGAATGAACAAAGTAATCCGAGATACATCCGAGTTTGGTTTTACTTCAGCGTAAACATTGTGTTGCACCAGCAGCAACTGACTTTAATTTCACCTTATGCTGTATATAATCAAGCACATATCCCAAGGATATCTCTACAAATTTAGTTAAGCTGGCCCACTACACTAAAATTTGTATACCCTAACCATGTGCAAACTGTCTACATCCATCCAAATATCGGAAATAACCCGTACTGACAGGATCCCAACAACTTTAGGTTTTATCAACGTCAAGCTTTAATATAAACTCTCCTGGATCTCGATTTCTTTACATAGGTTCATACAATCCCATATATGACAAAACTTGACACTTCGTAACCAGATATTAATCCATACGGCCTTGTATCCGGGCATCAGCTTATAACTCGTTTCACACAAAATTAGTCTAAATTCATCCATGCAAAAGAAAAAAAAGTTTTTTAATTTTTAATGTTCCAAATTTCTTCCGTATGACTGGTACAGGTACAGTCTGCATCCCTTTCAAACTCCAGTATTCATCGTTGGGAGGGGAAAGTTGGTTGGTTGTAGTAACGTCATATATATATATATATATATATATATATATATATATATATATATATATATATATATATATATATATATATATATATATATATATATATATATATATATATACATATATATATATATATATATATATATATATATATATATACATATATATATATATATATATATACATATATATATATATATATGTATATATATATATATATATATATATATATATATATATATATATATATATATATATACATATACATATATATATATATACATATATATATATATATATATATATATATATATATATATATATATATATATATATATATATATATATATATATATATATATATATATATATATATATATATATATATATATATATATATATATATATATATATATATATATATATATATATATATATATATATATATATATATATATATATATATATATATATATATATATATATATATATATATATATATATATATATATATATATTTTTGTGTAAGGTCAGTTGCTGAAAATATTATTGCAGAACCGGTCTGGTTGTTTTCTCTGTCTTTTTGCTGCTGCAGTTGCAGGTACATCTTGTGGTATGGCCTCTGTTGTAGTTCTCTTTTTAGTGTGATTTTCTTTTAAGTGGGGGGTCTGTGTTGCCATGGACCTGGTATTGCTTTGGGGTTTCAAATTCATCCAACTGGGTTGGGATTCTCCCTGGTGCGATTTTAGTAGATTATGATGTACTGTTTTTGGCTTCTGTTTGGGTCCAGTCTTAATGCGAAAAACTGCATCAATTATTTTCTTCAGGATTACACAAGGTCCAATCCATCGCTGTTGCAATTTTGGTGAGATATCTTTCTTTTTATTTCTGTTTAGTAACCAAACGCAGTCTCCTTCTTGGTATGTATTGAGGTACATCTTTCTGTTATACCCTTTCTTATTTTCATCAGCTACTGTCAAGTGTCTGCGAGCACAATAGTGAATTCTTTTCATCTTTTCTCTTAAATTTTTAGCATAATCTGTCATTTTTGTTGCTTTTTCATCTGGTGACGGTGGGGTGACGAGCAAATCTCCAAGAAGGGTTATAGTTCTCCCAAGCATTATTTCATTTGGTGAAAACAAGGTTGTGTCATGTTTTGCTGATCTGTAGGCCATCAGCAAATATGGAAGCCACTCGTCCCAGATTTTCTGGTCAGGTTTTACAACCATTTCCAGCATGTCTTCAAGCGTCCGATTAAACCTCTGCACCATTCCATCAGATTGAGGGTAAAATGGGATGGTCCTGGTTTTGGAAATATCAAGCAAGCGGCATACTTCTTGGAATAAGTGAGATTCAAACTGTCTGCCTTGGTCGATGTGAAGTTCTAGGGGAATGCCAAATCTACAAACGAAGTCTTTCACAAAGATGTTAGCAATTTTTTGTGCTTCCTGGTTCGGCATTGTGTAGGCTTTGGTCCACTTTGTAAAATAGTCGGAAATGACTAGGATGTATGTGTTGCCTGAGTGAGATATTGGAAGTGGCCCCATGATATCCATTGCACAGCGTTGCATAGGTTCACCTGCAATGCATGATTTCATGCCAGCGTGTGCTTTCTTCTTTGTCCCTTTTCGTGACATACACAGAAGACAGTCTTTGCGCTACGTCTGTACCCACTCCAATAGTAATGCTGGCGCAAATTTTCCAATGTCTTTTTGATCCGATGATGTCCAGCAGTACGGTGATCATGCATCAAGGCCAGTAGTTTCATGCTGAATAGTTTTTGGTACCACAAGATGAAAAATTATTTCATCCCCAAGGTCAGACTCGATTTTTGATGGAGGATACAATTTCTTAAATAAAGTTGATCCATCTTTTTAATAAATTCTTTGTAATGCCACTTTTTATAGCAACAGACTCCCAGTCAGGTCTTTCAGTATCCTGCTTCTTCCAATTTAGCATTAGATTGATGTCACAATCTTCACTTTGTAATTTCCTTAGGTCTTCTGAGGACCATCGTTCTAAGCATGTTGGGTTTGGCTGGGTGTCATCTTGTTCAGCGGTTGATTGTTTGCCTTGGTAGTACCGTGTGTATTTTCTGGTGATTCAAGCTCCTTGACAGCGGACATACATGTTAATAATCTGGTGACGAATCTCTCATCTGTTTTCATTCGTGGATGTTTTTCAGTGCATTCTGCATCGTTCATCATGTAAGTCATCAGGTTGATCATCTTTTTGTTCCTGCTTTTGACAGAACAAACATGGTTCACATGATCGTCTGGACAAACTGTCTGCATTGGAATGATGTTTTCCTGGCCTGTGTTGTATTTCGATATCATACGTGCCAAGTATCTCGATCCATGTTCCTATTTGTCTTCTGGGTTTTTTAAGTTCAATAGCCACCGAAGTGCTGCATGATCTGTTCTAAGAAGGAAGTTTCGCCCAAAGAGATAATGGTAAAAGTGTCGCACTGCACACACAACTAACTGCAAGGAGTATCTTTCTGGTGACACAATAACGTCACTCTTGTTTTGATAATGTTCGGCTGAAATAAGCTATCACCTTCTCTTCACCATCTTGCTCTTCGGAAAGGACAGCGCCTACACCCAAGTTAAATGCATCAGTGTCAAGAATGAAACGTCCATTCATCAGGGTATAGGATAGAATTGGAGCTTCTGTCAAAACCTTCTTAAGTCGGCGAAAAGCATGGTCACATTCAGTTGTCCAAGGAAAATTCTTTCCCTTCTCTGCCAAGCTATGCAATGGTTTTGCTATGTTTGCAAAGCTCTTTATGAAACGTTTGTAGTAAGTGCATAGACCAATGAAACTTCGAACATCTGTTACTGTTTAGAAAATTGGCCAATTCGAGATCGAGTCTATCTTCTTCGGATCTGTGGATACGCCCTCGTTGGTAATGACATGACCCAAATATTCCACTTGACTCTAGAATAAGCAGCATTTTCTTGGTGACAATTTCAAATTAGCCTCGCTCATTCTCATCAAAATCTTTTCCAGTCGGTTGAGATGGTCATCAAACGTCGGCGCATGCACAATTACATCGTCCAGGTAAATTAAACATGTCTCCTATTGTAGGCCATGAGGACACGCTCCATGAGTCTCTCAAAAGTTGCTAGTGTATTGCATAACCCAAACAACAATGACTTTGAACTAAACCAACCCAGAGCTGGTAACAAAAGCAGTTTTGCCGTTTCTTTCCCTTCCATTTCTATTTGCCAGTAACCGCTGGACAAATTCAATGTGGAAAACAAGGATGAACCTCCTAGCATGTCTAGGGAGTCATCGATCCTCGGCAATGGATATGAATCTTTAATCGTAATGTCGTTGAGCTTCCGATAGTTGATGCAGAACCGGGTTGACCCATCCTTTTTCTTCACAAGGACAACTAGAGAAGCCCACGGACTAAATGATGGCTCGATCACACCATTGGTTAACATTTCATTTATTTGTGTTTTGGCTTCCTCCTGTTTATATAATGGTAGACTTATTGCAGCTTGTTTTATTGGAAAATTGTTGCCGGTGTTGATTGTGTGTTTGACTGTTTTAGTCCTGCCAATATCAGATGGTCCCTTACTGAAGACGTCTTCATATTTCTCTAGCAGTACAGCTACCAGTTCTTTCTGTTCATCATTAATGTGTTCACCACTTCTTGCATAAAGATTAGTCAAATGTGATGGTACAGCAGGGGTAGTATTTCTTGTGGGTGGAGGTGTAGTATCAGTACAGCTTACTTCCTCCACCACTTCACATGTTGCCACTGTTGTGCCTTTGAACACTGTCACTGGATCACAAGATAAATTGGCTATCCTTACAGGTACCATCCCTGCTTCTTCATGAACCACCGCAGTTGCGAAACTTTCAAAGGCTGCACTAGTTGATAGATTTGAGATTTGACTTCGCCCTGCAGCTGTCCTGGCGTAATGATTTCGGTGCTTGGTAGAAGGACGACAGTCTCTTTCATTACTACCCTCACACTGATAACAGGTCCCTCTTGGCTTTCTCCTAGACTGATTTCTTGATTGTCCATGATGAGACGTTCTTCACCTGCATGTATGATACAATTATACTTCTTGTTAAAATTGTATCCAATAATGCCATCTGCTTTAATATCTGCAACCCATACTTGATGTCGAACTGTAAAATGGCCAAGCGTTATCTGTTAAATCGCTCGACCCTTTAAGAGTGGTCTCGTAACTATTGGCTAAAGTCATTTTACATGTCACTAGACGAAGCTTTAGTTTGTCATGTTCTGGTATCAAGTTGAAAATTGCTGTTTTCAGTAGAGATACATTGGCACCATTATCTATTAAAAATTGTATCTTCTTCCCATTGATTTCCACCATCGCATATAATCCATTGTTGATGTCTGACATGTTGTTTACTCGTACTGATACTTCTTTGGGCCCATTTACTTCTGTGCCTGCCAAGTTCTGGCCCCCGACCTTGACAAGGTTCCGTTTCCCAACTGAGTACTTGAAAATATGGTAGCCGCCTGAGTTTCTCTTCTGTTGTTTATTTCCTCAGTTTTCCGCGGACAGTTGCTCTTGTAGTAACCATACTCGTTACATTTATAGCACTGTATCTTACTGAGATCAATGGTCCTTTTTCTACAATCAGTGTTCGTTTGGTCCACTTTGGTCTACCTTGATCAGTGTTTTTTAATCCACCTTGTGCTGGAGAGCTTCTACTTGCTGTGTCAGAGTCTTTATGGCATCTTTAATTTCGTCACTTGTGCTTGATAATGTGGAGGGTATTATAGCATCACTTTTCACCTCTACTGTCCTCACAATTTTGTGTCCAGAGCACTTCTTTTCCATTCTGCAAACTGAAAGGCCTCAATTTCTAGTGAAGCTTTTATGGCTTAGTCCAAAGTTTGGGTCTGGCTTGGTATATACCAACTCGAAATTCTAGATCATCAAGAGCATCAAGAAAATGGTATTTTGCCAGAGATTCCAAGACATCATACGGGGCTGTGGGGTATGCCGGTCTGGTAAGTCGTCTAAGTGCTTGTCCTAATTCAGGTAGTAATTCATTCTTCTTCCTCTGGCGATTCTTTAGTTGAATCCGAAAAATTTCTTGCTGTTGAATAGGGCAGAATCTTCATCTTAAGCAGTCTACCAACACCCTATAATCTCTTCTGAACTCAGAATTGATGTCTGCAAGCACGGCTTGGGCTTCCCTTCGGAGATTGGCTGCGATGCAAATAGTTTTCATGTAGTCACTCCAGCCAGTAAGCTCTGATATCAATTCAAATTGTGTCAGGTAATCTTCCCATGATGAAGTTCCATCGTATTTGTCGGGCTTCACCACAGAACCTCGCTGGTGGTGTGCTGAAGGGTGCTGGTGGTATGTCGGAGGGTATCTCTGGCATGCCTGGCTGTCATTTCTGAATGGTATATCAAGGTTTGACGTTTGATGAATTGGGTTAGAATTGTAGTGACGAGGCATATACTCTGTGGTGTTGGCTTCTGGATGGTGTAACATGCTCCTGAAGGGGTTGGAAGTGTGGTACTCTGGTTGTGATGATAACTCATTTTTTGGTGATGATAAAAGATAATTTTCCCTGTTGTAGGATGATGCTGGAAATTGTACTGGAATTTGATCATAACCCTCAGCCCTGATAAGTGTGCTTTGCTTCTGGTGGTGCATAGCTTGTAGATATCTGTTGTTGTCAGCATCGGTAGAAATGTGATTTTTTCGGAATTCCAGTCTACGTGATGTGTGGGGCTTTGCTGTGTTTTGAAATGACACTATTGAAGGGCGCTCGAAATTATGTGAGGTGACATGAAACGGGTTGTGATGATGGCTGCTTTCTGCAAGATATGACTGCAATCTCCATATAAGTTCTGCGGCTTGTTTTGCTGCCTATCTATTGGTGGTGTAGCTTGATGCGATGCTGTTGGTTGTATAGTCGGATTATTTGATGTTAGTGGTGCAGCTTGATGTGATGTTGTCAATGGTATAGCTGAATAATTTGGTGTTGGTGGTGCAGCTGGATCTGATGCTTTTGATGGTACAACTGGATGATATGATGCTGGATGTGATGCTGTTGATGGTATAACTGGATGATATGATGTTGGTGGTGTAGCTGGATGTAATGTTTTGGGTGGCGAGGCTGGATGTGATGATGTTGGTGTCATCTGAATATCTTCCAAGTCAATCAGTGGAGATCCATGGCAAGCTGGCGTTGCTGATGAGTACTGATCCACCAATCTGTAAATCTTCCCATCGATTTGTACAGTATTTTCTTTTCCTTCAGCCAGGTTGTGTACTTCAAGAATCCGTCAATGAAATTCACAAAGTCAAATCCCACACCGCTGCCTTTAATTGTACCGTATGTGCCGAATGGGTTCGTTTTAGGATTTAACTTTGTAAATGAAACGCCGAACAAGTCAACTTTCGGAACTTCTTTCTCTTTACACACAAGTATGTACAGGTATGATATATAAGTGTACTGCTAGACAGCTACAGATGACATGAAGCGACTAACAACTGGTGAGAACTGACCAGTACTGAGCTGAGAACTGTCAATCTTGAACTGACCCAGTGCATAAAATACTTACTCTTTATATAAGGTAAAACTTTACTTATTCCTTATACTCAGGTATTGTTAAATTATTTCTTACTGTTACCCATTTTAATTATATTCCTTGTCCCTCATTTCTTATCTTTCCTCTTGTCCCTCATGTCTGATGTTTCCTTGTCCATCACATATTTCTTGCTCATTTCTTTTGTAACTTCTTGTCCGTCATAGCCTTGCAACTATGATGTAAGATATCCCCTGTCATCTCAAAGGTCACGAGCAAGAGAGAATACATTAAATTCACTTGTCACAAGATAAATAACATGCATAAAATAGATGACCATCAACTACTAAGTCTAGACTGGAAGGAAATGGTTCAAACTTACACAAATAAGTCTGTATGAATCGAAATCAGTTTTATGCATGAATTTGGGAATCAATTAAAGTACACATTTCACATAGGAAAATAGCAGTTTTCCAACACTAGTACAATTTACGTACACATTTCAATGACGGATGATTAAGATTAATGAAAAAAATATTAATATGTTATTTTACTGTACTTTGAGATATTTCAGATTCAGTATTGCGTAATAGAATAAAAAAGAGAAACAGATACCGGTACACTGTTTCTTTTATTGTGTGAAAGAAGAATATAGACAAACAAACAAATTTTTTTGGGTTTTTTTTGTTCTTCAAAACGTCAAATCAAGTACAAAATCTGAATAATTGCCGACTGTTGTCTAATAGAAAACGATGACCAAGGAGCTAATGTGCCCATTGAAAAAGAGCCTTAAATATGATTTTGATGCCCCCCCCCTCCTGTCCAAATGCGCGAAGAGTGCTTCACATGGGGCCAACTATACCATATACATGATTATATTCTATAGGTGGAAATCGCTAAGTATCTTGGAGTCCCCCTACACAGAGCCTTGAACTGGAATCTCTATATCCAAAATATTTCCACTATTTTCGACGGAGCACCACGGTTCTATGTTACCAGACACTTGTGTCAGACCACAGCTACATTATGCAAGTGGCACAGTGGTCCCAGCCCAAACCAAAGAAACAATTGATCGGCTGAGGTAGTACAGAGAAGAGCAGCACACTTTGTAATCCTCAACTGGGCCTCTCTAGCAGAAATAAAAACCCGTTGTTCAGTTGTTAAGCCGTAATGATGTGCAGAATAGTTTACGACCAACTGGCCAACCACCAATATCCAGTAACATCAATCGCAAGAGGTCAAACATAAGAGGTTTTTTTTATTATCTTCGCCAGGACGTAGACGTACAAACAGGTTTCACCCGATACTATCAAACTATAGTTAGCCCTATTATTACGGTATACAGTTCATCCCAAAACTTTCAACAGGGATGCACCCGGTCATGACCATAAACTATATATATGCTTCAAAGGCGATTATATCACCTGAGTCTTATTACAGCATCCAGAAATGTACAAAAAGAATCAAGCAAACCTGTGAACTATTGATCCTAAATTTTCTTTAGGCGAAGAACTCATCTTAGTTCCTCACTTCAACAGCTGGTATCTAAGAAGACCCTAAATATAAAGTTTTTGCTGGTATCTAAGGAGACCCTGGATATAACGTTTTTCCCTCTATTTGATTAAAGGGCCATCTATCGTGATTAAATGTATTCCAAAACGATTACATATTGGCCTATAAGTGCACATTCGACCATTGTATTTCGTCCAATCATAATACACGAATTGAAATCTATTTACCTCCACGTTAAGGACGACAACCAACCTTTAACTGTTTAAGGTAATAGTAGATTTGAATACTTACGTACCCTTTTCTATAACCTGGACATTTGTCACCATTATCTTAAATATATACATGCGTTAACGTGTGGAACTTTCCATGCTCTTTATCACCAAACAAGGCCCCTCGCTTAGTTTACTTCAAAAATCTAAGTATCATTTAATCAACTCCAGGAACGACCTAGTGTCATTTACACATCGCTCTCTTTATTCATATTATGCTAATTTAGAAGTCTTTATATATTTTCTAGTATATTATAGTGTTTTCTCCTGGGGTGTCTAATCTACAGACAACACCTGTCTTCGAGTGCCCCTAAACCATCTTACTTATCTATTTGTATTAACTTGTATGTGTGTTTTATTGGTTGCTTGAAATAAAGCTTGTATTCAATGTAGATGGACTTCAAATGATTGTAAGAAATTGACGCTCATTGGAAATTCAAAAGATGAAAATATTTTAATACGATACAAAATTCTACAAAAAAGTCACGGGTTAGAATAAAAGTTTTCCGTTTCGAATTTGTCGCAATAATGATTTTGATGATTTTTTGTTACTTTCATGGTTTTTATTCATTTTAAAACAATTGAGCTACGTTACTCAGACACATGTATATACCTTTAATCAAGAGAATGATTTATAATACAAAGCGCAAAAAGTGCATTTGAACTTTGCCCAGAACAAACATAAATTGGATTCGGGAATGATTGATTTTTAATATGAGGATATTTTGAGGGCGCGATGAACGTGAGAAAACTTGAGGGATAATTTCTTAGGTATGACAGATCATTTACCTATCAGTTTTACTGTAAATTTTACTCTAAATTTGAACAGGGCTAAAGTTGAAACAAATGTTGATTTTATTGTAAGTCTAATTCGAGGGCAAAGACTATTGACAATGCTGGTGACTCCCTACAAGTTGTACACTCCGTAGCACAAAGTAAATGAATATAATGTGAAGTGACGGTTTTTCACTTTCTGTAAAACAAAATAGTAGTAATCAACTACATATTCCAAGATCCAAATGGAAATGGAAATGTTAAGTGTCTAATGTATGAAAATCCACAACCAATACTAGGAACAGGGTCGTATACTAGGGCCATGCAGACGAAAGGTAAGGAACGGAACCTCTGCCTGGCAGAGGTCACATCTTTCACTCTTAATTTTTTTTAAATGAATGTGTTTGTGTGTAAAATTGTATTCAGTGAATGGAAACTGTTTTTGAAATTTGATGTACTTGGAGGTAGGATAGATATATATCCTCGAAGGTCTAATGCGCCCGTTGTACCCCGTTCTGACACTCATGGTAGCCAATAGCCACTATATTTAGATGGCATAAGCCTCTGAACATCACGTTGGCATGACATTACCAATAATTACCGCATTGGAACAAACAAAGTGACTAACTTTAAAGTGAATTTTAGCCAAAACTGCACTCAATCCTATTAATGTTAGGACTGCATGTGCATGGTTTCTTGTAGATGAGATTTGTCACAATTCTGACAGGTCTTGAAAGGAAACTTATCTTACCTGTAACCTCATTGTGCATTACCATCATTTTTAAACGTAAATATATTTCACCTACGAAATGATGCTTCACGGGTACCGTATATTATTCTTACCGCTATTGTGTGATTGTGCGGTTGAATGAAGAAGTAGTTCACCTTTGCACTTCAACTCTCCGGGACTAACAACCACGCTTAACAAAGATCTCGGGGTAGTACTACAAGTCAGATGAAGGACAAATGTCAAGAATACTGATAATCACTTGGTAAGCTTGAACAATGCAATGAATTATGATGAAATAAGAAAAAATGAAATGGCTTTAATAATGAGTTAGTCCACATAAAAGTAATGGATTAAGTACAGGAGATAGTCATATATAACCACCTTGCCAAATCAAAAGTTATCTTAAAGTTTCCTCTACCATGCCTTGTACATGCTATTTCGGGATATGTAATACCATATTAATTGTTTGAGATCTGGTCCTAATGACACAATTTCTGACATTTTGCATGATTTAAAATTAAGATATAAAATGTTTGAAAAGTTGTATTAGTGGACAACTATAACTGTTTTGTTTGCCTTGCCTTGTTTACTTAATTTCTAATAAATGTTTTCGTGAATAGGCTGTGTCGAAATTCTCTTATTAATGTACCGTGTTCCATCTCTGCCAGGAGAAATGATTTCAATTGTTGTTACATCTAAGATGTTACATTTTCAACCCCAAATCGTGTGCAAAACGAAATATGATTGACAAACGGCGCAGTAACATCTCGACTTCTCATCGCAATAAAGGAGTGACAGACTCGATCCCACTTTGCTTTGGATCCATCATCGGTGGTGTATGCAGCTTTTGGTACCAGGGTGGGGGTGCTAAAATTGGGAAATTATTAATACAAAATTGAAAAATCATTATTGGAAAATTTGACAAAATTATTTGAAAATTTGATGAAATTATTGAAAATTTGTGTAACTTAAAAAAAATCTTTGGCAACATTTCCTCACAGCCTAATAAAAGATATTTCCCGAAAATGGAAGAAAATTTCCCGATTGTCAAATAATTGAAGAAATTTCTCGAAAATTAAAGAATTTTTTCGAAAACAGAAGATTTTATTTCGCTAGGCATAAAGTCATAAACAAATTTGAGCAATACTTAACCTTATATATTCATTATCTACAGTATATTTTCCTAAAATGTATAGCATCTTGTTTACATTTCCGCTACTTACATTTTACATACAAGGTTTTGCCAGGGTAGCAAGTCACACCCGACCCGCACTGAATACGCCATTATTTACCACCCGCATGGATATATTCAGCTCAATATTGTTGTCTGAGAATCTTTCCAGTGTGCCTTTGATTATTACGAGGGTGCTACCGAATTTCAAATGAATGGTAAAGCATTACACCCCGTGTAGGTTGTTTCCAAATATTGTTGAATCATATCAGAATTTCAAAGAAACTCTTTATTAGGGTTACTGAAAGATCTAGCTTCTACGATATTTACCAACATTCTTAAGAAACCATATAAGTAACTTTGTGTCAATAAGTAATCACTAATTTTATGTAAACGAAAAGGGCTAGGACCTTAAGACAGGTAACATATTGTTTTTGCGTTGCGCTGTCAGAATTTGAAGTATTCAAAAGAGTTCATTTGACATACCAAGCCGCAGTAATTATATTTGATTAAGAATTGTACAGGATGATTGAGGGGTGACTAACCGCGTAAATACAGACAGACCCTTGTTTTCTTTTAAACCTTCGAGAAGAAGGTAATAATAAGAATATATTTATTTATCATTTATTTGAAAAGGAATAAAAAAGATTAATTGTGAAACCAAACAAGTAATCCATTTTCTTTTTAATGTGTGAGAATTCTCTATTCTTCCTTGTGAGAAGAATCTAAAAATTCGATTCTATTTTCGGAATTAAATTACACTGTTTTCGCAATAACACAGAAGAAATAATTGTCGAAGAAGTAATTGTCAGATTTTGTAAAAAAAAACCTTTATTTGATCTTTGAGAATACTCTATTATTCCTTGCGGTAATGGTTTGAAAATTGAATTATGTTTTCAGAATAAAAGTAAACTGTTTTTGCAATTGGTTATAGAAAAACTAATTGTATTTATCCTTTTGTATTTCATTCTTTGTCAAGATTCAATAACTGTAGAAAAGAAGCTTAAACAAGGTAAACTTTGTTAAGATTCGACGTTGACAAAATGATGACCACGAATGATGAGAAGTAATAATTCCCCCGAAATGTTCATAATCGTATTAGAGATATAAATTTGTCGAGTTTCAATTATTCTACAAATCGTTATACTTCTCCAAGATGAATACAGATTTGTGCAATATTTACCAGTTTAATCTGAACGATCGCAGCCATTGAGCAGCAGAATGTTGCGTTAAAGTTAAACCCAATACTTGGAAGTTAATCAAACTGTTATCACACATTTTTCATTGTCCGAAAACATGACATTTATACAAAAAGCACTGCTTTAATGGTTAATCATGTAAGATACTCTTTCGCATGCATGTTTTACAACCCCACGATGAACTTACCCTCATAACAATTGATGTATTTCAAGATTCTAGACATGTCTGTTCGTTAAAAGCAAGACCAAAAGTTTTTGTATATACGAGTGAGGGTTGGGCTATTTGAGGATCCTGGGTCACCAAATGTCCCAAAGGCCATTTGGTGACCCTAGGTCACCAAATATCCCAACAGCCATTTAATGACCATGGGTAACCAAATGTCCCAACGGCCATTTCGGACCCTCGGTAACCACAGAAATGATTTTAACTTTAAATTTTAAGATTGAAAGTAAGACGGAAGGCGGTACTATACTATAGGACTCAAGTGATAATCAAACCATAGGGGCATTTATTGTTACGGCCAATGGAAGAAGACACGATACTGAAAAACTGAAGAAATCTAATTATTGTCTGATTTGTCATACTATTTCACACACACACACCCACATCCCCCCCCCCACACACACACACAAACAAACAAACAATTTCGCATTCCGGAATGACTGAATTATTACAATTTCCGTGACGTAGCATCCAGTTGCACTCAGCCTTGCGTTGTGTGTATTTATGATTAATTGTGCTGATAATTGCAGGCAAGGTGGGAAACGCTTAATTAACTAAAAGCGCAACAAAATATGTTCTTGAACAATATGTTAAAAAATAAAAAGTACATAAAAACAAGATTCATCTTCATTCAAAGATTTTCAGTTAAGTTGAAGGACCCAATAGTTTAACAGTTTAATTTGGTCCCAAAAATTTAACTTCCAATTGACATTTGCGAGGAAACTTGCAAATCAGTGCTGGCATAATTTATCGATTTAATTTCTTCAAATTTGGCCCCCATATTTCTCATTGGTATACAATCTAGTCTATATCATACACTTTGAAATCCAATTTATAGTGTACCATAAGTATTGGCATATTTTGATACAATATTTTGGGGGTTACTTCATTAAATTATAGAGTTGTCAGATTATATAATCTCAAACTTTGAATCGTGACTTTAACTTACAATGATAAATGTACAAAGTTCTTTAGATCTCCCAAAGAAAATTGCTTGAATTTGCAGTTGACAATGAGACAGATTTTTACTTTAAATATGTGGTGCATCAATATCATACATCCCAATAAAAGCAATTTGCGTACTAATTACGTTTTCGAAACAAAAGTTTGGATCCATTGCAACTCAATCGACCCCCTACACCTTTACTTAACTTTGTTAACATTGCACAAAGATTCCGTTTAAAGTTCCTCGAATTTCCGATTGTAACTTGCAAATCTATATGCAACAAGGGTACAAATACTGCAAGTAACACCTTTTCTTCTGCAGACCTACAATGCATGCATTCGTACGTCGTCGTACGTACGTACAGTAGACACACAGTAAATGCGCTAACAAGATTAGCGCACGAATTATTGGCCCGGGTCACTGAATATTCCAATCGGTGGCCCAGATATAAATTCCAGATCTGGCCCAGATATACATTCCCCATCTGGGACAGATCTGGAATTCATATCTGGGTCAGATCTTGTCAGATAAAGAATTGGGCAGATATAACTTTAAACATGATCTGGCTTAAATCAAAATTGAATTGGGATTTCCAGATAAAGTTTGATCTGAGCCAGATAAAGTTTGATGATATACAGATCTGGATTGATCTGGCCAGATCAAACTTTATTTGTGTATCAAATTGATTTTAATCAAGGTTATATATGGCTTTATCTGGCCAGATCAAGCTTTATTTACCAAGATATAAACTTAAATAAAGCCGGATTTAAACTTTTCGTGAGCAGATAAGAGAAAACATCGAGTCTGAATTAGGCTGGTCCAATTCTCACGCAGCCTGTATTTGAACTCGCTCAATCTGGATCATCTGAACCAGATTTAATCTCTCTTGTCATGCACTCCCCCGTGTTATCCTTTCGAGGCAACACAGATGCCGTTTAGAGACAAGCAGAACATTGTCATTACAAAAACGAAGAACGGCAACGGTCGATTGGTATATTTTTGCACCCTCCTTAAAATGGATACTGCGGAACCAATCTTTCCGAATAAACTTCAAATTACATGATATAGGAGTATACCGTGAAAAAACTTACGTAATATTGATTCAAAACTAATCTTTGTCAGTTTGTTGCGTTTCTATTTTCTTGTTAATATATCTTGACCAAGAAGTCGTGTAATTGCGATTTTCAATGCCCTATGGTAAGATATGTGCCGTTAATCCTAACTTATATGTAGCCTAAAAGAACTTTGTCAGTTTGTCAAAAAGTTGCATTTGGACAGTTTGATGCACAGGCGAAAGTACTGTAAATATTACGATAATAGGTGAGGAGTTGCATTCAATCTTGTCACAAAGACATAAAGGATTCACGCGACTAGTCTGAGATATTCACGGATAACTGTTTTTGTTTACTTGTACGATAATCACCCAAGAAAGGTTCTTATTTAAATAACCCTTTCAAAACCATACATTGCAGCTGCTTAAGTTTGCAATAAAATCATAACAGTTTAAAACTGCTCCCTAATAGAAATGAAGATCTGATGAATCTATCTTTAGATTATGGGTGCAAGAAATGATCATCATATGTTGATCAATCTGCAGTTGAAAAAATATCTAGATTTGTGACTTTGCAGCCAAAAAAAATCAGATAAAATTCTAAAACTCAACCTTGCCTAAATCAATGTAGAAATAGTAAAAACATCATAATTTAATTAAGAGGTTGCTTTGAAGTGATTGATATTTTAGAGAATAAAATATTGTAAAAACCTTCAATGATTAATCTGAGAGGATCAGTTCACTGGCCAATCACGTTTATAACACATGAACGATAAAGGATTTTAAAAGAAACGCAACAATATCTACACATATAAAACAAATAATGGTTTTAATGGGTCACAAAATCATACAACAATATAACAAATATATTGTAAAATACAAAAAGATTTTAAGGAGTGCTGGAAGGAGGGTACCAATAAGTCTTCTATACCGAAAATGATGATTGCTATAACTTTTTTGCAGTTATTTTATAAACAGGAGTTACATAGCAATATGTTTATCGCTCTTTAATAGGGCTTGTTAATTCACGTTAAATTTTCTCGTTGGTATTTCTTTCTAGGCCTGTGCATAACACACTCATATCCTGATCATCATCAATCATTCTGGAAATGTTTTTATAAGATAGTTTTTAAGAAAACAAACATGATGGATTGAATAGTGAGAGAAAAAACCACACAATCATCTTGAGATGAACAATCTTTCCGAAAAAGGGCTAATCTCCGATCTATTTTTTTTACAAGGTTACATCAATTTTTCAACAAAATTGTTATCGTCCCTAACCAAGGCACATAAACAGTGCTAAAGAAGTCATCCAAGATTGATTTTAACTTGTCTCTTTATCATGCCATTCCAATTTTAGGCGGGACAGCATTTGAGTAAAGTTCGCAGTCTGGGTATAACTGATATATTTAGTCAATGATGTGTGTTCGTACATCCTTGATTTAGGTCACGAAATTGCTTACGTGCAAAGTGTTATAGAATAAGGAAGGAACTCGCTGAAAGAAGTAGACCTATTCTGGAAGGTGATTTAGCACTTGAGGGAGTTTGTGATTATATTAATACCTCTTCGTCGTGTTTGTTTCATGCTTGTTATGATCATTCACTCTCTTTTATGTCTGAACTTTTTCTTTGTTTGCTTATTCGACACTCCATCATACTTGATTACTTCTCTGATAGGTGTTAACACCATATACACATATACAGTTGCTTGAAACTTATTTACAATTTATATCGTGTTAATCTTTTTTACACTGGCAAATGCTACTTTAGCAATTTTCCACACTATTTATAACTTTGTTTAACTATATAATCATTTGTACAGTTTAAATCATTACATAAGTTTCCATTTATACCAATTAGGCCTATGTCCAATATTTGGGAAATAAAGTAAACATAAACAATGATAGATACAACCAAACCAATTCCTTATTATGTTAATTCTCATTTAAATTAGTACTGGCAGGTGTTAAGCTGAGTTGCAACATATGAATGTTGTAATAGATGAATAAATAAATAAATAGAATGCTGATGAGAAAAGACAATGTATGATTTCATTCGTACGGTAATGTTGCATTTATCATTACACCATAGACATTCAACGTTCTATTATGTTCTTAAATAATTTGATTTTTTTAGACTTTGTTTTTGCTTGTATTACGACAAAATAGTGTCTTAAAACAATCACTGGAATGACTCACATGAGTTGGACCGATACATTTGGTCAAGAACCTCTACAGCAAGTCGTGAGGAGACATTTGTATATATCTTCATAAATGAATTCGTCTTTCCAAGAATAAGGCATATAAGAGCAGTAGCACTCCCAATTAGTTTTGACATGATTGACAACTGAACCATAAAATTGGGTTATGAAATTCCAAATATTCACCCAAGAAATTGGCGGCAATCCAAACTATGATTTTTTTTTCTTCTTGGAAATTTTTGTTTTTCATCTGAAATTGTTATGAACAAAACCAATTTAATTGATTTACGTCGAAAACATGGAGCGATAAGAAAAAAAAGTACTTTTGTTTGAGGACCAAATGTCATCAGCAGAGAGATTTTGAAAGATCTGAAGAAAACTTTTACTTCATGAATTCCTGACACCACTTAAATGTATATTCCCATGGAATTTCAATCTTATGTTACTAATAGAGAAAAAAATCAGATCCAGATTGTTAATAAACTATGTTGATATCTCATTTTTAGAAGAAGTTACTGAACTTTAAAGATTGGTATTGCTCTCATGACGTTTTGTACTGAGTCTAAGTCATCATTATGATGTCATCACAGCACTTCTGTACTCATCTTTATGTATTTCTTTGAGTCTAAGTCATAATTATGATGCCATCACAGCACTTCTGAACTAATCTTTATGTATTTCTTTAAAAATTAATTGCCAATTTTTCATCATTCAAATATAAGTTACAAGAACAGATCGGAAGACATAATTGTAAATTTTATTCTACACTATTCTTGATAATTTTTGAAGAAAAAACAATTTCCAATCATTCAGAAAATATGAAATTATTTTCAAAGAAATACATAAAGAATTGTACAGAAGTGCTGCGATGACATCATAGTAATGGCTTGAACTCAGACCAACAATCTCTTTTACGCAGACAAGAACAATCTTTAAAAATTCAATAACTTCTTGTACGAATAAGATATTAACTTGGTTTTTTACTTATCTGTTTCTTTTATTGTTCTCTATCAAATATATCAAAATTAAATCCCATGGGAATATTCCTATAAGGTTACAACAGTTAACGGTATGGACATGGAGAAGTAACATCAATATTGAAATCTACCGAAAAGAATCAAACCAGCAAATTATTGGTGAAAATTAACCACATTAAAGCGTTTTGAATTTCAGGCTTCTAACTGCTTATGCCGATTTCAGATTTACCTGTTTACAAGGCGACCCTTGATATTTTCTTTTGTAAATTTGCTTTGTAAAATCCCAGGAGAATTCTCTGAAGGGTTGCACCAAATTCTGACCAATAACTTTGCTTTATTTTTCCTGTACCCCAATCAAATTCTAGCAGGAACAGACGTTCACATTTTTTCAGTGCATAGCATTTTTTTCCAAGAGGTCGCAGCCAACGAAGGTAGATGTGCGGTCATCCGTTTCCAGTAGAGGCAATCATCTGCATGTCTCACACACTCCGTAAGGCTGAGACCGGTCCAAGTTTTGATATCAGTCAGCCAGGTACTCCTAGTCTGCCTCGAGCCCGTCTGCCACTCACCTTCCCTGTAATGAGTGGCTTCTGTAGTTTGTCTTCCCTTACAGCATGTCCAAAATACCTGACTTTCCTTTGGGCTATTTTTCCTTTACTTTGATTAAAACATCTTTGTTACTCATATGTGTCCAGATCTGGAATTTAAATCTGGGCCAGATCTAGAATTTTTGTAAGGGTTTGTTGGAAATATCTTCTAGCTTTTAATTTTCTTTGACATTAACCTTTAAGTGATCATGTATGAAATGTTATCGATCATCGATCATCATATGTAAAATTCAAACCTTAAGAATTAAACAAAGAACGGAAAACATTGTACTGTACTATTCAAACATTTCTCACGGTTTTCACTGTTTATAGGTTTACAGTAAATAAGTTTGATATACACCGGCTGTGTTATAGGTTTTAGATTACTTTTTTGTACAGAAAGGATCCCAAGGTGTGACATCAACTTCTGCTGCTTGTCCTTTTTTGTTGCTTAAGAGTTCCAATTAAAAGTTCTTTAGGCTCTGAGCGTCTTTGATTTGTTTAGTTTTTCCGCCGTATTTTTATTTTGTGGTGGTGTTTATTTGGGTTTTTATAGGGCGACTAACTCATCTTAATCCGTCGTCTTGTTATGTTATACCATGGAGCTCAGTTAATAGCTCCATGGTTATACAAAGCCGGAAAGAATAATGCAATTTGTAAATTACGCCACAAATACCCATTGTGATTGCATAATTGTTTGCGTTTGTAATTTTGATGCAAGGGATTATTCATTTATATTATGATGTGCCTACTCATTTCCTAATGCAAAAACAATTATATCAATGAGGTCATTGCGACTAATTGGATTCGTGGAAGGTGGAAGAAAATACCCGTGAGAATATTTTGTTGTTTTTGGTTTCTGAAGTATTCGTTCGTTTACTTTTATTATCTTACAATTCCAAATATGATCGCTTCCGTGATTTTAAAGTTATATTAATAATAACTTAACAAACCTAAACTAAAATAGCCCAGTTTCCCTTTTTACTCATTCATTGTTTAATGATCAGAAAATTTGTTCATTTGTATGTAGGCTGTGATGGATGAATTGTAAATATTTATGCAATTAGCTAGGTTTCTATGACAAAACAGTTATTATTTTAGAAAACTGTGTATTCGAATCTGAATCAACTATATGAAAACAAGTATGTCCTGTATTTCATGTATTTTAAAACTTTGTACTGTAAACATTTCTGATATGGTTAAATCTCTTAAAACTTATTCAAATAAAAATAATTTTGGAGACAATCATGGAGCAGCATAGTACATATTAATAATGCACCATACACACTATATACATTCTATATAAGTTTACATTTACTTGGTTAGCATCAACTGGTTGATGCATGGAAATTCAAAACACATAAATGGAAATAAGAATAGAAGTGTTAAAGAAAGAAAAAAAACACGTCATTTTTTGATAGATGTTTTCCTCTTATTGCTGGGTAGAAACTGCCATTTAACCATTGTCATTTTCATCCCGTTTCAAGAACATTCTTTCAACGAGTTGACAATGTATTACGCAATCATTTGACCACAAAACTTTCCAGTGGCTGCTTGTCAATGTCACGTAATCGTTCATGCGGTTACTATAATTCCACAGGCACAGAAAACCAGGATGGAGTAGTGTTCAAGGGTCGGATTCTGTAATGATATTAATAAATGACCTTAGATTGGAGAACAAATGATACTGGTGTCATTATCTAGAAAATCATTCGTTCTGGAATACCGAGAAGTAAGTAATATTTCGTGATCCTTCGAATTCTTTTCCTTCCCGACTATTACAAGAGGGCAAGCAGGGACACGTCGGAGTGCCATAAAGATTAGGAGGGGCTTCTGATTTTTCATAGGAGGTACAGTGGTTAAGGAGTCAGGTACCGGGTGCGATTCACGTTTGGGCGCTGCAATGTGTCCTTGAGTAAGACACTTTACTCTACTTGCTTCAATCCACTCAGCTGTAAAATGAGCACTAGCACTGTTGGGGAGTTAATCTGTGATGGACTGGCATCCCGTCCAGGGGGAGTCATGTACTCTCATCCGCTTGCGCTATTGAAATCGGGATAAGCACCAAGTGTATGAGACTAATGACTTGCATGGATTTAACTAATTTTTTATATGACACTTCGACGTATCCCTGCGTGTCTTCTTTGTTAAAGAGGGCCCGTACAGAGACACCATTGTATTGAACTAGACGGTATCTGTTCATGTAGGGTTTTTACATACACTTGGAAGGCTTTCAGATTTGATGTGTCCCTGGCTCTCTATGGAAGATATGGAGTTTAAAAACAAATCAAATTAACGCTAGCCACGGGCGGTTGTAGGAGATTTGAAATGGAGGGGCAAGAAATGTAAAAAAAAAAATGTGAATACATACATGAAAACATACATACATACGCAATATATGTAAATTGGAAAGTTGTTTATTATTTCGAAGATTTTCCCATAGAAAATGGCGTATCACTAAAGAAAGTTCAATGCATGAAAAACCTGTCACTGATCTTTTTATGTTTGTTTTGCCTAGTTCCTAATAACAGCTCCCTTAACTTCCTGATTTCGGTAACTTGTTTTGTCATATCAGGCTGCATTTTCGAAACATGTGGCGCTGTTGATTATTTCTCAGGTCGGGAGAAGCTCTGGAAGAACTGAAAATCATGAGGTCATTAAAATGGGAACATATAGTTTTAGAACGTAGCTTCATGCTTTAAAACATTAGACATTTGTGTTTTTAACGAATAAACATGACGTCCTTATCCATCCCCTCCGCACAGTCCGGCGAATCCTTCATTTTAAGGATCACTCAGATCCTCAACAGGATTAAGGATTGTTAATGCATTGGAGGCCACCATCTTCCTACAATGCACCGTTCGTCTCATGTACTTTTACTGTGTAGACGAACTTGTAGACGAATATATGATTGATTGATTATATACGTATTGGAGTTAAAAAACCGGTCAATATTTTAAAATAAAATACAAAAAGCTGAAAAAAAGCCATAAGCAGTCCGGGTGCAACCCTAAAGATAGGGTACTTTGAAATACCTTAAAGATAAGGTATTTTTTATGTATTTTGTCATCGCATCAGCCTACACATTTGACTAGCCCACACTAAACGGATAAGGTTTTTTGTTTTCCGCTCTGGATTGTCCAAAATTTCACTGGACATCCTGAAATTTTTGAGATGATAGTAAATAGATATTCAAAATTGTTCACGGCAGCCTTTTGAAATTCGTTGTCGTCTTTTTGAGAAAATCAACAAAGCAGATTATGAGCAATCAGAAAATAAGTTCAAGATAGTTCTCCATTTAATTTTGACAAAATAGTTACTACATGACTAGATTTGTGAAGCCAAACTTCTGTTTTGTGTGGCGTCGGAGGCTACGCTTTAGCTTGTATAAATCATTTTATATTCGGATCTTATGATGTAAACCATGTAGTTACTGGGTAACAATTAGCATTGTTGATCAATATCGATGGCTCTCAATTGGATGTCAAACGGTAATCAACTCTTAGATAATCCTTGGTTCTATATAATTCCTAAAAGGAAGGAATGTTTAGTGATCATTAAAATAAAGGTTTCACCCAGAATGCTATATCCGCAACGATACCACTTTCTATATTCCTAACGGTGTCACATGATTTATCTCTGTCAAGCCACTTGTGATGCAACCATCATTAGTAGATCTATGATTGTTAGCAGGTACACGCTTCCCGTATACTTTTATCGTGAAGACAAATTTCAAACGGCCATAATAAACTTTAATCGTATTGAAATAATAGAAATGTAAATAAATTCAAAAATTATACACAATTCTACAAAAGTCATGGAGTTAAGAAACTAGGAATAAATGACTAAGATAAATCAAATCTCTGATCTTGTCATAGAAATTTCTACACTTAATTCCTTATCAACCTAATCATTTTACAAGTGGGTAGATATTACTTTGTAATTACAGTACTTTATTAGAATTAGCATTTTGATCATATTTAATGGTTCTCATATGGAGAACAAAAAGTGGTATAAGCTCAGATCTCATATAGACCTTCAAGAATCGCTCAAAAATCTCTTCAAGCTAGTATAAAAGCTGCAAAAATGCCATGGCTTTAAAAAAGATTTACATCTCGATTTCGACAAAAAATTACTACATGGTTAGATCCGTGAATCCTAATCTCTGTTTGGTGTGGCGTCGGATTTCTACTCTTTAACATGTATAAATCATTTTATATAGTCGGATCTTAAAACATATATTGTTGAATTAGCATTGCTGATCAACAATACTGGCTCGAAATTTGAGAACAAACTTGAGTAATGAGCTCTTATATACATACTGGTTTAATAGAATCCCTAATAGTAAGTTATATTTCGTGATCCTAAAACCAAGGTTTCTTCCGGACTGACCATTCAAGGTAAGAAGATAGACACATTCAAAAGGGATCTTTTTATTTCATATATCTGACGTACGTAAACTGATAACAATTACAATGAGTCTTTCAAGTGATTTCGCAATCAGGCCTTACTAACTTGGGGATTTGTGAACATTATTTAGCAATACCTGCGTGATAGTAACGAAGTGGTTTTACTTTCGCGAAATTGAACATGAACAAAGCAAACTTTGTTACAAGCCTTCAATGAAACGACTGATAAGCGTCTATGACTAAAACTTCACAATATAAATGGCGGCTTGTATATATTACTGTAAGCTCAGTTAGCATGCGTGATTTCCCAATCGGGGGACTTATTGAGTCCCCCCGATTGGGTACGAACCGAACTGACTATACGGCTTTTTATGTTCGCAAAATATGCACTTGCGATACGTTATCATGGCACCTTGCAGCCTCGAAAACAATCTCCACCACCACTCCCAAGTAGCACCATTGCTACTTTTCGAAAGAGATATGCAAAATCCGAAAAAAAGTAATACAGTTATATACAAATTATAGGAATTAGAGCGATATTATTTAGCAAAAAGCAGTTTGTTTATTTTGGTTTTTATTCTCATTTCCGAGCAAAAAAACTTCTATTCAAAGTCATGCAATGACGTTGGTAATGAGTACAATATCATTCCCTTCTTTGGTGAATCCACAAAATCACTTCCGTCGTTCAAATTGTTGACCTTCCGAATTTCTTTTACGAAGTGTAGTTTGAGCGTGTTGCTTACCAATCAACGCAATTCAACTTAAATGTTCCGGAAAGAATCATAGTGATTACTTTTTCACGGGGGAAAGCATCTTCGTAACGACGAGTAAACAAACATTGGACCTCAATATTTGCAGTGCAATTACAATTACTCATTGTTAGGAACTCTGTTTACCGAACAGGCGGGAATTTATCAAGTACCATTGAATCACCTTAATATTGAGTTGACATTTCCCCGGAATGCTTAAAATGTGCAGTCAGACTTTATAAAGCTACGCGCAACGGATTTAACAATTCAATTGCTAAAATTTCAAATAAAGTATACCACATCAGGATAAAGATTTGCTACATAGACTGATAAAGATATTACACAGAATAAATGGATTACAGACAGGCTGTTTTGTTGCTCCTTGTGTTTTTCTGTCTAGGAGTTGTACGTTTTGGAAACTCTTACAAGTATGGCACTCATGGATATTGGTGGAATAATAAGCATAGTCAGAGAACCTCTGTATGGCACATGAGGATCAAGTCAAGAGGATTTGTGAGTACCATTTATTAGTACCCTTTGTAAGAGTAGATCCATGAGAAGCACATTGTATACCAGGGCACTCCTAAATGTCGTCACCAAAATGAAAGCAAAAAATCCCTCCGGATAATTTAGGAGTTTACCCCAAATTCACTAGCTTTAATTTACTTTCTGTGACCAATAAATGTTTTTGTTCACTAAGTTGAATGATCCTCCTGGGCACTTCCTTTCCTCAGACTGGATCCGCACCAAATCTTGTTTTTACAGTAATAGTAATGGAGTACCGTGGACGTAAATGTACGTGTAAGTCTTACCATTTATGTGAAACTTTATTTTCTATAATCTTTACATCATCATGATCTTAGAATTAAAATCATTAATTAGCAGATTGGTATAAGGTTTGACGGAATTTATATGAACGTACACTTTTTTTTTATCTTTGAAACGTTGGAAAATATTGATCATACACTGCCGAACTGCCAAAAGCGATTATTTACGTGAAACTAGTTTTGCTGTTCTCTTTGGTATAAGGAATAGATTCGTTTATTTGATTTATTCTTTGCCGAAACTAACATTCGTTTCACTAAGGTAAATGGCTGGATAGTGGCTGAGCTAGTTTCCCTGATTACATTTTGTAATGAATGGTATTCAATTACTCGTTATTTAAAAAAAAAGTTCAGGATAACTGTTAGCTAGGAAAATGTTAATCTTTTTAAATATCACTTTTATGCAAATATGAATATTTGACATGAGATGTTCATTTTTACCCTCAAAATGTTTAACAAATAAGATATGGGACAACAGGTATGAGGTCATAACTTTTCAGTTGTTGTTTTCTAGATTATTTGCAATCATTCTTACACATGGTCAGATGGTGAAGAGCATTTGGCGTTGTTGGTATGCTTAATTAATTCCCATGAGCCACTAACAATTCTGAGGGCAATCCTTCACCACTGCAAGTAGAGAGAATCAGTTTTAATGCTCGCTGTGAAAGAGATTAAGTAACTGCTGGAACAGTTGGCGGGATTTCAGCAGATTTCACTAAAAAGGACAGAAAATTCCATAAATTGATCCTAGTAGATTAAAATAGCGATGACCAAAGGAAAATCGAATTATTACAGTCATTATAGAAAATTAATTAGCAGACGTAGATATATAGAAATATGTAATATGAATACGCAGGGGTGATATTATCTGATTTATTTAAACAATATACAAATGTATATCAACGAAGCGTGGAGACATAGTTAAGAATTTGGGAACAACAAATATGAAAAGAAGATAACAACGATGAAGGACAATTTGGATATAAATTTGACACACATTTCCGAGCATGATTTTGCACATTTCATGAATATTCCTGTGTTTTTATCTGTGCAGCAATACATTAAAAAGTACTTCGATGCCGGCTCGTTCATTCCACATGATAAGACCCAGAAATACCCGGCTACTCAAGTTCTCAGGAAGGGAATCATAAACTTACAGAGATGGGGTGGATTGGAGGAAACAGGTGAAATTGATGAGCCTACTGTACGCCTTATTACCCGTCCACGTTGTGGAGTACCTGATATGGTTGAGTACGATATGATGGATGGTTCATTAGCTGATAAACCTCTTCGAGTGAGAAGGAGCACTGCCAATAAATGGAACAAGAATGACTTAACGTACAAGTAAGTTATGATAGATTCAAAAGTTAACTTTAACGATCAAACATTTTATATTTTCTCTTTACAAAAAATAAAGAATAATATATTAAACAAAAACACAAACATGCAGAACAGGACTGCGAAGAAATACTGAGATATCTTGCTCCGTTCAGGCCTACTGGCTGAGTTTTAAAACTGTGACAAAATTGTATTAAAAAAACGACGGCAGCGGTGTAGAAAGTCAATTGTAGAAGAGTGACGTCACACCCTTACTTCCTCAACAATTGGCATTGTCTTGTATTTAAATATTTTCCCCACAGTTATATCTGTCTTTTTTGTCCCATATCATTCGATGTATAAATTCCTGATCACTGATCTATCTTTTTAGGGAGCACTCGACCAAAATGTGGGGGCGTATTATTCTGAAGTTTTAAAGTCTCTATATTGGGCAAATGTTGTAAATAGCTGTAAATAAATCGTTACGTTCCATAAGTCTGGACATTTTATCCTGGGAAAATATCTTTTTTTGTTTTTTTCCCAACGCTTCACCTACACGCATTATTCAATATAAATATAATGTTTCTCCAGGGTGGTATACTTAGAGAGAGTGTAGGTCTGGATTGACAATCCGTCAGTCAAGCAGGGTTTTAGCGAGTTTGATACCTCGTGTTCAGTGGTGGACTTATATACTTCGTCAAGTAAAGATGTAGTCGAGTTCAGCTTCAGTATTGAGTTGTGGAAAGTGCTGAGATTGTTAACATCAAGCGATGTAATTAGGTTCTTTGTAAATAGTTATAAATAAAGTGATTGTGACGGAACAGTGTATGTTCTACTGAGCTCTAAAACCTTTTGGATATATTTTAATAAACATTTTCCCTTCACATGTGTCAAAGGCGCCGTGTTTTGTTTACCTTTTCTTTTACATCTACAGTCGGTCATACGTTTTGTGACATGCTACTGGAAACCTTCGATACGAATGTTTATTTCAACCGCAATTATTCTAATGAATAAGATTAAATAACGAAAAGTTTATAACAAAAAAATGCTGTTTTTTTTCCTTCAAAATTCCCATGGGTAAGTTCTACCGTGTTCATTCATAATTACAATCATCAATCATTACAATCATCATTACAATTATCAAAGAAATTTAAACAGCTGAACAGATACCAATCAACCAATATGTTACTTTTTTCTCTTTACAGACTTAACAATTATCCAAATTTTGATCATTCTATTCTGACCTCAAGAAAAGTCGACGAAGCAATACAATCTGCCTTTAAGATTTGGAGTGACGTCACACCACTGACGTAAGCATTCAAAACACTTTAGATATTTCCTGTTGATATCGGTTCAACTTATTAAGGACATATTTCTTCTTCACTGTCAACAATCAAACCCAGCAAGGTCACAGTCATTGCTTGTCAATTATCATACAAACAACTGTTGTTGACTGGATTAATTAGGCGTGATTAAGGCAATTTCATTTCGCCCAAAACCTCTTTTCCCCTGATATGTATTAATTTTTTATTCATGTTTTTATCTTTACAAATAAATCGTAACATAGGCCTACTCTTAACGTTCACCCTTTTTGTTTAGTTACTTTGAAATATAACTCCATCTGTGAAATTGGTGGTCATTCGGTTTCCATTTAATTGTTTTAATAAGGGTGCTGAACCTATCACGCAAAGTTTTTAACAGAGGTTGACGAGTAAAAAACTCTTTGTAGCTTTCTAACGAATTATAATCATCAATTTCAATTTTAAGTGATAAAAGGCATCATATTAAAGACTTGAATACCAAAACAAAACCTTCCCTGTAAAAATTATTTTCTTTGCTTTTAGAGCTACAGTGACATAGGCTATTCCTTGTCTGCCATACCGTAACCTAGTCAGTTAAAGGTATACAGATATCTACAAAAGTGTTCCCTTTTATTTACGATTTTAAGAGGAACAGTCAATATTTCTTTTAATCAACACTCACTTTTCGAATCATAGCTGCAAAATGTTTGAGGATTTTCGACGTATTTAAAATTTGTGATGTATAAACAGAAAGACACCGCTAATTTGTATTTTATTCTTTATATTGTTCCTTAATTTCCATTTTTGAAGTTTATGAAAATGTCTTTCAGCCATACAAAGTGATTGGGGTACTACTAAGATCTCACAATTTTTTTTTGTAAGAATCAGTTACTCTCCTTTAAGTAATTGCCGCACATGATACGAATCAGTTACTCTCCTTTTAAGTAATTGCCGCACATGATAAGAATCAGTCACTCTCCTTTTAAGTTTTTGCCGCACATGATAAGAATCAGTCACTCTCCTTTAAGCAATTGCCGCACATGATAAGAATCAGTTACTCTCCTTTAAGTAATTGCCGCACATGATAAGAATCAGTTACTCTCCTTTAGTGACTGCCGCACATGATAAGAATCAGTTACTCTCCTTTAAGTAATTGCCGCACATGATAGGAATCAGTTACTCTCCTTTAAGTAATTGCCGCACATGATAAGAATCAGTTACTCTCCTTTAAGTATTTGCCGCACATGATAGGAATCAGTTACTCTCCTTTAAGTAATTGTCGCACATGATAAGAATCAGTTACTCTCCTTTAAGTAATTGCCGCACATGATAAGAATCAGTTACTCTCCTTTAAGTAATTGCCGCACATGATAAGAATCAGTTACTCTCCTTGAAGTAATTGCCCCGCACATGATAAGAATCAGTTACTCTCCTTTAAGTAATTGCCGCACATGATAGGAATCAGTTACTCTCAGTTAAGTAATTGCCGCACATGATAGGAATCAGTTACTCTCCTTTAAGTAATTGCCGCACATGATAGGAATCAGTTACTCTCCTTTAAGTAATTGCCGCACATGATAGGAATCAGTTACTCTCCTTTAAATAATTGCCGCACATGATAGGAATCAGTTACTCTCCTTTAAGTAATTGCTGCACATGATTAAAAACAAAGATTTACTTAAGAAGATATTAAAGTCTCTCTATTCATTCTTCACAAATTTGCACTTAAGCACCTGAAAGTGTTGTAAAATGGTCGATTAAAACTGATTTTGATTAAATGTTTTCCTATTTTCATGGTCTCTACTTGATTTTAAAAACAATTTAGGTATATATTTGGATGTATCCATAGGTCTATAATTTTGATTTATTTGAATTTATTCTCCTTACGCACAGCTTTACAAGAGTGGATAACGCTATCGATGCAGACATTGTCCTCTTGTTTGCAAAAGGTCAACATTCCTCAAACTACTTAGACAGCCCCTTTGATGGTATGGGGGGAGCATATGCTCACGCGTTCCCTCCAGACGCTGGTTTTGGGTCACTCGATGGGGACGTGCATTTCGATGACGATGAGCAGTTTACACACAAGGAGTATTTTGGTGAGTTTCTAACTCTCTACACTCTAAAAAAAGAATGGTCAAATTTTGACCAAAACATGGTCAAATCTGCACCGGACCAACTTAGGTCAAAATTGAACAACAAATTTTACCACAATATAGTCAAAATCGTCCATAATTGTCATATTATGGCCAAATTTGACTATGTTTTAGTCGCTTCATTTTGACCAAAGTTGGTTCGGTGCAAAGTTGACCACATTGTGGTCAAATTTGACCATTATTTTTTTAGAGTAATGTGCAAAAAGTGCAAATATCAGTGTTCACACTTTAATACATACTTTTAGGAGCTTCCTGTTTGCCGATTGATCAGAGATGTTTACATCTATAAATCAAGACATAATTGAAACTGAGTAGTTGTGTCTTAATTTCACTATTATTATTAATATTGAATCATCATTTCTATTTGCACACCTACGATGTTTTAGAAAATATGAATAATACCATTAAATTACCCTTATCATCATCTTGACTCCATTCCCTCTTCTAGCATTTCTTCTTCCCTCTTAGTGAAGGGGTTTGCAAACTTTATATAAAAGATAAATAAATAGATGTAATTTTAGATTAATGTTCTCCTCATCGTAGATTAAATCATTAATGTAAAAGTCACTTAACATTCGAACTTCAATATATTTCCTCTGTCGGGGTGTAAATAATTTTTATCAGTTAGGCATGTTCCAAAACTATAAAGAATAGCTCCTTAATAACATTTAAAACCATGATAGTTTAAAACTCTTGATAGATATATATATATATATATATATATTTTGTTTAAAAGTGACCATCGTCCAATGACCAATATTTATCTTTACCTTTGTAAAAATAAATTGATTCTAGACACAGTGATGTGTAGAAGTGTAAATTTAACATTTTTACGAAGGCGCCGCGCCGTTCATCTTCCACTTAACATATTCAAGTGTACAAAAAATTAACATTTATCTTCAGTTGTGTCATGGAGTCATTAAACGAAAGCTCCATGATGATATGTATGACGACTGTTAAACAAAATACTGGCGTAAAAACATGCTGGTATTTGATTCCAATTTCAAAGATCTCACTAATGTTGAAAACTTATTTTGCATTGTTTAGTTGTAGTGTCGTAATTGCAGATCCAAAACATTTTTATGTATTTCCTCGAACTTTATTTAGATGGGGTATAACATCCACCTTACGAGAACATGCCACCCATCTGCCCATGTACCTTACACTTTTATAAAAGAAAAACAAATTTTAACAGCAGCAATTATGACATCACACTTTACATCAAAAGGTCACTTTTCAACACACTGCAGTGAAATCTTTGAAGTACTATAACTCCTAAACTCCATAAGATATCAAGAGGGTTATTTTACCAATTTCTTTCTCAAATAGTCTTTTATCATAGAAATTGAAATTAATGGAAATTTCCCTTTCACACCACCACTACTTCTGTGCAGTACGGTGTAAAGTGTCAAATGATGAATTTTCCCATTCAATACACCGTCAAACGTTTGTCCCTAAAACTTGAGTTTTTCTTTCCTTTCAACAGGTACCAATCTTTTCGACACCGCTGCCCACGAGATTGGACACGCCCTAGGACTAAATCATATCAACGTAGCAGGTACTCTCATGAATCCGTGGCCACGTGGATTCATTCCAGGATTCAAACTATCAACAGAAGACATTACTGCTATTCAAGCTCTCTATGGTACGCCCACATTGTACTGCACATTAAAACCTATGAGGATATATGTTATTTTTTGTATAAATTGTATTAATACGCTTTAAAGAACTAGATTACTAATATTAGTTAAACCGTTAAAACATGGAAACTTATAATTTTTGTCTTAAAAATGTATTAAAACTATACATTTTTATAGTTTCTTTAATTTTTCAGACTAAATTATTCCAAAAAAAATAAAGATTCGTAACATACTTTTTCATTTCCTGATCATATATGTTAATTTACTGTTTGTTAAACTGGTCACATTAGCTTGGTGGAGCGTGTGACAATCAAAGAAGAACACAAATGTCCGTATACATTTTGGAAATCCAGAGAGGGAATGACTAAACCATACCTCTCAACTCATTTTCCAACTGTTCAAAAATCAAATAAAAAATTTATCATATCTAAATGAAAATATAAGCTAATGAAGTCATTTTTTCATACCACTTAATTGGATTCTGTATTGCAATTGCTTCCTTTAACCTTTCACCTTTATTTTGTGGGTTGATTTAAATGAATTTAAATAGTTTTACTTTCACTTCCAGGTTCAAACCCCAACCCCGAGCCACCCGTGACCACCGCAACGGCACCAGTAATGACTACACCATACATAAATGCCGGTGCAGTTTTCTGCAACACCACTTTTGACGATGTGGCTTTCATACGAGGCGATTTGTATGTTTTTAAGGTAAGGAACAAATTCATTTCAAAGTTTTTACATCGATCTTTTACACAGACCTGGCAGCCTTGAATAATCCAGGAGAAACCGTAATGAAGTGGCTTGGAACAGCATGTACCCGTAAATCTGACATATACCAGCGACCCTTACAACAGATCTGGCTTTAAATAAAGTTATATCTGGGTAAATAAAGTTCGATCTGGCTTGATCAAGCCAGATATAACCTTGATTAAAGTCAATTTGATACACAAATAAAATTTGATCTGGCCAGATCAAGCCAGATCTGGATATTATAGCTGGCCAAGATCAAATTTGATCTGGCTCAGATCAAACTTGATCTGAAAACTCCAGATCAAGTTTGATCTGAGACAGATCAAGTTATATCTGCCCAAATCTTTATCTGGCCCAAATATAATTTCCACATCTGTTCCAGATCTGGAATTTATATCTGCGCCAGATCTGGAATTTTTGTAAGGGGACGTAACTTCTGTGGCAGTTTCTGATTGGTATGTCAGTATATGTGCACTTATCTCTGCCAATCAGAAACATTGAATTGTTAAGCATATTGTTTTCCACATTAACATGAGAACTGGTCCTTAATCTGTCCATTACTTTTAAGAATTCTAGACCACAGGATTATTCAGGAACTAATACCAGTTTTTGTTTTCATTTGGAAGCTATTGAAAATGATATTAATTTTCACTCGGCATTTAGTAGATTTTATACCATAGCAAAGTATTCCATTCATTGACCAATTTCCAATGTGTTTAACATTTTCGACAACCATTGGACGTTCGTCTATAGTGTATGCTGGACGAAAAGTTCGTTGTGGGTAATGACGGATTCAACACCCCATAGTTCGTTGTGGGTAATGGAGGATTCAACACCCCATAGTTCGTTGTGGGTAATGGAGGATTCAACACCCCATAGATCGTTGTGGGTAATGGAGGATTCAACACCCCATAGTTCGTTGTGGGTAATGGAGGATTCAACACCCCATTGTTCGCTGTGGGTAATGGAGGATTCAACACCCCATTGTTCGCTGTGGGTAATGGAGGATTCAACACCCCATTATTTGAATATATGAATGATCCTCAAAATTAAGCCGAGTGAAGGAACTGCTGATGATTTACAATATGTTTGGGAAAATTTTCTCAAAAGAAGATCAACAAATTAGAAAAAGGTCATCGATCAAAAATCTGAACTTTTAGTCTATTATCTGGACCTGTACTTTTGACCCTGTGCTATACTCATCCTAGTCTGCTGATGGAGATTTTGTTAACTAAAGGGCAACATTTAAAGCCTAGTTTTAACTTTGAATTTCTAAACTAGTAAATAGTTGAGTTGACTATGAACATATTTAAGGGTATTTACATGGAGTGAAACTCTGAGACACTGGTGGTTTTTGGTAAGGAATTTGTTAGCGCTTGTGGGTCGATTCGTATAACCAGTTTGTGACTCACTATTTCACCGATTAAACGTAATAAAACGAGATAATTAATGTTATCAAAGGACTTAATCAAGGAGAATTTAACTTATGCAACCAATCTTTTTTCTTGTAGGATTATAAATATTGGAGATTCAGCTCCAACGGTCATCTGATAAACGACATTTCTGGCAGTTCTATCTCAGACTTTCTTATTGGTGGCACAAGCCGTGTCAGCGCTATCTTTGAGAGGTGGTACGACGCGAAGATTATCTCTGTCAGAGGTATTAAATACTTTAAGTTTCCGTTTTTCTGTAATTAAGTTTACCAAAGGTTGATTCTGCTTGCAAAAAAACCTTTTTTTTTAATGAAATGTCAGAGAATAATGTCTTCTTTGTGATGGAACAACCCATGGTATCCAAGATGGATGACATTTTGTGTTCCTTTCAACACATCAAGGAAATATTCATCGACTGTGAATTTGATAGATTCTGTTTAATTTAATGTGAAAAACCAATAAAATGTAAAATATTGTTTTATTTGTATCACAACATGGTACAAAATCGCACAGCTTGTAGTCTACGGAAATTGTTCCTGCCTAAAAAAGGTTACTGATCTTACACCGATCAGTTGAACTTTGGCACTGAAGCCACCTTTGCATAATAGTTCTGTGGTGTTGTTGTGCTTTGTTTTAAGTGTAAATTACATGCAGCTCTAATCTCATAGTAATAAGTACCTCGTTTTGTTGATCCTCCGCAGGAAATAGACTGTACAACTATCAGTTCACCGTCTTGGACGAGGGGTACCCTATATCAATGTCTGAGTTGGGAATGACAAAAGGGGTCGGTGCCGCCTTCCACAGGGGAAGTGACTATATCAGCTACTTCTTCAAAGGACAACGCGTATATGAGTTTAACGAATTTACTGAGACTTTGAACAGGGCCACTCCTCGGAAAGCTTTCCGCGTATTTCCAGGACTTCCGGCGCGTCAGACTGTAACCGCTGCTTTCACGAATTACGACGGAATGTCGTATTTCATGGTTGGTAGAAAGTACTACATGCTTAGAAGCAACGGATCCGTAGATCCCACCGCCAAAGACTTTGCAGTTGATTTTCTAAGCTGTCCTCCACGTAGTTAAAAGCTGCTTTAACTGTTTAAAGTAATGAATACATACACCTATTTACTACTTGAACTCCCCAATTGCCCACGCAGCCAAGTTTCACGTATGTTACTCAAAGAAAGATTGGGTACCGAACAATCAGGAAGACACCGACGTCAAAAGTTATGCATGCTGATGGCCGAGCGGGTGCAATATTGGCCAAAATATATCTTCGGCTGACTGTTAAAGATGCTCAATTTTACGAGGGCTTATTCGAGACCCGAAACAGAATATGGAGAAGAAACATAAAATGGCGTATCGAGCTGAAAGACACGAGGGAAACAGAGTGCTTTATTCGTTAAAAACGTAAATCGATAACAATGAAATACAGTTTCCTCCCCGTTAATGAGGAGAACGGAAAACAGTTTTTTAAGATTGCACGTCATATATCCAAGTACATTTAAAGAAGGGAACATCGTCACAAACAAATTACTTGTCAGAGCATCAGTACAATGATGTACTTTTTACCAACGACGTCATTTCCGCTGCAGTTTTGATTTGTCTTGTCATATTTGTGTAAATATGATCTGCCAATTAAAAACGTCGAATTTTATTGCAGTGTTCTCCACTAATCTGCTATCACGAGAGTTGGCCATTAAGTTATACAAAACTGCTATTGACCTTCCATTATGCAAATATTATGCCCTATTCATACCAATGAGTTAATCTTTCCCATCTTTAGAACCTTATTTATAATGTAATACTGCTTTGTACATAGCTTGTGTATTTAATTGTACATAATTGTAAACCAAACGCAAAGAGGTTTTGTATATAAGAGTAACATTCGCTTGCGAGTTTTAATTTTGTTATATTTTGTTTTTCCATGTTTTTAATCTTTCCTCCATTGCCCATCAGGTCGATTTGGGGATGGCAGAGTACTTTTCAAAACTTGGCTCAATTAAGTGAAAGGTTCATTGCCTTCACTTACTATTGCATTTTCCAACTACTGATTCCTGATGTGAGGTTTGGCTCAAATCCGGTTTCTGTAGAACTCACGTGAAAAAATGGCTTTTCATTGGAAACAAACCATTTGTGGTTCGGTATAAATTCGTGCAAAGTTGCAACCTAACCAATGTTGCAACTTGTTATCTCTATTTTTAAATCATAAATGATATTTGATGCATACATGCACATTCAATCCCGAGTTTCCGATAAAAAAAATGATGCGTGTTGAGAATTTTAAATAGAATAATTTCATATCGAAGTTCTACTGAGCACGCGTTCTCTCCCAAATCACACTATGACCAGGTGACCAAATCTTCAGATCTTCTGTAATCTCACCATCATGGAATATTTCTTTGTATTTTATGGCACATTTTAAAACTTTAGAACAAATTTTGAAATTGCCCTACACGTGTATGCGATTTGCCTTCCGACTTTCAATCTACAAATAATTTGTTTTGAAATGCATATATTTGTATATACCGTTACTCCTATAGACTTTTCTTTCAAATCTGAATCGGCAATGTCCAAAATTCACGTTCGTATACTGGGGAAATCTTATCAACCAATCAAATACTGGGAGATTTTTAGCCTTCAGTGTCAATTCACGAGCTTTGTGGGGCAAAGAGTTTAAAAAAATGCTTTCAAAAGCTACTCATACGTGTGTTATACATGAAGGTAATACGCGCGCGTTGTTGCTTTTTCTCCAGCAAGAGCAGCTGTTTGGTTGGGTAACAAAAGGAGAATTCCCCAGCAATTGATTGGTCGAAGTACTAAAGTAATCACGTTCGGCTTAAATTGGTTTAAAAGGTTTGTAAATGTAGTTCGTATGGTCTAAAGGTATCCCTCGGTGGTGGATGGGTCGTGAAACATTGTTTTACTAGTTTGGAGGGGTATACACCATATTGATTTGTGGCGGATCTCAGGACGAGAACCACTGTCAAAAATGTCTGGCGTCAGAAAATACGTTATTTTTTTTTTTAAAGGTTTGTCTTCTTCTTCGCCCGATTTGTGATCAGGATCGCCGAGAGCCAATGCGGGCCCGGTGGATTCTTGTGCACACGACCCCTCTTGATACTGAGCCATAGCTGATTACACAGCTGTTCAACGAATTGACAGATTAAAAATAAATCAAACAGAGGGACTCACCATAATACGTTAACAGTTTTGATATCAACACACATAAAAGGTCGTTCATGTGTGTATATTCATCATTCAAAAGTATTATGTGGTTTCACAGATTTGATAGTGTTTACGCGTAGCACGGTCATAGCCAGGATGGTCACTTTTGATAATACCAGTGACCGTCAGAGGCTGAGATAACATATGGGAGAGGGGCGGGACAGCACGAGGGAGAGGGTGGGAAGGCCTGCCATGTTTTACGGCATAGCATGCCGCATGTGGGATGTAGGCCAAGTGGAATGCAACTTTAGTCAACATTTTACGTAACAACTATCTAGTTCCAACAAAATATCTTTGAAGCAAAACAAATTAAATCAAGTTTAATGCACACACAATTTCAGTTTGAAAGTTTTTTTAAACAAGGCATAAATGATGAGAAACTTTTTTAACTCATTTTTCGTAAACAAACGTATGACAAACTGTACTTGTGCTTAATAGATAACAATTTTTAAGAATGCAGTGATAAAAAAAGGTATAAAGAAGTTTATTCAAGGATATAATAAACATATATTAATTCATACAAAAAGTTTAATAAGTAGCATAGTTCTTAGTCTTGTGTATCATAATCATGCAACATAACGTTGTCGTTATGCCTCGCTCTTGCACTTCTTCGTTCATGATTGTTGTCGATAATATTTCAGCCAAATAATGTTTTTATTTCTGATGAATAGTCATATAATAAGAAACATCTCAGTGTAACAAAATATACAAGAAAACTGTTAAAAATTTAGGAAAATAAGCCAAAATCCGACATAGGAAAACGCTAATCGCCTCTTTACAGCATGTTTACAAGCGACAGTAAACCCTCTGCACACAATAGCACAGTCCATGCAGCTCGGGCGCGCTAAGATTACGTCAGAAATGTTTCTCTCATCGAAATGTTTCTTTCTTCGATTTTTATTTGTTGGAAAGTACCGGCCCTTTTCTGCACCAATCATGTTGGATTTTATATATATGGTAAATTGATACTAATTGTCAGCCTATGTGAAACGGACTCCCAAATACCTTTATTTGTAAGTTACAAAGGTCAAAGCGGCGATAACCTTGTAATTTTGCATGCGCTTTCATTGAAAAACAAGAAAAAAACACGTTTTATAGTTTACAAAGTACGGTACTTTGTTTTGGAATAATTTAATGAAAATGGTCTCAAACGATAGATAATGAATTCAAGTTCTCTAAACCGTTTGAAATGGAACAAAATATTAGAGACTACTTAGAAGGTTAGAAGTAAAAGATATGTGTGATTTTCAGTTAAGGAGATTAACGCAAGCCTACGAACCAAACATTCCCATATGCTGAAATTACGCTCCCCACAGCTTTAAATTAAGCCCCCCCCCCCACAGCTTTAAATTAAGCCCCCCCCCCACACATTAACAGCTTGGAATTAAGTTCCAACAGCTTGGAATTAGGCCCCAACAGCTTGGGATCAGCCCCGCCCCCACTCTTACACACACACACATCTTATAACTCAGCCCTCACAGCTTGGAATTTAGCCCACAGCTGCCCAGCTTGGAATTTAGCCCACAGCTGCCTAGCTTGGAATTGAATTCCTCAGTCCTCACTGAATTGAATTCCTCACTGCTTGGATTTAAGTCTCCACCAACTTGGAATTAATTCCCCACACAACTTGGAATTAATCCCCGCACACAACTTGGAATTAAGCTCAGCAACACAACTTAGAATCGGGGATTTGTTACAGAAATTACCCCTGTTAGATTTAAGCCCCACACACAGCTTGGAATTAAGTCCCCATGACAACTAGGAATTGAGCCCCACTAAACGACAACTTGGAGTTAAACTCCCCTATAGCTTGGAATTAAGCCCCGCATAGCTTGAAATTAAGCGCATATCCCTCAAGTGCAATGAATGTTAATTGTATTTTCAATACGCTCGATGCCTTCCGCCTGTCGAAATATATCTATTCAAACTTTTCCATGCAGTTACAAATCCTGAATTTATAGTAGGGAGGGGGTGGGGGAGTATTTATCCCTTAACTTCCTAAAATATGGTCTTTCAAATTCTTTCAAAAATGAGGAGAAAGAACTTGTGGGAGACATGGAGTAACGAGATCATGTGATTGAATAAGGCCATTTATAACAAACGCCTAGTCCTTTAAATCAAGTTCCTTCAGTGGCGCCGGAAGCGGAAAGTGCAAGAGACCATAACCCCACTTTTACAGATGTCCAGTTCCCCAGTCCACCATAAAAGATATGCAAATTTTACAGCCTTAATTTGTAACTCTCCTCTTCCCCTCCAAACGATGCGCATCGCGCGTTCATAAACGTGCATACTGACGTTCTTAAAACCGAAATGCCTCCTAAACAGTCATAAGGTTTAGAAGAGCGCAAATCGAATTATTTTCCATTAATTTTGCTGCTAATCAAAAACCTCCTGCAATTTTCGGGAAAGCTTACCAAAATTCCTAATGATTTTAACAAATTCCCTTTAATGTTACCAACTTTATTCTAAAAATTTCAATTTAACCTCCCAACCGGGAAGAAAGCATGAAACCGAGTATATCAGTTTTCTCCGGAAAATTTTTCTTTCAATTTTTGATCAATTTCCTTCATTTTTGGGAGTTTTTGTCATTTTTGGGAAAATCACTTTAATTTACAGGATATGTTGCCAAATTCTCCAAAAATTGTCAATAAATTAAACAACTTTTCTTTAGTTTTTACTTAATCTATTTTCAATTTTCTGTTACAAATTTTAAAATTTGACCTACCCGACAACCAGAAAGAAAGCTTACAAAGGCATATCAGGTATCAGTTGTTCCCAGAAAATTTCCTTCATTTTCGAGATTTGTTTCTTTAATTTTCGGAAAATTTTTTTCAATTTTCGGAAAAATTCCGTCAATTTCGGGTATCAAGCTGTCAATGTTCCGAAAATCTCATTCATAATCGGGATTTTTTTTTAAAAGTTTCATCAATTCCTCTCAATTTTATGTTAACGATTTCTCAATTTTAGGTCGGTAAAAGGCATGCAGCCGGGAAGGTGAAAGCCTCTCAGGAAGGCAGTTTTTTTTCTTCCTCAAAGGGATCTATGTTAATTTGAGGCCGTCGGAAATATGATATTTTACACCCGCAGTCAACGAATTAACTAACGCGCTGGGTTGCTGCTGCAGCTGATTGGTGGAGTAACAACGGCACAATTTCCCTGCAGTAGATTGGTCGAAGCACTGAAGTTATCGCGTTTTGCTGGAAGCGGTTTAAAAAAGGTCTATAAATGTAGTTGATATGGTCGGTAGGCAGGTATAGGTGGCGGGTCGTGAAACATTTGGATTGTTAGATGCATGGGTAAACCATATTAATTCGCGGCGGATCCAAGTAGAAGGTCTACTGTCAAAAATGTCTGGTGTCAGAAAATAAGTTTAAAAGTAAAAAGTTTATTTAATCTTCTCCTTTGCCCGATTTGAGCCTGGTGGATTCTTATACACATGGTCCATTTTGATAAGCCATAGTTGATAACACATGCAGCTGTTTAAAGCACTGACAGACTCACCATATACATTACAAATTTTGAAGCAAAAAAAAAACGAAAAAAAACAAACAAACGGTCATCACCTTATCTGGCCGACAAATGTCCACTGCCTACTTCTTTAACGAACATCTTTTTTATATATTTTTTTTATGGGAACCCGCGTAACTTCCCTAATTCAATCCACCCACTTCTTGTTGGCAGTCATGTTTGTCAGTGATATACTTGACTAAAAGTGCTCCTTGACAGTCAGTGCATTATTCTAAATAGGCCTATTTTCAAAACTTTCATATCTAGCAAATAGGCAAATGTGCCACCTCTGACAACAAGAGATACGCAAACTGCTCATTGCGATCTTAAGTGTTTTAAAATATTGGTGGAGATTTGAGGACAAAATCTTTAAAAAAAATACGATTGGGGGAGGGGCAAGTAAGACTTGATAAATATTTGGAAATAAGTACGGTGGAACAGCATAATTCTTTCAATTATCTAATGATGTCAAAACACTGTTTTTCTTTCGGGACTTCCATCGATCGAACTGTTAAAAACAAAACGGAAATAAAACCGGTATTTCAACAAGATTTGCAGCGTATTTTAAGCACCATTCTGTAAATGAAACCTCTATTTCCACAAATCATGCATGACCGCTAAAAAACAAATCCTTTCATATTAAAAGTTTAAACTAGAAACTTCCGATTTACTTCCGAAATGATGGGGTGTTCGTGCAATTTGAGTAGTTACTTGAATCAGATTACATTATATTTTTAGATGTTCTGTCAGATTGTAGTATGTATGAAACTTCACAGACCAGATCGTGTTAACTAACACATAGATAGTGGTGGCGCTAGAATTTTGGTCATGGGGGAAAGAGAGGGGAAAATTTGTCTCATAGGGGAAAGCCTATAAATCGAACAAATTATGTCACTTTACAAAAAAAATTGGGGGTAAGCTGCGCATGCTTTACACTGATTGGTTATTTATTCCAAGTAGGCGAGTCCTCTAAGCGATCTCGTAGAAAGGGGGAGGCATGGCAGTTCCGCTCCCCTTCCCCTGGATTTCACCTTCTTGGTTTCATGTTTTCTGCCCGGTTAGAAGGTGAAATTGGGAATTGGGAAATTTCACATAAAATTGTAAAAAAAATTGCAAAAAATGTGGTAAAATTATTGCATATTTGGGTAAAATTTCCCGAAAAATGGCAAAAAATTCCCAAAAGCTGGCTAAAATTTTCCGAAAGCTGGCCAATTTTTTTTCTTTTTTAAATGGTCTAAATTTTACGAAATTAAAAACAAATTCTCGAAAATGAAAAAAAAAATCCCAAAATAAAAGACATTTTCCGAAAATGAAGGAAATCTATTGAAAACGGAAGGGGGTTTCCTGATTAAGAGTAACTTTTAATGAAAATTTAATTTCCCAGTGCAATTTTTGCACTTGTCACCGGAAAATTAGGGTTTTTTGTCATTGAGAGGTGACCTTTCCTACGCCCCTGAATAGAACCTACATGTGTCTACACAATATAGAGCAGCTGGGAATATTCCCCCTACCATGGTTTTGGGGTCACAGTAGCCAACGAGCGGTAGTAAGGGCCACAGCATGGCGTGGTCCTGGGGCGAAGCTTTGCTCAGTTGGTAGGAATCCAGGGGCAAATTAGCTCCGGAAGCTCTGAAAATTTCTTGTGTTTGATGCCCTAAAATGCTTAAATGGCTGAAAATCATATCAAAGTTTCGAAATTGAATTGATGAAAAGAAGACACAGATAAGCATTTGGACATGTTAGATTACCATTTCTAAAAAGGCAGAAAAGAAATTTCCCCTGAAAATTGAGAAAATTTGGGCAAATTATTGTAGTGTTTTTAGGTGAAGATCTGATAGCTCTGAAGGTTAATGGAACCATGAAGATTAGTGGAAGCTATGAAGACTTCTTGTTTTGATGCACCAAAATGGCTTAAAATCAAGACAAAGCTCCAATATGCAATTGATGGAAAAGAGACAAATTCAAATTATAATGTTAACATCTACTCAAATAAGCATTTGAGTTACCATTTCTACAGAGAAAAACTTGCCTCTGAAAATTAAAAAGATTCAGGCAAAATTGTGGGGTGCATGACGAAGACGCGGTAGGCTGGCATGGGTTCGGTAGGCTGGTAGGTGTCTGGCTTTGCTCTGAAGATTTCATATTTTGATGCCCAAAAATGACTTAAAATCAAGACACTAGAAGTTAAAAAAAATTCAATTGACGAAAAGAAGACATTTTTTATTTCAAATTGTTGTAATAAAATCGACTAAAATAGGCATTTGGATTGCCAATAAATAAGGAGAGAAAAAAAACTCTCCTGAAATCTGAGACTAATGAACAAATTATCAGCTAAATAATTCTTCAGTCGTGTCTAATAATTGTTTTAAAGATTTTTTTCATTATTTATTTTTGGGCAGAATTTCGGGTTTTGAGGTCCCTTAGGCATTTCACAACTTTGCACAACGTTGAAAAGGCCCAAACTGTCCACTCGAAAATGTCTTCCCCTACACATCGTCCCCGAGTCCATATTCCAAAATGTAATTCTTAACTGAGGATTTGAAAATGTTGTCATTATTATTCTCGCTTTACAAACTTTTGGCGGAATGAGTTTGCCCGTCAAATATGATGCACCCCCGACCCACATTTCTACGGCATAAAATACTTAAGTTGCAAGTCAATATCATTATCATATTTTCTAAAGTATTTTGTCTTTTTGCGTAGAAACAAAAACATGAAGGTATAGCCATATTATTTTTTGTGTCGTTTCTTTTCAATACCATATTTTTGCCCGACGAAATAGTCAAAAGTGGAATTGCCGATGCGAAAATATTTCTATGAGGTACATGTCGCATGTGCCTCTTCCCCTTCAGAGGCCCTTCCCCTTGTTGCCCCCAAATGAAATGACAGAATATAGTGTAATTGTTCATTCATCATTAATCTCGCCCCCGAAAAATGTAAACTTGCCCCACTCTTGTCTCCCCCCCACCCAATGCCAGCGCTGAGCTACGCCACTGCATCCCCACACCCTTTAAGTTAAGCTGCTGATCTGAAGCATCTCAAATTGTCAACATTATTATTTCCGTATGTTTACCTGAAAAATGAATGTTCCTGCGTTGAAATTTTAAAGTGACGCGTGACAGATGCGTTTCATACATATCATGCGCATATTTTCGATTCGGCTCTCATTTGCTCTAGCCACGGACCAAGCTTGGTGGATATATTGGGAAGTGGAAAACACAGCTTCTCTCAAGTTCATGGTTCAATTTATACAGAAAATCTTACTTCTCCCTGCCGGCGGGTCGTCACTAGCATTCAAGATGATACGTCACCCTCCTGGGATAATCCCGTCATGATCATCAGTGGGGAACGGACGCAATTAACCAGGCCCTTAGAAGAGAGAGTTAAAAAGGGGGGGTGAGAGGTGGTGGGGTGGGAGGGGAGTTGGAGGGGGTAAGGGGGTGGGGAAGCTTTTGATACCCAGGACCGTAGCCAAGACTTTTCTCAAAGAAGGCATGTGCACAACCACTTTAAGAAAAGCTACATGGCCAGTCTCCATTCCTTTGTTATAATTAAGTTTCCGTTTATTTCACGTGAGGGAACAGATCTTCGCAGGGGAACCACCCCTTCCCATCTGCCCATGATAGTTATGGGCCTGCAAACAATGGTGGGATAAGTGACGTGGTGGCAGGGGTCAGGGAGCAACAGCCCCCTCCCAGAGAAGCTTTCTGAGAGGGCGCCAAGTACTCAAGGGGACACCAAAATCGTCCTGAGAACATTTTTTTTTAGGTCCAGTGAAAATGTACGTGTTAATCAATAACTTCTTCATATACTATTAAGCACGTAATATTTCATTTTTGTAGTGCAAAAGCGCATGAATTTTCCACAGAAATTTTCCGCAATTTTCTCCTCCATTGGCACTCGAGCGGGCCCCTGGATTTCGCGCTCAGACAGTAGCTGATGCATGTGAATCGTACCCCACTGTATGACACCATTCATGATCACGTCACACTTACCATTACATAACTATAGGGGAAAATGGTAAAAAGTCGTCAATAACTCTGTGACCTTTGACCTTTTGACCCCAGTCTACGAGATACAAATTGATGTACCAAGATATCATGGTATAACATAGGGTTGGTATAGATCTTGTACTTTTTGAGTTTATGATGGCGCAAAATTTTGCATAGAAAGCACTTATTTGTCCTTTGACCCATGACCTTTCGACATTCAATTGTTTTAAATATGTGTTAGATTATTAAATCCTACCCAGCTATGCAATTTGTAAAGATACCAAGTAATTCCTTCAAAAGATACACAAAATTGTTTCGTTTGACCTGTGATCTTTGTACCCAAAACCTTCAAAACAAAAATTCCACCAGTTTTGGTTTATGTGTGTATTACAGTTTTTGAGTTATAAGCGACACAAAAGTAGTGTGGGAGGTATAGGCAGTTATTTGCCTATACAGCAAACTGGCAAAGTGACTACAAAATCTCATCCCCACATATATGTATATTTGGATAAAAAGGCCAATTTCGTTGTGCTATGATTTTTTATTTTTCATTTTATATTTAACAGTCTAAAACGGAAAAGACATTTTTCAACTTTTACTTCCATGTTCACTTTCACTGCATATCTTTTTTCTCTAAAAAAACGGGGACACTTTTTCAGACTGTGGGGTATTAAGCAATTACTCCCTGTGGTTTCTTTCTCTTTGAGTTAGTCCAAATTTCCGATGAAAAGCCTTCAGAAATTCTTTTGGATCCCTTTGAGCAACCCTTTCGGTTGATCCCTTTGAGGTACTTCAATTTTTCAATAAGAATTATTTGAAAATCCCTTTGAGAAACACATCAGGTCCCTTCGAGCCCCATTAAAAAAAAAAAGCCTTTAATGGGTCCATTGAAAAATCCCAAAGGAATTCCCTGAAGTAGTTGCCAAAAGATTTTTCAGTTAGGGAGTTGGTGATGGACTTAATTGTCTTTTGCAGAGGCCACCGAGAACCAGAGGAATGTGTCCAGACTTTGGGCAAAGTCACGCTCAAATATCTGAAGAGGAAAAAAGAAAGAAACAAAAAAAAGTCATCAAACGTATATGGAACCCAAATTCCTTTAGGCCTATGTATGTATTTTGAAGGCCCAAAATTCTGAAAAGCAAAACTAATAATAAGAAATGGTCATCAAGCCCAAACTCCTTCTGTGTGGGCCCTCCTAAGTTCGGGGTAAGTTTCCCACACCTCGGTAGGCCTGCACCCATTGCTGTCATAGACATATACTATTATCTACCAAAGAGGGAGGAGGGGGAAAGGGGGCTGTGGGTGCAACTTACTGACAAATTTCTAAATTTGTCGTATTTTCTGCTTATCGTTCACGCGAATTAAGTAGGCCCGACACAATCCGCAGAGCTCCGACACAATCCGCAGGGCTGCCCTGCGAATAAGAAGTAGGCCACGTCTTTTTTTTTCTGCAGCCCAGAATTGCCATTACAGAATCCGTCCAAAAAGGAAAATCAGGACTTTTTGGATATTTCAATAATGTGTCTTTAACTATATTTACAAATTCATCACGCATATGTTGTTTCATATATTCTTAAAACTATATAGGCTTTACAACTTTTGAAAATGAATATTAATTTCAAAAAAGAATTGAATCAAAGAAGAAATTTAACTTACTACGACTACGCACTCCGTCCAAACAGAAAAATCGGGACTTAGAGAAAGATGTTCAAAAAGGATGAAACTCACCTACAACTTAAACAAAAGTCTATTTGGGCATGAACTCGCACTAGGCCTAGGCATACCTACAACTTAGTGCTAATTATCTCACGCATATACAGCAGCTTGAAGATCTACGTATACAACGTGAGAACTATCGCTATACAACTTTGATTTTTTGAAGTGATTATTCGCAGGGCAGCCCTGCGAATATCCACACAGTATCTCAAGCCAGCACTGCGAATAAGGTTATCACTGTCCTGCGAATAAGCCCCACCTTGATTTTTACACACTAACCAAAAACTCCGTACCTACAAAACGTGTCAAGGGAAAGTGTTAATGCAAGGGAAAGTCACTTAACTACTACTTTATGAATTAGGTCTTAATTTTAATACAAGGAGCGAGTGTTAGAACTTCACTCAGAACACCACTTACCGAGATATTGTTAACTACTTCCTCGATATTCAAAGGAGGATTCGCTTCGTAGCTCATTTTAAATTGTTCCATATCTGTAGTGTCAGGTTTTTTCCATTGTTTTCCGGCAAAGTAATGTTATTCACTCGCGGTCATGGAATTACTAAGTCCCAAATTATTTTGTCAGACGATATGTGATAAGTTGTATATAAATATTCCTATTTGATTACGTCATCGTCATTCTTGTATATGATTGACTGAACAAATCTGTAATGGCAATTCTGTAATGGCAATTCTGGGCTGCAGAAAAAAAAGACGCTTACGGCACAGTACGTGTTATACAATTCTCAACTTAATAAGACATACACTTCGCAGGCTGCCCTGTGAATAAGCCCCACCTCTCCAATAACACTGAAAACCCGTTATCATCGTTATTTTGAAAAAGACATAAAACCATCACTATTAAAATGTTGAATCATACTATTTCCGTCTGATTTCCTAAAAAAAATAATGTTTCTGCGTTACAATTTTAATGTGATGCGTGACAGATGCGTTTGATATAGCGCCTATATCATGCGCCTTATTTTTGATTTGGCTGTAAGTGTAATGTTAACGTTAGGTAACGTTAGCATTTAGTAGTACAGTAGGGCTACTTTTAAAGAAACCACATTTTGAAGTAGTATTTTTTTTTCTCCGGGAAAGATGAGTGCGGTTGAGTTGAAGGAGCAAGGGAACCGTCTCTTTGCTTCAAGAAAATATGAAGATGCGATTTCATGTTACAGTAAAGCAATTGTGAGATTAATGTTTTGAACTATTCTAACATACAGTTTAGTAACGTTAAGCTAAGATTTAGGCCCTAGTTCCACGAAATCGTATTTGCATACTCACACAGGTGACAGATACTCACAGATCCTCTTCTGACTTTAGGATTCTCCTGGATCCTCTTCTGTCAGCTCAAAGCTTGTATTTATGCTAATTTATCTTGTCTACTTGGGTTAATCTGGATGCAATCTTTGTAATAATACTATTCATAGTAATAATGAGGGCTGGTTTTTCCAATGTCTGTCTAGTCTTGCTTCAAAGTCAATTGTGGGTATTGATTTAGATGTTACAACTGAATTTGGTAAACTATTCCATATGTCACAAAAGAGTATCTCCTGATGTTAAGCCATGCGCAGATTTTAAAGATCTTATTGTACTCATGTCCCCTAGTCGATGAATCCCCTTTGAGTTGTACGCCCCTATGAAGTTTGACACTTGCGGGTCTTATTTTCTGGTTAGAATTTAAATAGTTCAATTATGTCACCACAAAAACGTCTGTAAGCTAAGGTAGGAAGATGAATTTTCTGTATCCTTTGCGGAAAAATTTAAGTTCGACATACCTGGTAGCTGCTTGGTAGCTCTACGTTGTACATTCTCAAGCTGATCGATATGCTTTGCTAAATAAGGACACCAAACCTGGTATGCATATTCAAGGTGCGGTCTAACCAAGGCAGTGTACAATAATTTGAATGATGATAATGTCCACATACTCCATTGTCCGCTGTATAAGCCCCATTATCGAGTTTGCTTTGTTGACCTTTTCTAAGATATGCTTGTTGAGAGAAAGTTTGTTGTCAATAATAACTCCAATATCTGTTTCTCAATCTACATACTGTAGTACATTGCCATTCTCTTTCAATCTGTAGGGATGTTGACTGATATTAGATTTACCTTTTCCCTTAACTGTACATTTATCTGGGTAAAAGCAAAGCAACCACTCATGAAAGCAAAGCAACCACTCATCTGCCCACTTTTGCATACTGTACAGGTCTTCTTGTAACTTGTTACAATCATCTGGTTTAAATATAGCTCTAAATACTTTGGTATCATTTGCAAATAAGTAAATACCAGTGTCCAAGTGTGTTACATCAGGGAGGTCATTAATATACAATACAAGTAGGATTGGACCTTAACAGATCCTTGTGGTATACCACTGGTCACATTCTTCCAAACTGAGTATTGCTCATTCATGAAACTCTTTTCTTGTGGCCCAGTAAAAAAGATTTAATCCAACTTGTGATTGGTTCCTCAATACCATACATACTCAGCTTGTGAATTTGTCAAAAACCTTTATGAAATTGCAATAAATGACGTCCACGCATCCTCCAAAATCGAGAATCTCTGCCCGCTTATCAAGAACTTGTTTTAACTGAAGAACTGTAGATCGGCTACTTATAAATCCAAATTGCTTTTTACATACATGTACTAATGGATTCAAGGACTTTACAAATGATACACGTTAGACTAACTGGTTTGTAAATTCCAGCAACTTTACGATGTCCTTTCTTAAATAAAGCAGTCACATTACCATGCTTCCATTCATCGGGTACTGAACCTAAATTAACTGATGCATTAAGTATTGCAGTTAATGGCGTACATAAAACTGAGCTTAGCTCACTCAGCACTCAGAGATGGAAGTTGTCTGGTTTGGTGATTTGGAATTATTCAAATTCCTCAACTGTTTCTTCACAGTCCTAGGTGTAATCAATATATGACCCACTTTATTATCTTATCTGGTAACTACTTCTGAGTCTCACTGTCAGATTCAGTTGTAAATACAGATGAGAAGAAATCAGCAAGTACATCAGCCCTTTCTTTATCATTGCTTGTGGTATCCTTACTGTCATTCTTTATCATTGCTAGTGGTATCCTTACTGTTATTCTTTATCATTGCTAGTGGTATTCTTACTGTCATTCTTTGTCATTGCTTGTGGTATCCTTACTGTCATTCTTTACCATTGCTCGTGGTATCCTTACTGTCATTCTTTATCATTGCTAGTGGTATCCTTAATGTCATTCTTATCATTGCATGATTCTCTTTTCTTTCCTTAATCTTTATTAATGATATTGATGCTTCCCTTGGCTCCAGGATTTGCAAATAGTTAGTTTTTTGGTCCCAAAGGTGACAAATGTTATTCAATATAGATAAATGCAAAGTTATTCATTTTGGTCAGAGCAATTTGGGTTTTGATTACTGCATGAATGGTTTAAATCTTGGTTGTGTTGATCAAGAAAGGGATCTAGGTGTTGTCATTACTAGCAGTCTGAAGCCTTCTAAACAGTGTAAGGGATCTAGGTGTTGTCATTACTAGCAATCTGAGGCCTTCTAAACAGTGTGCTTTAGCAGCTGCAAGGGCAAATAGGATGTTTGGTTTGATAAGAAGAATTTTTGTTTTCTTGGTAGAGAGGTTGTTCTTAATTTGTATAAGCAGTCAGTCAGGCCTCACCTTGAGTATGCTATTCAGGCTTGGAGTTCCTTCTATGAGAAGGATAAGTTCATTTTGGAGCAGGTTCAGTGAAGAGCCACTAGACTTATTTCCAAAGTAAGGAATCTCTCTTATGAATCTAGGTTGCGAATTCTTGGTTTGACTTTGCTTGAGTTGAGAAGTGGCGATATGATTCAAGTTTTTGAATTCCTATCTGCTTGTGATGCTTTGAATTTCTGTTTTTTCCTGCATGTTTCAGCTAATCCTAATTTGACACGTGGTAACAGATTAAAGTTGACCAAAGAGTTCTCATGGATAGATATTCAGTGTTTTAGCTTTTCGCAAAGATTTGTTAATGAGTGGAATGGTTTGCCTGAGTGGGTGGTTAGCTTCAATTACAAAGTCAACATTAGTAAGTTCTTTACTAACTCAGGCATCTTTGATTTGTGTGTGTTGGTGGTGGTGGTGGTGGCATGTGTGTGTGTGCTGGTGGTGGTGTGTGTCTGTTGGTGGTGGTGGTGGTGGTGTGTGTGTTGGTGGTGTGTGTGTGTGTGTGTTGGTGGTGGTGGTGTGTGTGTTGGTAGTGGTGGTGGTGGTATTAGTTTGGGCTTTTTTTGGGTGACTTACCCTTCTTAACCGTCATCTTATTATGTAATTTAAAAATGCTGTAAAATGGTCGATGTTTGGATGATTGTGATGAATTTATTTATAATTTTTAACAGATTTTGAAGCAATTGAACTAACTTTTCTTTGAACTTACTTTATATGTAAAATACAAGGTCTACAGTACTTTGTAGGGTACTATCTCTTTATGGTATTTTTAATTAGGGCCTACAGTAAAGTTTGACAGGGTGATAATATCATCTCATTGAGGTACATGAAGGCTTAATTTTTATATTAAAGGTAAGGTGCCATTTGCCACATTTGACTCTGACTGTCCCAGTGCTGGTAAACTTCAACAAACAAAAGAACATCATAATGTAAGGAGAGAAATTGACAGTTAAAATTTAATTGGTACCATCAAACCACACAAAAAAACTAGAAAATTGTTGAACCACTAGACAATTGAAACCAGATGGAATGCATTTGGAATTAAATTTGACTGCAGTAATTTCATGATAATAAGTGTAGTGATTTTTGTCAAATGGTTTAATGAAGTAGCCTATGTAATTGGATGTCAACACTCATGGGAAATACAGTATTATTCAAATTTTTAATCAAATAGAAGGAAATTCAAAACTGTTAATTGAGTTTTAAAATTAAAAGATGTTGCCATTGACATTCACCTTCCAATTTTCATATTGTGAATCAATGCAATGTGTTTTGCGTGTCAAACATATGCTTACTTTGCACATACATGTAAACAACCTGTAATACATGTCCCCAGCATAGGAGGAACAAATAAGGACCTCAAAGTACAGTATTTAGAAGAGAAATGGTTATCATGGATGAGTTTTGTAAAACATCCAATTTGAAGACTGACAATTAGTAACCTGAATGCTGCTCACTGATTCTTTTGTGCAGATGAAAAATCCAGCTGATGCAAAGTTCTTCACAAACAGAGCACTTTGCAATTTAAGGCTAAAGAAATGGTCAGATGTGATGAGTGACTGCCGTCATGCCTTGGAACTGGATTCATCCAATGTCAAGGCATATTTCTTTCTTGGTCAAGCTCAAGTGGACCGGGAACAATACGACGAAGCCATTCTAAATCTGCGGAAAGGTTTGTATTCCAAAAGTATGAGTGGATGATGGTAAATATATATATATTTTTTATGTAAAAGGATTATTATCCTCTTGTCTGCAAAAATGGTGAGTGTGATATAGCAGCTGTATCATTTGTCTGTTCATCCGTTTGTCTGTCCATGCATCTACACATAATTTGTTAATTTACTGGATGCAATGGAAGGGGGAAGCCCTTTGAAAGAATTTCTAGTATGTTGGTCATAGTAGAGTCAGTACTGTCTGAAAGGTTGGTAAGTAAGTGGAGGTGAATGTGGGTGGGATGGATGGTAAGTGAATGCAGGTGGGATGGATGGTAGGTGAATGCGGATGGGATGGATGGTAGGTGAATGCAGGTGAGATGGATGGTAAGTGAATGCAGGTGAGATGGATGGTAGGTGAATGCAGGTGAGATGGATGGAAGGTGAATGCAGGATGGTAGGTGAATACAGGTGGGATGGATGGTAGGTGAATGCAGGATGGTAGGTGAATACGGGTGGGATGGATGGTACATGTAGGTGGATGCGGGTGGGATGGATGGTAGGTGAATGCAGGTGAGATGGATGGTAGGTGAATGCAGGTGAGATGGATGGTACGTGAATGCAGGTGAGATGGATGGTAGGTGAATGCAGGATGGTAGGTGAATACGGGTAGGATGGATGGTAGGTGAATGCGGGTGGAATGGATGGTAGGTGAATGCAGGTGGGATGGATGGTAGGTGAATGCAGGTGAGGTGGATGGTAGGTTAATGCGGGTGAGATGGATGGTAGGTTAATGCGGGATGGATGGTAAGTGAATGCGGGACCATTAGGTAAGGTATCTGGAACAGAGGGTAAGCAGCCCACTTCGAAGTCTCGCAATTAAACATGAACTCCAATTATACTACAGTAGTTTTAAAACAATTTTCAAAATAAATATGTACACATAAAAAAAGGTAAAAACTCTTGATTGTATATGCTGTGATCTTTTCCATTGATTGCATTTACAAAAAGATCGCGTCTGAGATGCAAGAACTAAAGAAAGCGACTCTGAATGGGGAGGTTGTGTTAAATCCAAAATTTAAGAAAATGGGGTCTTCCGCTAACTTCAAGAGCTCTCAGGATAGCAATTCCCACTAAGTTTACAAAATGGCATCTCCAGCAATTTAATCAATAAGTTTGCTTCCGCTGCTTAAAATCTCTGACCAGTGGCTGTGTCCCTGTCTTAGGAGGTCAGTTATGTCTGTTACAAAATAGATCTGAAGGATAGATCAGAATGGGTGCCCTTTGAATGATATGGTGTATTTGTACTTATGTTCATATATACTGTATGCTAATTTTCTACATAATGTATTTCCAAACTTACATTTTACAGTTCTAACACATTCCTGTATTCAATACATCTATCCTATACCATCTTCTAACAAATTTGCATAATCGCTAAACGACCCGTACGTTTGAACTATTCCTTGATAGAATTTATGCATTCACTTAAGTTCTTGCAGATGATAGACCCTTTGTTTTAGGATATTATCTTGACATCTATCATTATACAAAATTTACTTCATTTAATATTTGCTTCTACAGTAGTTATACCTTACCTTCCATGCTATAAATATGCAATCTGGTCACATGACCTGATTTTAACGCACTTCTAACTAACCTTAAAAATGTAGTTACCAGCCCGGTCCTGACCTCAATATTTATTACCTCTACAGACCTTCACTTCTTTTCAGCGCGTTGTTATCACAACATCGCTGAAACTGGTCAAATTTTCTTTTATAAATTTAACAATTTTCTCTTTTGCAGCTTCTACCAGGCAGGTTTTTACGCTGCTCGGTCTTATCTGGTTTGCCTTTTCAAGTCTTCTGAGGTAAGACAGGGTAGCCATGGGTCCGGGATTTTTTCGGTCCGACTCACAGGACTTTCCTGTTTAGCCTACACTTAGGATAGAGTGTTTTTATCTCCATCCATTTAAAGCGAGTGGCTATTTCGAGAGAGGTCCCACTTTCGCGTCTGGTGTTTTTAGGCCCTAGAGCACCAAGTGTGCCTGTCTAGTGGACCTCTTACCCCTGGGTTTAAGTGTTTTTCACCCTCAGCGTGTTACTATGCATTGTATTAACATGTTAGGATATCGTCAGTACAGGTTCTCGTATGCATTAGGCCATTTTCTTCAATTGATGTTGGCGCATGTGTATTGGGTCGACGTCACCACAGGGTGTACGAGGAGTCGGCTTGTTACAGCTCCAAGGAGCTACAGTTGTTACAAGAGAGCCTATATTTCATGTAACATTACCAGTACATATCGTGTGTTCGTTTCTCTCGCATATAATTAAGACAAAGTTTTTAATTTTCAAGCTCGAATTTTGGGGCATTGGAGAGACTTCGAGGGGGTCTCTTTGGTGTCCTCTCTACAGGAGATCTATTTTTTTCTTTTTATCTCCACAGACGCCAAGTTACTCAGTGGCTCGTGTTTTTCACGCTACCCCTATGCTTTTAAAGAATTTACGTTCGGTGTATTTTCTCGGGTTTTTAAACATTTTTAGATAGTAATTTTTCTGATAATTTGTTTTGATGTACTAAATTGCTGTGGCTTGCCTCTCTATGTTTGACGTCTCCCACAGACCCGTCTCACCCGCGTAAGGGTTGTAGCTACATCCCCGTAGGGGCGTCTTGGTGTAAGTGTATATGTATATATTCATATATATATTTTTACTTTTCAGATAAACGCCAAGAGGCGACATAAATCATTTAGTCTCAGAGTTTCTACTTAGCGATGGCCACCTTTTTGATAGATTACTGAGTCGTGGAGGCCTGTGTTTGTAGTTTACTCTGTTAACTTTTTCCTGATTCACCCCCTGGAGGCCCATGACTTAATAGATTACTGAGTCGGCAGGGCCATGGGTGCGGTCTATCAGACCTAAGTTACCTGAGTCTTAAGCTAAGTGGCGTCTTAGACGTCACTTAGAATAAACCACTATAAAGAAGTGCCCCTTTCTCGATAGATTACTGAATTGTGAGAGGCGTGTATTTTTAGTGGGTAAAGCCTTTGCACCGCTGTGGTCCACGGTTCCACGATAGGGACCGGTAGGGACACGTAAAGTTGGCTCCCAAAGAAGTTATATGTCAGTCGCAAGTGATTTTACGGGTCCTTTCTGGTCCGTACTGCTCTGCAGGGTGATCGGATCCATACCGGTCCATTGGACGGCTCCACGGCCAGTGTTTATGGGTTCATTGGCGGCCGGATGACTCCATACTGCTCTGTGGCCCATGGCTTTACGGGTCCATACTGCTCTGGTGACGGGTCCATATGGCTCCATAGTTTTGTAAATGGAATAGCGTACACTGTACGCTTAACCTGGAAATAGATCCACTAGCTACACGTGGTCAGGTGACAATCTTCGCAAGAAGTATAGCACCATGAGAGCTATTTTCTTCTTGGTCCCGTAGCCATTAGCTAGGCAGTTCCATGGCCGTGTGATTGGCATCAATAAGATTGTCCGCATTGAATGTTACAGTTCCGCAATAATTTTCACCAGTATCATGGACATGGAGCACAGGTCCCTGAGTGTCGGTGCGTTACGCACTCAAGATGTCCCGCGATGCATAGCATGTAAACGCTTCTTTAAAGTACGATTCCGTGACATCGATCTCACGTGTTACGAGTGTAGATTATGCTGCGAGTTGAATCCTTGTACTCTATGCAGCGACTGGGATTAAGCGGCGTGGTCGGAGCACAGACTCTACTGCGACCGGCACTTTTAAAAAGCGGCCGAGAAAGTGGAGAAGCAACGGTCAGATAGGCCGTCTTCGTCTTCCCCCCTGCCGCCACCGCCACCCAGGCTTAAACCGCAGCTGTCTCCCGCCTGGGAGGCAGGGCCGCCGCCCGCTCTCAGCAAGGCACCCGACGACGGGCCCCTGCAGCTGAGTAGGCATACGCTAACACCTACCCCAGTGGTGCCAAAGCTGTGGTGGAGCCCAACCCTCCCGCCTTCCACCCTGGTAAGGTCTCCTGAACGAGGCAGACCCTTTAGGAGTGACAGGGAACGGAATAGTGCATACAAGGGGGGACAGAGTTGAGGTCACCAGTCCTCTTCCTCTTTCTCTTCCTCATCCTCCCCTGAACTCGGGTGGAGGCGAAGAAAGTGACACAGGGCACAGGGGAAACCCCCTCTAGGATCCCATCTTCCAGAACACACTTAAGAAAAGACGTGAGACTTTGGTGTCCCAGGCGCTGGAGCAGAGGATACCACCTCCTGCACCTCGCACTCGGCAGCTGCCACTGCTGCGGCATGGCATGCCCCCGACTCCTGAGGCACGGGACCATCCCCCAGAACAGGGGATTTCTCCTGCTGCCCAGGTTCAAGCCGTCCCCAGTGCAGACCGCACTAGATAAGACCCCTTTTCCTACCAGATGAGGTCCTCTTCTTGCCACCGCCCCACCCCCTTTTACAAGGGGAGTGGGTTGCCCAGCTTATTGACTTCCTAGAATGGGAAATCAAGCTGGATATTGCAGAAGCACTGGCCCACAGTCTCAGCGTTGACTGCTCAGCTCAGCTCCGAGGGATACTAAGCCAACGGCTAGACAATATCCCATTGATGACTTCCTGGTGACCAGAGCTCGGCATTGGGCCAGACAGGGACTGGACATTTTTCCCCATTTAAATGATTTTTCGTCAAACTTTGTTTAGGTGGTACTGTATATTATAAATACCCTTCCTAGATTTAGTTTTTCTACTTTTTGGACATATCACATGGTTTATAAGCCACAAAATCGCAGGACAAAATATGATAGAATACATAAAGACTTTGAGGAATTTGAGGCTATGACATCACAACTAGTCTGATGTCAGTCATTTCTATACAAATGATACCAAACTTTAAACTCAAATATCTCCTTAACGGAATAAGATTTTTAAATGCTTTCTTTACTATTTTATTTCTTTTGAAGTCCTTATTATATAAGATAGACTTACTGTACATGATCTCAGAACTAATTCTTTAATGCAGAAATGTAAATATGTGACTGGTTTGTATTTTATATCGATTTTTTCCTTTTGCTTTAGCTCATGATCTGGCCAAGGAAAAGAAGCTTAATTTTGGAGATGATATTGCTTCTCTATTGAGGGCAGCAAAGAAAAAGAGATGGACTGTTATTGAAGAAGCAAGAATACATCACGAAAGTGAACTACAAACCTACCTTAACAAACTAATGATCGACGACAAAGAAAGGTTTGTACAATGATCTTGCTGACAGTTTGTAGAGATGAACCATCACAAGAGAATTCAGATTAAGCATTCATATGATTGAAACGGTTGATAGAGTTGTGTGAATACTCTTTGATCATTGTTGAGTTAAAACTTAAAGTAGTATTCAGGTATGTGAGAGTTCCGCATTACGCTAGTGGAGTAACAATTAGTGTGACATAATACTAAGCTTCCTCTTTTGTATTTCATGTGCCATTTACATCCCTGGTATTTAGTATAGTACAATAGCCAAGAGTTTTGTAAAATGCATATTGTCCAAGTTCCAGTTATTTACTTTTTGGTTTAGATGCAATAGCATCAGGAACCTATGCGGTCATGATGGCGTGTGTATGTGTTTAGGCGTGTGTGTGTATGTTTGTGACGTCCAGCTCGTAAACGCAATATCTCAAGAACGATACACTGGATTTATGTCATGTGTGGTACACAGATAGCCCATAGTTTGTAGATGTACCCTATTTTTTCTGGTTATGATATCATGTATATTATTTAGTAGGAGGGGCTTACAGTAAAAATCCTAAAATATTCATATTTTAACAACGGTATGTCTGTTTGTTTTATATTTGGTATACTTATGATGTTAGCTAGTGTGTACATGATCATGATGTAAAAACGTTGAATTTCATTAATATGCAAAGTGGGTGGGACTTAATATGATTATGCTGAAAAAAGCATGTAAACATGGTATTTTAAGAACAGTAAACTCATAAACTGGCTTCATGTTGTATGTGGTACACAGATAGCCCATTATCTGTAGATGTGCCCTATTGTATATGGTGGTGATATTATGCACATTAATAAGTATGAGGGGCTTAAAGTGAAATTTGTTTGAGAAAGTGATTAATGAGCAACTGTATGTCTGTTTTGCGTCATAATGGGCATGATAATTTTGTTGGTTGTTATGTACATGCTTATGTTATCAGCAGATATCATTAATATGCATGGTGGGCATGGCTTAATGTGAAAGTGCTAAATAATGTAAACACCATACCGTACGCCATGAACAATACATCAGATTTATGCTATATCAGGTACACAGATAGGTCATGGTCTGTGCATTTGTTTTTGTTGTTGTAGTGAATATAAATGAGTAGGTGGGGCTTACTGACAAATTCTTGCAATAGGATAAATGAGCAATCATTTTTGCATCATACTTGCTATGATAATGTTGTTAATTATTGTGCAAATTGCTAATGTTACCAACATTTTTATTGATCTGCATGGTGGGGTGTGGTTTATTAATAAATATCCTGGAACAAATATTTCATAATATGCAATGATAGTAAGTACCAATTTTGCAAATCAATCGGCTTACAAAAAAGAAGCATCGGAACCACAAAACCTTTTGGTTCTGGTTTCTTTAATATGATACATCATGTTGTATTTTTTTGAAGACCTTAATGATACTCTGGAATTTTTCTTAAATCAACCAATGTTGACTTTAATTATTCTTTCTCTCCCAGCTTTGTGTTGATTGGGGTTTATATCCAATTTTCAAAATGATGATGTCATTGGCTTCCTAGCTTCCTTCAAGTTCATGTGATAGGATTAGGGCTGTCACGATATATCAATTATCATGATATCATAACATGGCTTGTTCCATGATATTAAAGATAACCTCACTAACTTAACGTAATATGTCATAATTACATGTACAGCGCATATTCAAGCAACATTTTGTTAAGAAGGTTTTCAGATATGTTGTGAGTTAACAACAAATTACTTGCATTGATATTTGTTTTTGCTTCCCTTATCTTAAGTTCTAGGAATTTTTTTAAAATTGCATGGTGAAATCTCATATTTCTCAGAAATGTTTCTGAATTAGTGGTCATAGCTTTAATAGATAATGGATATGCTGATATCTCACAATATTTTTGTCTAGATAATGATCCGATATGCTGATATCTTACAATAATTTTGTCTAGATGATGATGATGATGATGATGATGATGATGATAAATACCTAATTTACCAATATCATGACAGCCCTAGACAAGATTAATAACATTTGATAAAAATAAAAGATTTCAAACTGTTAGCTTTTAAAAATTTCTTGAAGGATTAGTCCTATAAGGTTTTCAGATGTCAAAAGTTGATTAAGAAATTTACAAAGGGTGACCAGTTGGGTTTCTGATGGGGGTTATTGAAATGATATTATCCCTATTGCAATAAGAATGAGCAGCATTGATCAAGGGAGATTATTTTCTTACTCTAGTAAATTATCAAAGCTTAAAGTTGATTCCGAGGACTCGGATTCTGATGAAGTAGAGAGACAGAAAAAGGAGATTGAAGAAGAGAGTGTGAGTATCTGCACAAAGACTACCTATAGACCTCCGAAACATAAGCCAAAGGGTGTGCTACAACAGTACAGCCTTTTAAAATTGGTACCTTACTCCCAGGGAGCATTTCGTGCACTAAGGCCTGAAGATCTTCGATGTGGAATTGACTTTGACTTCTTTTTCGGGTAGTGGCATAGCACAAGCTTGTCTTGGTGCACTGGCGTGAAAAAGTATAAACTTGTAGTACAGTTGCCCTAATTTCTTTCCCAAACTGCACCACACACTAACAATGCAATGGCAGCCATTATGAAAGAGGTAGAATGCACATAGTGAGGGCTCAATGCTGAAATGATTTTTTTGGTTCTCCTTATAGTTTTGTGTATTCCTGTATCAGTGACTTTATATCAATTATAATAGAATACTGTCGAGAACTAATGCATTTACATTAGTTGCACTGTTATCAGCCGATCATGTTCTTTTACAATTAAAAGCAAGTTTTGTCACTGCAGAAAGTATGTAGAAGCAAAATACTACACAAGACTAATATAAGTAGGCCTTCTCATAGTAGTTTTAAACACGCTGCTTGGTCGCTTTCACTGTCTTGGCATATTCAAGCAAAGGACTTGTTGTACCTTCAGTGTAGGTTTTACATGGAATGCACCTGGCCTAACTGGAAATTACTGCAAAATTTCACAAAATGAATATGCATATCAAACATTTATACTATTAGAAACATATGATTGGTTTGCAGTGCCATTAAACATCAACAAACCAACCAGAAACATATTGACACTGACTTTTGAATAATGGCTTAACCCCAAAATTAATGGAAATATTCTTGAAGCTCCATACATTTGCATAGGCTGGTGATGCATATTATGCATTTAGGCAAATTATTAACGTTTCACCGGAGAGTTAATAGATGTCGTGTAATCGGCCAAATTTTTTTAAATTAGAGTTAAGCCAGTAAACTTCATTTTGTAAAATTTTAATCATATGTTTCGTTGTCTACCCAGTGGTATTGAATTAAAGTCGAAGAATCAAGTATTCTCAAGAACCTTGTTATATATTCAGTATTGCAACACCCAAAATTGTAATCATCTCTCTATATCTGTGTATTATTTCAAGTATATAGAAGTAAAATTCCTTACAGTAGATTCAATTCTTGTATGTAGTAAATGTAAGTAAACCAGTATCTTCTGATACAAATATTGCACATTATAAACATGAAAATTCACTCTGAGATTCATTCAATTTAAAAGAAAATAAATGAATGGCTTGAAAACAGCAAAATTTGGAAGATATTCATGGTTTTCTATCAATATAAATTCCTAGGATAAATTGATCATTTTGAGAAATCTTCCCTGTAGGTAAAAGACAAACCATTGATCCCTCTACCCAAAATATATTGTAAACAGCTCAATTGGTAGAGCACCCACTTATCAGCCGGTAGATCGTGGGTTTGGTGAGCAGCTCAATTGGTAGAGCACCCACTTATCAGCTGGTAGATTGTGGGTTTGGTGAACAGCTCAATTGGTAGAGCACCCATTTATCAGCTGGTAGGTCGTGGGTTTGGTGAACAGCTCAATTGGTAGAGCACCCACTTATCAGCTGGTAGATTGTGGGTTTGGTGAACAGCTCAATTGGTAGAGCATCCACTTATTAGCCGGTAGATCATGGGTTTGGTGAACAGCTCAATTGGTAGAGCACCCACTTATCAGCTGGTAGGTCATGGGTTTGGTGAGCAGCTCAATTGGTAGAGCACCCACTTATCAGCTGGTAGGTCGTGGGTTTGGTGAACAGCTCAATTGGTAGAGCACCCACTTATCAGCTGGTAGATTGTGGGTTTGGTGAACAGCTCAATTGGTAGAGCACCCACTTATCAGCTGGTAGATTGTGGGTTTGGTGAACAGCTCAATTGGTAGAGCACCCACTTATCAGCTGGTAGGTCGTGGGTTTGGTGAACAGCTCAATTGGTAGAGCACCCACTTATCAGCTGGTAGATTGTGGGTTTGGTGAACAGCTCAATTGGTAGAGCATCCACTTATTAGCCGGTAGATCATGGGTTTGGTGAACAGCTCAATTGGTAGAGCACCCACTTATCAGCTGGTAGGTCATGGGTTTGGTGAGCAGCTCAATTGGTAGAGCACCCACTTATCAGCTGGTAGGTCGTGGGTTTGGTGAACAGCTCAATTGGTAGAGCACCCACTTATCAGCTGGTAAATTGTGGGTTTGGTGAACAGCTCAATTGGTAGAGCACCCACTTATCAGCTGGTAGGTCATGGGTTTGGTGAGCAGCTCAATTGGTAGAGCACCCACTTATCAGCTGGTAGGTCATGGGTTTGGTGAGCAGCTCAATTGGTAGAGCACCCACTTATCAGCTGGTAGATTGTGGGTTTGGTGAGCAGCTCAATTGGTAGAGCACCCACTTATCAGCTGGTAGATTGTGGGTTTGGTGAGCAGCTCAATTGGTAGAGCACCCACTTATCAGCTGGTAGATTGTGGGTTTGGTGAACAGCTCAATTGGTAGAGCACCCACTTATCAGCTGGTAGGTCGTGGGTTTGGTGAGCAGCTCAATTGGTAGAGCACCCACTTATCAGCTGGTAGATTGTGGGTTTGGTGAACAGCTCAATTGGTAGAGCACCCACTTATCAGCTGGTAGGTCGTGGGTTTGGTGAACAGCTCAATTGGTAGAGAACCCACTTATCAGCTGGTAGATTGTGGGTTTGGTGAACAGCTCAATTGGTAGAGCATCCACTTATTAGCCGGTAGGTCATAGGTTTGGTGAGCAGCTCAATTGGTAGAGCACCTGCTTATCAGCCGGTAGGTCGTAGGTTTGGTTCCTGGCGGGTCACACCAAAGACTTTAAACATGGCACCTGCTGCCTCTAGATTGGTGCTTAGCATAAGAGATAGAAGCATGGTAATAGTACAGGCTTGAAGAAAAAAAAAAAAAAAATCATTCAAAAATTTAGAAAACAAAACATTTTTCTTCCTAAAGGAATACTCCCATGGAATTTTGTAAAATTGTATTTGAAAGTAGCATACTTTTAGAGCCAATTTGGTACAAAAATTAAGTTGATATCATATTCCGTTCAGGAGATATGGATTTTTTTAAATTTCCTATTACATTTTAAAGTTTTTGTACCGTATGATGATTTCGTGTTTGATGATGTCATAGAGACAATTCCATTGCAAAGGTTTATTTATTTCTTTGAACGTTAATTGGTCATTTCTGTATGATTAGAAACAATTATCCAAAAGTTATTGAAGTAAGGTATATTTGGCAATGTGTATAAATACCTAATTTTCATCAATTTATTTTTCTAGCAGGTTTTACTAATAAAAAAAAGGATGATAGATTTTATGGAAATACATAAACTTTGTAGGAGAATGTGTTGCTGTGATGTCATACTGAGCCTTTTCCTATTTGTTTATTGGCATTTTTTGTGAACCTTAAAATTTGAATATCTCCTGAGAAGAATAACATATCAGCATGATGTTTGGACTAAATTGTTTCTAGAACTTTTGTTTGTTTTTGTGAAAGGTTACTTAAAAACATTGGAATATTCCTTTAAAAACATGGGAGTATTTCTTTAAAAACATGGAAATATTCCTTTAAAACATGGGAATATTCCTTTTAAAATAGGGAATATTCCTTTAAAAACATGGGAATATTTCTTTAAAAACATGGGAATATTCCTTTAAAAACTTGGGAATATTCCTTTAAAAACATTGGAATATTCCTGTAAAAACATAGGCATATTCCTGTAAAAAGATGGGAGTAGTTTTGTAAAAACATTGTAGTATTTCTGTAAAAGCATGGAAGTATTCCTTTAAATACATGGGAGTATTCCTTTAAAAACATGGAAATATTCCTTTAAAAACATGATGTTTCTTTAAAACATGGGAATATTCCTTTGAAAACATGGGAATATTCCTTTAATTTCTTGAGTGAGCAACAGCATATGTATTAGATATGTGCTCTAAAAACGTCCCAATGTAATTATGCCGATGAACAGTGCATTAAATTGTGAAAGAGTGAAGCATATAACGATGTATTTACTACCGTACATTCATATTATTTCTGTCACGATTTTATGTGGAAAGATTTACGACACCTTTATTCAGAAGCGCTGGAAGTTTTGTGAGTATTTTCAACTCTGTAAAGAGTTTTGTTGTTGTGTTGTTTACATGTGAAGTAGGTGCTTATTTTCTAAAAATGAGAACAATTCTTTGGCATCTTCTTCAATTTGCAGGCAAAGCACATGACATTATTAGACGACCTATTTGGAACTGTGGATGAAACCAGAAAGGTATAACTGTTTCCTTGCTTCTTTTTATAGTTGATGAAGTATTGGGTATAATGATATATAAACACAGCTTTTTGGCAAAGAAATTTCTTACTTTTTGCATCAAAAAGTGGGCTTTAGATAATACAGCTGGGTCAGTGTTGGGGTCTTATTTGATGTTTCATTATTTTGGGCGGAACTCAAGAGCACAAGGAAAATCAGCTTTTTTTAAAGTTTTTGTCATAAAACGTAAATGCACAGCCCTGGGAAGGCATGAGGGAAGGGGTACTTTAGGTGAAATTATTTGAATAATGACCTGGACTCCACTTTGAGAGCAAAATGAATCATATGGGCATCCCTGTAGAACGTGCAGGTTGAAAAACATACAACAACAGATACCACAGATACCAGTGACACAAAATGTATTGCTGTGTGATATCATAGCAGTTACTACTATAGTTGTAAGTATACTGTGATATAGCAGTTACTACTATAGTGGTAAGTATACTGTGATATCATAGCACTTACTACTATAGTTGTAAGTATACTGTGATATAGCAGTTACTACTATAGTGGTAAGTATACTGTGATATCATAGCACTTACTACTATAGTGGTAAGTATACTGTGATATCATAGCAGTTACTACTATAGTGGTAAGTATACTGTGATATCATAGCAGTTAATACTGTAGTGGTAAGTATACTGCGATCTCATACAGCAGTTACTACTATAGTGGTAAGTATACTGTGATATCATAGCAGTTAATACTGTGGTGGTAAGTATACTGTGATATCATAGCAGTTAATACTGTGGTGGTAAGCATACTGTGATATCATAGCAGTTACTACTATAGTGGTAAGTATAGATCTCAGCAGTTACTACTATAGTCGTAAGCATACTGTGATATCATAGCAGTTACTACTATAGTTGTAAGTATACTGTGATATCATAGCAGTTACTACTATAGTTGTAAGTATACTGTGATATCATAGCAGTTACTACTATAGTGGTAAGTATACTGTGATATCATCAGCAGTTACTACTATGGTGGTAAGTATACTGTGATATCATAGCAGTTACTACTATAGTGGTAAGTATACTGTGATATCATAGCAGTTACTACTATAGTGGTAAGTATACTGTGATATCATAGCACTTTACTACTATAGTGGTAAGTATACTGTGATATCATAGCACACTTACTACTACTATAGTGGTAAGTATACTGTGATATCATAGCAGTTACTACTATAGTGGTAAGTATACTGTGATATCATAGCACTTACTACTATAGTGGTAAGTATACTGTGATATCATAGCAGTTACTACTATAGTGGTAAGTATACTGTGATATCATAGCAGTTAATACTGTAGTGGTAAGTATACTGCGATCTCATAGCAGTTACTACTATAGTGGTAAGTATACTGTGATATCATAGCAGTTACTACTATAGTGGTAAGTATACTGTGATATCATAGCACTTACTACTATAGTGGTAAGTATACTGTGATATCATAGCAGTTAATACTGTAGTGGTAAGTATACTGTGATATTATAGCAGTTACTACTATAGTGGTAAGTATACTGTGATATTATAGCTGTTACTACTATAGTGGTAAGTATACTGTGATATCATAGCAGTTAATACTGTTGTTGGTAAGTATACTGTGATATCGAGCAGTTACTACTATAGTGGTAAGTATACTGTGATATTATAGCAGTTACTACTATAGTGGTAAGTATACTGTGATATAGCAGTTAATACTGTAGTGGTAATAGTGGTATACTGTGATATCATGCATAGCAGTTACTACTATAGTGGTAAGTATACTGTGATATCATAGCATACTATAGTGGTAAATATACTGTGATATCATAGCAGTTAGTACTATAGTGGTAAGTATACTGTGATATCATAGCAGTTACTACTATAGTGGTAAGTATACTGTGATATCATAGCAGTTACTACTATAGTGGTAAGTATACTGTGATATCATAGCAGTTAGTACTGTAGTGGTAAGTATACTGTGATATCATAGCAGTTACTACTATAATGGTAAGTATACTGTGATATAGCAGTTACTACTATAGTGGTAAGTACACTGTGATATCATAGCAGTTACTACTATAGTGGTAAGTATACTGTGATATCATAGCAGTTACTACTATAGTGGTAAGTATACTTTCATTGTGTATTATGCAGGTGTATCATTTTTGAAGATAAAAGGTTCAACTGTGTTATATTAAAACCTTCTATTTCCATCAATCTCTTTACACTTTTAACAAGTAGAATTTGTTTTTTTTAGATATAGAAAAATAATTTAAGTACTGTCAAAGATTTGCTTTCACTACTAGTTAAATAATAACAGGGCGGTCTGAATTAGGTCCTGGGGATTAAGATGAGAGAAATTTGTGTTTACATTGAGATATCGAGATTAACAATAATAAGATTGCAGTCTGATATGAAGAATTATATTGAACAGCTAACAATTTGTTACAGATTAAAGGAATAATTACAATGAAATTGGCAACAGAAATATTATAAAGGATATGAGTTTGCTATTTTGGAAGTGTTTATTTTATTTTACAGGCAAGAGATGTTCCAGACTATCTATGTGGTAAAATAAGTTTTGAGCTAATGAGAGATCCGGTAATCACTCCCAGTGGAATCACATATGACAGGAAAGATATAGAACAACATCTACAGGTAAGGAATTGTCCTGAAAGCTTTCTTTTAAAGGAATATTCCTGTGAATGTCCATCTGTATGATAGAGGAATATTAAAGAAACAAATTGGTGAAGAAAAAAACATTTTGCTGTCTTGTTCACTTGGTTGGTGCCACGTCACTTCCGGGAGAAGACTTTATTTACTGAAGTGAAAACAAAGCTTTGCGCGTTACGGCAAACGATAAGTCCGTATGTGTCTGCATGTGGTATGCAAAGTTGGACAAAATATTTACGATTGCAAATTGTTAGCTAAACTCCATTTTCACTATTTAGATGCTTCGTTAGTCGATTGTGCAGTTACAATTAACAATTAATTGAAGTTTATATCGATTTTTAAGGATGACTGAACATTGTACATTTTACTGGTACACCTGCTGGGTAGGCATGTTTAACACAGAGTGGTTGAAATTGGTCAGTCGCGGAAATTTCAAATTGACCAAAAACAGTGATATATTTTTATCAAAAACTCAAGAAAGCGGGGCCACATATCCAGAACCGATCTTCATACGAAAGGCAAATTTGTGCCATAAGCGGTTGAAATTTGGGCCTACCATGATGTGTACTGCATATGATATGTAAACAAACACAGCTGATCGCTTTGTCTTCACTCTAGCGGCGCTCGGTCTAATGACCTCAGGTCACGAATCCAACCAAGTGAATGCCATTCAGCAGTTATTGTATTTTAGAGATTTCCCCATTGTGTTGATAATGACCTTACTGTGTATAAACATGTGTAGTGTTATAATTGCAGATTCAAGACATTTCTTTATGTATTTCTAGAAGAGACAAATTTAGTTTTTTTTTTTATTTAGAGTGTAAAGTACATAAACAGATGGGCAGTGTGTGTTGTGCATGTTCTACAGTACCAGTGTGTTGAAAGTGTACATTGTGATGTCATAATTGCAGTTCCAAGATAGTTCTTTATGTATTTCTTAAAAAAAAAAATAGTTTTCTTTACATTAGAGTGTAAGGTACTGTACATGACCAGTGTGTGTTCTTGTGAAGGTGTGTTCTATTCCATCCCATTAATTAAACAAAAAAAGGTTTCCATTAATTTAGAAACAGGCAATTATTATATTTTGAAGATTAGTTTCTGATTCCATCTGAATATTTTCAAACTTGATTATACCACTAGGACATCAGGTACTTAGCAAAGAAGAAATGAAAGAGTTAAAACTGAAGATAACATTTTATTACTTCAGGATATTGACTTTGTGTTTATCTGATCACATTACAAAGTTCACCTCAATTATGAAATCTATAAATTTTGATTGATTATAAGTCAATAGCTACACAAGCTTTTTTAAAGAGGTATGGGGCATTGTGCTCAGGAGTTTAATGTTCTTTCACATATGTAAGATATGTAAAGTATGTGAAACAGGGTGGGATACAGGCAGGGAGGGATGGCGGTCGGGGACAGGGTGGCATGGATTTAATGAATGATTGTCTGTGTGGTGGGATGTAGGATGGGATGGTATGTGGAACAGATGGCATGTGAGACAGAGGATGGAACATTTGTTGTTAGCGGCAAGGGGATTTGTATCTTTTGCAATGTCTGGTTTGATATATGTTTAGCTGCAGTAAAATTGTATTTGTGTATCCTATAGACATTTAAATGTATTTATTCGTACTTACTCCCACCTCCTTATTGGCTCCCCCCAATCCCTCTGCAAAAATTGCCACTGCACCCTCACAATCCATCACGTTCTCCTTGCTTGTCCCCTGTACAACCTTCCCAGAGCTTCCCTCGCTCCCCACAACTCAATTGCTAAGTTCTTCCAGAAAAATCCTTTGGATAAAATTATCTCCTTCCTTCATCATGCTTCCCTCTACAACCATATTTAATTCGCCTCTTCCACCCCCTCTCTACTTTGTTTTTGTTTCACCCATGCACCTCCCCTCTCGATCACAGCTGTCTGACCTTTTGTTCTTGAATTTCTCTCATTCTCCCCCTGTTTTCTTTCCTTCCTACCTCTAGAATGATCAGACCTCTCAGGCACAATTTGACCCTCATTGTGGTGGTGCTGTTAAGCCCTCATCAAACAAACAAACCAACCCTCAACAAAGCAGTTAAGAATCTACTAGCCACCTTTAAAATTCCAATAGCCAATTTAAGTTTGCTGACTCTAGAAAATATTGTATTAATAAAATGTTGCACGTTTTTGTTAAATGGCCAAATTTCTGTTTGTTTAAACTTTGAAACACAGTAAGGTCAATGGCAAATTGGTCACGAGAAATCACAGATTATGAATAAAAGTAAAAGAGACAATGCATACATTTATTTCAATGAGAGAATGAAACAGAGAACGTGGTTTAGGGGTTTGTGTTTCGATCATTACACACAGAACACAAACTGATCATTATACCCAGTACACAAAACTGATCATGATACCCAGTACACAAAAGTGATCATGATACCCAGTGCACAAAACTGATTATGATACCCAGTACACAAAACTGATCATGATACCCAGTACACAAAACTGATCATGATACCCAGTACACAAAACTGATCATGATACCCAGTACACAAAACTGAATGAATATTTGTGCAAAATAAAAGAGCGTGTGGCTTATATTTGTGAACATAAGACAGACAAAAACTTGTCCTTTCAAACACTGCTACTGTATTCTGTGTAATATTAATACGGTTGAGGACAGAAGTTCAACTTTGGAAAACCATTTATAAATTAATTATTCACTCGCCAAAGATAAAAGACTTCTCGCAATTGGCGAGCTGGCAAGTGGGTTTGTCCAGGGTTGATTTTGACAAGAGCTTGAACAATTATTAATAGTATTGATTGCTCTTTGAAAGTATTTGTTATGTAGTATCTACTCCTAAATGCAGGTCATATTCAAGTGGTTTCAAATATTCTGCAATGTGAGAATTTGGGGAAAAGTTTGTAACCGTTGTTTCTCTTTTTGTTGGTCTTGTCATGTAGAGGGTGGGTCATTTTGATCCAATTACCAGAGTTAAGCTGAACTCGGAGCAGCTGGTTCCAAACCTAGCCATGAAGGAGGTCATCGATCAGTTCCTCACAACCAATGAGTGGGTGGAAGAATTTTGAATATTCTGAAGAAATGACCCTGCATGAGCATGCTATGACTGTAGTATGCGCTATTCCTATATTCCTCACCAGTACCTGACCGAGTGGACATCCAATAAACAGCGAGTGGGATACAATCCTGTATGGACTAATGCAGACTTCAAGCAGAGATATAAAATGGTGAATGTGTGTCATGAAGAAGACTATCTTTCATGAGAAATTAACTACTTGGTACAATTTGAAAGAATCTCTCATGAAAGTGCTCGACATCAGACATTTTTTTTCTGATGTCGAACCAGTAAAACTTTGGTACTATAAGTAACATTTAGATGGGCATATGATGTCTTTAATACATAACATTACAAGTACAGCTATTATTACATGGCCAAGCTTACCTACAATATAAGCAGGTTGGGTAAGCTACCCTTATAGATGTTATATGAAATATCCGCAATTTCCCCTATTTGGTGGCGTACATTACTCAAAAAGACTAATAGAGCCTAAAGCAGGAAGTGTATGGTGCCTAGTGTGCCATAAGTCTTGAAATCAACATATGTCAGTTTCAATTGACGTATGTCCATTTCGAGTAATTTCATTGCTTAAAACCGTCATATTACTCAGAATTGAACATATGTTCAATTTAACCAAATATGTGTTTGATTTCTTTTGATATGATGATTTTAAGCATTCTCATTGGCTTATACCATCCTATCAATAAGAAATTAAACATATATTCAATTAAATCACACTTAAGTTTGATTTGTTTTGATATTGCGACTTTGCAAGTCGAGTAAGCTAATGCATACTGTAATTTATAGTGTCTGTGCGCATAATGATATTGATTCATACAGGCATCTGCCAGCATATGCGTAATTTGCAAATCGTAATATCACCCTAAAATACAAGCAAATATAATTCAGTTATAATTTTGTTGTTTTGGATTGTATATGGGTAAAATAGAAAAAGGATAGTTCTAATAGCATCCTAAAATGCTTTTGTGAAATTACACTTTTAATTTATTGATTAAACGGTTATTTTAGTGGTCAACCAAGTTCATCTCATATGAAAGAGACAAAATGGTAAAGAATTTGTTAAGGAAATATTTCAGTTTTGTATCATTTATGTAGCGATGACTGAAATCAGACTATTTGTTATGTCACAACCTCAGATTCCTCAAAATTTTATGTATTCTATCATATCTTGTGAGAGATTTTTAAAATAAAAAAACCATTGGATATGTCAAGAAAGTAATAAAACCAAATCTATTAATAATCAGGTGGTGATTGTGATTTACCACCTGAAGAAAATTATTTGGAAAAGTAATTCAAGTAGTTAAAAAGGTTCAGTGTCTTTAAAGTACATTAACAATGGTTAAAAATGTGAGGATAAGGCTACTAACCTTTTACAGTAGAATTACTAAACCAGTCATTTCTACACAGATGAGACAATAACTGTTTACAGTAGAATTACTAAACCAGTCATTTCTACACAGATGAGACAATAACTGTTTACAGTAGAATTACTAAACCAGTCATTTCTACACAGATGAGACAATAACTGTTTACAGTAGAATTATTAAACCAGTCATTTCTACACAGATGAGACAATAACTGTTTACAGTAGAATTACTAAACCAGTCATTTCTACACAGATGAGACAATAACTGTTTCCAGTAGAATTATCAAAGCAGTCATTTCTACACAGATGAGACAATAACTGTTTACAGTAGAATTACTAAACCAGTCATTTCTACACAGATGAGACAATAACTGTTTACAGTAGAATTACTAAACCAGTCATTTCTACACAGATGAGACAATAACTGTTTACAGTAGAATTACTAAACCAGTCATTTCTATACAGATGAGACAATAACTGTTTACAGTAGAATTACTAAACCAGTCATTTCTACACAGATGAGACAATAACTGTTTACAGTAGAATTACTAAACCAGTCATTTCTACACAGATGAGACAATAACTGTTTCCAGTAGAATTATCAAAGCAGTCATTTCTACACAGATGAGGCAATAACTGTTTACAGTAGAATCACTAAACCAGTCATTTCTACACAGATGAGACAATAAGTGTTTACAGTAGAATTACTAAACCAGTCATTTCTACACAGATGAGACAATAACTGTTTACAGTAGAATTACTAAACCAGTCATTTCTACACAGATGAGACAATAACTTTAAGCCTGAATGTCTCCTTAATGGAATAAGAAATTGAAGTAGTTTCTTCACCATGTTGTCTCTGCCCTCTTTCATACATCTCTGCCCTCTTTCATATAACATGATTTTTTCTTGACCACTGAACTATATCCTTTAGATTCAAAGAAATATGAAAGGAAATTATTAAAGAGAGTGGGGTTTCGGATGGACAGTAGCAATATCCTATTTTGGTTCCACAATTGAAGTTGGATGGGTGTTATATTTTTCCATGCGATGACTTCTTTATTTGGTCGTCTGTTATTTTGTGGGAGCCTTTCATGAAGAAATAAATTTCCATAAAATTTAGTGTGGTCAATGCAGAAGGAAGGAGTGTTAAGTTTTGTTGGTGATTGCCTGTGTGTGAAAGGAGAGAGATATTAGTACAGGTTTCTAAGATGTGATTTGGCAAGGTCACTTTGCATTCCACTGCATGCCCTTTAGTTTTGGATGTTAATGTACTGCTTTGTGAAATGCGTTGAGGATGACAGACAGTGAAACACACCCTCATAGACTGCCCACTCCTCACCCTCAAGCCTCCTTAGAAGTTCCCTCAACCCTTTTGACTTCATGTCTGAGCTCTTCCACAATAACCACCTCAATAATTCATCCTATCACCTCAGTAGTTCACCCATTCACTCTTGCACCATAGATTTTTAACACCCTCCTGACACATTTGACTCAGACTGTCACAGTGCTGTAAACATCATCAAACAAACAACAATATTTCATCTCCTTCGTGCATCACATCAAATACTACATCACATCAAATACTGCATCACATCAGACACTACAACAACATCTGACCCCTTCTTAACCCTTGCTCACTATCTCCTTTCATCCTTTTCTTCTCGTCTCAGAATCTAATCTCTCTAGTACAACTTGACCATCATTGTTGTGGTGTCTTTAAACCTAACTAACCAATCAACCTTTAATAGTGGAAAATTTAGATGTTAAATTGTATTAAACTTTGTTAGTGATTGCCTGTGTGTGAAGGGAGAGGGGGAGATTGGTACAGATTTCCGAGGAGTGATTTGGTGAGGTCACAGGAGGACTAAGCTGTAAAGGATGTTTTTTGAAAAGTAAAGAGATACAAATATGTACTGCTGAACTTATATTTTGTGTGAATGACTTATGTTAAGTCCAAACTCACAAAAGAAGTAGGGCAGGTAATTTCTTTCAAAATATTTTGTTTCACTTTAGAGTCACAAAGCAATGTATTAAAGTTTGTTGATATATCATTTATTTTGTCATTCCATCTCTGTTTTACATTCTCTGATGAAAGCAATCTTGATCAGCAGGAAGAAGAAAGCACAAAATAAATCATTAAATCTTGGAGGATTGAAACGTATAGCACTAATAGAACACAGGAGTACAATTGATTATTCACAAGCATGTAATAGTAAAAATATCATATTTTGAATGAAATTTTGATAATGGACACCACCATCATTGTATTTAGTACATCATTTCATGTATTCATCTTTGTTCTAAACTAACATTCGTGCAACTTATCACATACCCAAAGTTCTAAAGTATTATTATTTGGTGCATGGTCTCATGTAATAATAGGCAGGCCCTGGTTTTGTCTTATAATGTATATAGGACAGTGGTCTTATAGTTTCTTGTAAATATGACATAACAAACTGTTCTTGTGTATTGCTTTATGAACAAATGTGAAAGTAACACCTCAAATACCTGTGTTGTGTTTTCTTATTGATTTCATTACAGCATTTTGCAGTAATTTCTATCATATAATGACTGGTTGTGTTTTAGGGTGTTACTTGACATGGTTGACTGATTGAGATTATTAATATTTGTTTTTCATTTCAATTTTTGTTCCATATATTTTAATCAGTTATTTTTGAAGTTAAAAATGTGCTTATTTACAGTGGTGGTTTTAGAGGAGGGTCCAAGTGGTCCATTGACCACCTGTTGGGAAGACCTGGACCACCCATTAGGGCCATTTTGTTGAAATTCGTCAGGGAATTCCCAATGAAATATCTTATTCCCTGACAAAAAATTCCTGATTCCTCGACGCAATAGATTCAGAAATGGTCGAGTAGCTCAATCAATAGCTTATTGCCCTGACAAAAATCTCAACCTTCAGAGTTGTTACGACACAGCTTCCGCTGTTGCAGGACCATTAAGCACACATGCTACAGCCAAGCTCTGCCATGCCCATCTTAGCCCCACCCACCCACCAATAAAATAGCTGGACGCCCATTGGGGAGTGGTGGGCCACCTGTGGGGGAGCCACAACTGCTTATTCACAACAAATTTGTACTTGAAAATATTAAAGAGCTGTTGTAAGTACCATGATGCAGCAGGAGTGTAGCTAGGGAAAGGGGTGGGGGATCAACAGGTAAGAAAAAAAGGTCTACAAATTTGGCTTAAAAAGTCTAGATTTTGAGTCAATGGCCTTTTCTTCTCTCTCACTATTTAGTCAAATTTATCCTCCAATTAGTTTGAAGAGAGATAAAAGTTTATGCTATCTGCATTTTTGTTCTGCTTTTGACACGAACCAAAATTGGTATAACCAGGGAAAGGGTGGAGCCATGGAAAAGATTCTTCAACCTTCAACCCTGAAAAGGGAAAATTCAATGGCCTTAAAAATGTAAGAGATATAAAAAATACTGCAAGTCTGGTACCAGTAACTTTTTCTTCACATTGGAATATTACAATGTGAAATGATAGCAAATTATCAACAAATTTGTATCATCCTTTTTTTTTATAACTAAAAATTTAATTGGATGTTTGGAGAATACAACTACAAAACGTGAAATTATATGATTAGTTTTGGTTGTGGTTAAGTCAATCTTGAAAAGCTATTTACCTATTGGCAATCGAGGCCAATAATCAATCCACTTGTTGTCAGTAACAATAGATTGTAGGCTAGTGTGGATACATTGCAAATTAAAAGAAAACGGATGTCTTATCTCCAGAGGTGCTGCCGAACATTTGTACTTGGATGACCACCTCTTCCTAAGTCAGATTGTACTTTTCGTTTTCATGGACACATTTCTATCCCCCATGATATTGTTCTTGTTGCAGCAATTGAGGTTTGGAAATGACCCATCGCTATGTGAATGAAAAATGATCCAAGATGCCTGAATAGGATGTGTCACGTTCGCTGGAAAAGGAGATTTTTTAAATCTTCCAGTTACCTCGCAAACCAACCACGAAGGGAGCTATTCCCATTTATATTAAAAGCATCTTCTCTTCAACTGTGATCTTTTGCATGTCTTGATCACATTGTTTTAAAAGTTTTGTTAAATCGGTCTTACTGTACTTGGATGGAATTTCTAATGGTATGTTGCTGCTCGTCCATTTGCAGTGCTGCAGAACAGAATATCTGTCCGTATTCCTTCAAAATTGTGCCCAAATCGTAATCGAAGGTATTTATCAGAGCAAAAGGCTAAGGTTAAGCTTATAAAACCTTCTACTTGTTTGCATATCAATATAATTGTTATAACTCTGCAAAACTGTAACAGTCGCGATTACTTAAAAACTTTTTAATTAATTGTGGCAAATTTATACACTAGATTCGCGAAAATTTTCGGGTCAAAAACAACATTTGAGTTAAGTTTTTTACCGTGACGGTCCTACCGGGTCCTACTAAAACACGTATGAGCACGTCTGGAGGATGCAAAACATGCCCGGGGCTACAAAAAACACACCACAGGAAAAACAACGTGAAAACTAAGACATGCACTATTAACAATTAGCCTACATTCAGGTCCACTTTCTTCTGATGCTGTAATTTGAATGAATAAAATGTTACTCGGTGGGTGTTCATTATTTTAGTGCTTTATTGATTCATTTAATTTTATTAAAGGCTAGGGCCATCCATGTGCTTATATCTATCAAATAATAGACAAGCCCAGTACTCCCCGTAATACTGTCAGACTGATTCCAGCCGTGTTTTGATAGTCCACCGGTTTGGATGACGTGGTATGGCCCAGGAACCTGCTGTCATCTTGGGGTCCTGTGGATGAAAACATGAGGATCCCTATAAATACAAGCATAACTAAGTATATAGGCAGTGCATAGTATAAGAACACGCTACCATACAATGAAGATGTAATGGTAAATACAAACAAGGGGGCATGCTGGTATACCTAAGCTACCGGTGAAGCGAGATGTCATAGGTAAACTAGTGGGATATGCCAGCACTAGGGGTAGGTTAATAGGATGTACCAATATGACCACAGCAACAATCCAAGTAAAGAACATTCCAAGTGAGTTTGTGATGTGTTGCTGTTTGGTTGATTGACCGAATAAGTGGATGAGCAGACAAGCATGGTCGGCAGGGCAGGTGATGCTCATGTGCTGGGCAGAAGATACCCAGTGAATAATTAGGTACATAATATGCATTGGCTTTACCGTGAGCATTAATGCCGTAGCCAAACCATGGGACCTAATAAATACAATAAGTAATGTATACCAAGCAAGTGAGTTAGCTTTGGCACACAATGCGTTGATACTGTAGATTATGTATGGTACATATGATTGATGACATACAGTATATAGACCTAATATAACTTGCAAAGGTAATAGAATCACAAGGCAGGTACTTAGATGAAGTGAAGCAACTTAGTTGAAGTAAAGTAATTAGCTGGCAAACTGGTTAGCTCCATAACCCACATGATACCTCCCTTCTGCTGTAGCCAGACATGAGAGAATAATGCACATGTGGCCAGGACAAACTGAATAAACAGCAAAGACCTAAGAACCAATCAAAACATTCCACAACACACAGAAATGAACTGAACCTGGAACTCTGTTCCTCTTTTAGGTTGCTGCTTTTGGTTTTCTGCTTCTGTTTATTATATTGTATGATCATGGAGAGTTCTATTTGCTGTGATAGCTGTAATATGTGATTGATTTCCAGGAGTCCAGTGTGACATGTAGCTTTGATAAAGCCTCGGTTTATAGTTTTGCATTTGTCTGTTCAAAGTGTATAAGGTTGAAGGCTTTGGAGTTGAGACTTTCTGGTTGTAGTTGTATTGTTGAAAAGGTTGATGCTAGTGTGCAGACTGAGTTTTGTGGCTTAGATGTGGGTAGTCAGACATGTGATGTTGATAGTTCTTTGGGTGAGGAATTTTATAGGGGTTCTGTTCAGGCAGATAGTCTTGGATCAAATTCTGTTGACAGGCCTGATGTATGGTTGTCTGTAGCTGATGATTGTACAGGTACCATTGGTTGTGAGGTTGTTGACTCATCTGGTACGTTGCCTGTGGATTCTGTTAGGGATAAGGTGTTATGGATAGGGGATTCACTTATTAGGTATGTTGGCACAGAGTTTTGTGGAGTAGATCGTAGTAGAAGGATTAGGGTGTGTCTTCCAGGTGCTAGGGTTGATAATGTTAGTTCTCGTGTTGAGACTTTATGTAAGAGTGAAGATACCATCGTAGTTTCAATTGGTACAAATGATATTTCAAGAAGAAAAGTTGATTCTGTTAGGCGTAGTTACATGGATTTGTTATTCAAGTTGAAGGACACAGGCTGTAGGGTTCTAGTTGTTGGTCTGTTGCTCTTTAGGGGCAGTTCTTTCATGGTAGATAAGATGTTGTTGATCAATAGTTGGCTAGAGAGTATTTGTCGTCTATTTGAGTACGGTTTTGTAAAATTCTGGCACAAGTTTGAATCTTGGATTGATTGGTTCATGAGAGATGGTTTGCATTTAACTAGGAAAGGTGCTTGTGTTCTTGTTAGGGGCGTCAATAGGGCAATTAAGGATCTGAGTCCTTTAAACTAGTCACGGGTGTGAGAGTTTAAACCCACCTGTCAGACATGTTTCTGGGGATAGGGATTGTTCTAGTGGTAGAATTAAAGTTATGTTTTCAAATGTTCTTAGCATTTTAAATCAGCATTATGAGCTTCTGGTTGAAGTTTCAATTAGTAGACCTGATATAATTGGTATCACTGAGAGTTGGATTTATAGTGAAATTAGTGATTCAGAGGTACATGTTCCAGGTTACTCAGTTTTCAGGCAAGACAGATGAGATACTTTCAATGTGAAAGAGGTAGTGTTTTATTGTTTATGAAAGATAATTTCAATTGTATAGATAGGACTGCTCAGTTTTCTTTTGGTTTTTCAAATACATGCCTGTGGTGTGAGCTTATTGTTTGTTGATGGTGATGTTGGTAGTTTAGTGCTTGTTGGTGTTGTGTATAGATCACCAAATTCTAGTCCTGAGAACAATCAGAAATTGCTTGACTGCTTCAGAAAAGTTGCTTCTGGGAGGTTCATTGTTTTTAGGGACTTTAATTTTCCAGACATTGATTGGAATCTTTGTACTAGTGGTCCACATGGTAAAGATTTTCTGGAAGCTGTATCTGACTGCTTTTTCACCCAGCATGTGATGTTTCCCAGGCATGGTAGAAATTGTCTGGATTTGATTTTCAGTAGTGAAGAAAGTATGGTCAGAATTGTACTAAGTAGCGGTAAGGTAGGGTGTAGTGATCATGATCTCATTAGTTTTGATCTGTATTAATACACAAAGGTTTCTCCAGCTGATAAACTGGTTTTAGATTTTAAGAATGCTGACTTTGCTGCACTTCAGGATAATTTGTCATTTGATTGGATTTCTTTACTCCGTGAAATCCTTCCAAAGCATGGGATGTTTTCCGAAGAATAGTTTTGGAGGGTGTAAATAGGGTTGTCCCATTAAAGAAAGTCTGTAGACGTAATCGGCCAGTGTGGATATCTCGGGAGGGTTTTCAGGCTGTTCGGATAAAGAAGAAGTTGTGGCGTTGTTATAAATGTAGTGGGTATCCTGCGGAGCTTGCTACAGTAGATATAAGGATCATGAAAAGTTCACAAAGGGTTTGATAAGAGATACTAAAGTGCTTTTTAAAAAACGTTTATCCTAAGAGGTCAAGATTAATCCTAAGTCGTTTCATTCGTATGTTCGCTCAAAGCAAAAATCCAAGGAGGTTGTTGGTCCCCTTCGGGGTAATGGTAGTGTTACTATCAATAGTGGTAAGGATATGGCTGAGATTTTAAATGACTACTTTTAGTGTCTGTTTTTACTAAGGAGTTCCTGCTGATGATGTTGTGGATTATCTTAGTGTGCACTCTCCAGTATCCATTAGAAATAATGATTTTTCAGTTGATGTTGTGTCTAAGAAGTTAAATGGTTTGAATTCAAATAAAGCACCCTGTCCAGATGGTATACATCCTGCTGTTTTACGTGAGTGTTCTGATGTTCTTCCTGTTCCCCTGAGTATTAATGTTGGTCTTGTTTCTAGTGATTGGAGAATTGCAAATGTCTCTCCTATTTTTAAAAAAAGGTGACCACAGTTTGCTTTGTAACTATAGGCCAGTGAGTCTTACTAGTGTTGTGTGCAAGATTATGGAGTCTATTGTTAAGAATGTACTAGATCATTTACTGGTCAATGATTTGTTGAATTTATCCCAGCATGGGTTCTTACCTAAAAGGTCTTGTGTTTCTAATTTATTGGAGTTTCTTGATAATGTTACTCAACAAGTTGATTCTGGTCATAATGTGGATGTTTTCTATTTAGATTTTTAAAAAGCATATGATAAGGTTCCATTAGGCAGGCTCATGATGAAAACAAGAGCACTTGGTGTGGAGGGGAAGTGCGGCAGTTGGATATATTCTTGGTTAGTTGACAGGTCACAAAGAGTTGTTGTTAATGGTGAAGTATCTCCATGGAAGAAGGATACAAGTGGTGATCCTCAGGGTTCTGTATTGGGTCCGCTTCTTTTCTTAATCTTCATTAATGATATTGATGTTTTCCTTGGCTCCAGGATTTGTAAATTTGCTGATGACACTAAGCTGTACTGGATTGTTGATGATGCTAGAGATTCTTCACTTTTGCAAACTGATGTGGATAAGTTAGTTTCTCTGGTCCCAAACATGGCAGATGTCATTTAATGTTGATGAATGCAAAGTTATTCATTTTAGTCAGAACAATTTGGCTTTTGATTACTGCATGAATGGTTCAAATCTTGGTTGTGTTGATCAAGAAAGGAATCTAGGTGTTGTCATTACTAACAATCTGAATCCTTTTAAACAGTGTGCTTTAGCAGCTGCAAGGGAAAATAGGATGCTTGGTATGATTAGAAGAAATGTTTGTTTTCTTGGTAGAGAGGTTGTTCTTAATTCGTATAAGCAGTTAGTCAGGCCTCACCTTGAGTATGCTATTCAGGCTTGAAGTCTCTTTTATGAGAAGGATAATTTCATTTTAGAGCAGACTCAGCAAAGAGCCACTAGACTTATTCCTGAAGTAAGGAATCTCTCTTATGAATCTACAGTACGTTGCAAATTCTTGGTTTGACCACACTTGAGTTGAAAAGTATGTGGCGATATGATTCAGGTTTTCAAGTTTCTATCTGGTAGTGATGCTTTGACTTCCTGTTATTTCTTGCATGTTTCAGCTAATCCTCATGTGACACGTGGTAACAGATTGAAGTTGACCAAAGAGTTCTCACGGATAGATATTCGGTGTTTTAGCTTTTCACGAAGAGTTGGTAATGAGTGAAGTGGTTTGCCTGAGTGGGTAGTTAGCTCCAATTCTGTTCACAATTTCAAGGTCGACATTGATAAGTTCTTTACTAACTTTGGGCGTCTTTGATTTTTTTGTCGTTGTGGTGGTGGTGGTGTTAGTTTGGGCTTGTTATGGGGTGACTAACTCTTCTTAGCCCGCATTCTTGTTATGTTATATATAACAATAGCTACACACAACCTAAGACAATGCAAACTGTAACAAACCGCTACAAGTATGGCTGCCGTTAGTGATAGCTGGCCATCCGAGGATACTACAAAAACCTATACCCTGCTGTACTTGAGTATTATCTTTTCAAAGTGCTTTAATGTTGGTGTTGTTCCTAGTGATTGGAGAATTCCAAATGTCACTCTTATTTTGAAAAATGGTGACCACAGTTTGCCCTGTAACTATAGGCCAGTGAGTCTTACTAGTGTTGTGTGCAAGGTCATGCAGTCCATTGTTAAGGATGTTGTACTAGATCATTTACTAGTCAATGGTTTGTTGAATTTGTCCCAGCATGGGCTCTTACCTAAGAGGTCTTGTGTTTCTAATTTATTGGAATTTCTTGATGATGTTTCTAAACTAGTTGATTCAGGTCATAATGTGGATGTTATCTATTTAGACTTCTAAAAAGCATTTGATATGGTTCCATTAGGCAGGTTTATGTTGAAAACAAGAGCACTTGGTGTGGAGGGAAAGTGTGTCAGTTGGATAAATTCTTGGTTAATTGACAGGTCACAAAGTGTTGTTGTTAATAGTGAAGAGTTCTTGGTTTGACCACGCTTCATTTGAGAAGAGTACGTGGCAATATGATTCAGGTTTTTAAATTCCTATCTGGTAGTTATGCTTTGACTTCCTGTAATTTCTTGCATGTTTCAGCTAATCCTCATGTGACACATGGTAACAGTTTGAATTTGAACAAAGAGTTCTCATTGATAGATATTTAGTGTTTTAGCTTTTTGTAAAGAGTTGTTAGTAAGTGTAATGGTTTGCCTGAGTGGGTAGTTAACTCCAATTCTGTTCACAATTTCAAAGTCAACATTGATAAGTTCTTTACTAACTAACTCTGGGTGTCTGATTTTTTTTTGTTGTGGTGGTGGTGTTAGTTTGGGATTTTTATGGGGTGATTAACCCTTCTTAGCCTATCATCTTGTTATGTTATCTTATGTACTGTTTTAAGCCTTGTTTTAAAACATAGAAAAATCTCAGTTTTAAGATCTTTGTGAAAACGAAACCATTTTACCTTCTTTTTTTCACCCACAATGCTTGTTCATGATTTTTGAAGCCCAACCATGTCTTCAAAAACTGTTTTTACAGTGATTTTAGTTACTTTTATCAAAGTATTTACTGGGCTACTTTTCATTCCATAAAAATTATCTGACTAGCTCTCCAAAGTACGGTCAAAGTTCAAAACACTGCTATTGGGACTATAACATTTTAGCAGGGGTAATATGTTTTAGATTATTTAGGGAAAAAAAAAATAAAACTTATAAAAGTACAATTTTATAATATAAACATTTCTTGGTGTTTTATGTTTTTGTTTTCACACACAGTTTTTATACTAAAACTATTTAATAAAATTATATCAACCAAAAAAATGTCAGCGAAAAATCAACCTGCAGTTTAGTGCATGAAACATCCTAAAACTTATTTGCTGACGTTTGAATAGTTGATCCCAAATGTGCAGTGACTAAGAAAGATGATGATCAAAACATCGAATCAGAGAAATTTATTCCGTTGTAGTGCTAAATACTGTAGGTAAAGATTTAGGAAAATTATTTTAGAAAGAAAATTATTTTAGAAAAGTGTAATATTTAGACTAATTGGTATAAGAATATCCAAAAAGTAAGTTATTTTTCAATCACCAATTTTCTACAGTGTGTGAATTTTTTTTAAACAGGAATTGTACCTAATTTATAACAACACTCTTAAGGCAATCCCAATGTCAACCTATACTGAGGGATGTGTATAATAACTATTTAAAGCCTTACATGGTTAAGAGGCGCATTAGCACAATGCCAAAAGTATTAAAAAAAAAACTTTTCTTAGCGAAAGTCATGGAGGCAAGGTATTTCACATGTTTTGCCATTAATTCTACCTAGAATTACGTCATATCTATAATCTATGTACATCCCATTATTCTTGAATTTATCTTTGTTGAATGTTACTCTAATTTATCTTCATCTGTTAAATTCATGATGCATTTAGAATTTTCATTTCTAAAATTCTTAAATAACATGATGTTTAATTTAGATTTTAACCCTTTTTTATGGAACAGACTTCCAGACAACATCAAACTAATAGTTCTTCCCTCAATTCTTTTAAATCATCATTAAAGACATTCCTCATGTGTTTCTGATTCTGTTCACTTTTAAGCCTATATTTGTTTTTGTATGTATGTATTTTGCAGTATTCTTAACTATTATTTCTTTTTTGTTCACATTGTTTTGCATTAATTGTTGTGTCGCTGCACCATGAGCATCACTTTTGATGGATACTGGCGCATAACAAGTGTTCATTATTATTACTATTATCACTTTTATCCTTATTTCTGACCATTCTCTGAATGGGGGAAGATCTGACTGTTCCTTTAATTGTAGAAAATTTACATATTTTAAAATTAAATGTTTTGAGATGTTTTTGTACAAGTTCTTGAATTTTGTGCTTCAATGATGTTTTTTAATCTTCCGACAAGTTGTACACCAAAGTTTAGAAGAAAAAATTATTGTTAATCTTACTGTATGTATGTGACAAATGTTTTTTTGATTGAAAATATTGAAAATAGGGATTGTAGTGTGACGGTTGTTATAAATTGTATACAATTCCTATGTTTTTCAAAATTTACAAACGTTGTAGAAAATAGATGATTGAAAAATATCTTACTTTTGGATATTTTATAACAATTAGTCTAAATAATACACTTTTCCAAAAACCTTTTCCTAAATCTTTACCTATTTAGAACCACAACAGGATTAAGTTCTCCACGATTCGATGTTTTGGTCGCCATCTTTCTTAGTCATTGCATGTTTGTGATCAACTATTCAAATGTCTGCAAATAAGTTTTAGGATGTTCCAATAAACTGCAGGTTGATTTTTCACTGACAACATTTGTTTGATTCATATAATTTTATTAAATAGTTTTAGTACAAAAACTGTGTGCAAAAACAAATAAATAAAACACCAAGAGTTTAGATTATATAATTGTACTAAAAGTATTATCTTATTATTTTTTCCTCAAATAATCTAAAAGATATTACCCCTGGTAAAATGTTATAGCCCCAATAGCAGCATTTTGAACTTTTGACCATACTTTAGATAGTTCATTGGACGATTTGTACAGAATGAAAAGTAGCCCAGTAAATACTTTGATAAAAGTAACTAAAATCACTGTAAAAACAGTTTTTGAAGACATGGATGGACCTCAAACATCATGAATAAACATTGTGGGTGGAAAAAAGGTATAATGGTTTTGTTTTCACAAAAATCTTATAACAGATTTTCTTATGTTTTAATACAAGGCTTAAAACAGTACAGCAGGATATAGGTCTTTGTAGTACCCTTGGACGGCCAGCCATCACTAACAGCCACACTAACACGGCTTGCATCAGTCTGATGGTACTACGGGGAGTACTAGGCCTAGCATTACCATACATGGGATGATGTACTGTTTAGTTTACATTGATAAGCACTTTAATGCTAAAGACTAACAAACTTTAAATCATACAATAAGAATCTGATGGACCAATTTTCAGAAAATTGGGGGTCTATACTGGGAAGACATGTATTCAGTGTGAAGCTCGATCGATTAATGCGCGACTTTACACTTTCAGTGACCTTGAGGTCAATATAGCCAGGAAGTTCTGATCACATGATACCTTACACACTAAACATGCATACAAAATAAAGCTACAGTGGTTTCTTCCAGATTTGTGTGATTTAGATAATTAAATGTTGCAATTTCTTTTGTATGAAGTATGGAGAGAAAAACAAATTTATGCACTTAAGACACTTTTTGTGGTAGGCCTTATTGTTGTTTGTGAAAAAATTAGAGCTAAAGTTGCTCAGGTTAAGATTGCTTACCTTCAGCACAGTAGCCATATGGCAATCTGAATCTGGCGCGCTCGCATGCAATAAATCGATACGATTTTGTTAATCCAAAAAAAGTAAATAAAATTAAAATGACAACAATACAATTTTAGTACTATTAATTTAAGTTTGGGCCCGGGGACTTTTGTGGTTTTTTATGATTTTCTTTCTCAGTTTGCAAACACAAACTTGGAAGTATATTTTTAAATTCATGAACGAGGCTGATATAATGCAAGTATTCATGTGAGATTCACCGTTTGAGCTCACAAAATTGCATTTCCCACCGAGGACACGATAAATTTTGTTTCATCAGAAGGCTTTGCAAATAATCACTCTACCACAAAATATGTTTTCCGTATTTGAAAGATGAGACTTAAAAGGAGTTATTGAGGATTTTCAAAGGCTGACACATCCAGGCCATATGCATTTCTGTGCAGTGCTAACGAATGTACCGGACTGACTTCAAGGTCACTAAAAGTGTGAAATTCATGGATTCTGGCTTAATTTTCTTAACAATTTTTGTTAAATCACTGTCCTTCAATTTTTTTTTTATAGGGGGGCAAATTAGGATAAACATGGGCATGGTGGATCTGGGTAGGCAAAATGCCTTCTGTTCCCATATTGTGCATATACCTTACATGTAGAAATTCACAATAGGCAAAAAATAATTTCCCCTCCCCTGCCCCCTCCACTCACTAGCTATGGCCCTGCTGTCCTTACAGAATTATGTACAAAATTGGTAGTAGTGGTGTTTTTGAATAGACTTTCAAATCTTTTGCTAAAATCTTTGTTTGGACAAAACTATATTTCCAATATGGTGGGGGTAATTACCATGTACAGTACTGTTTATGCACTTGTCAATTGTGTGACTCATCCCTACCCCTCCCCCTCCCCTCCTCCCCCTCCCCTCCTCCCCCTCCTTCCCTCCCTCCCGGACAAGGTGAGTCAAAGCATGTACATTGACACACCCCTCAGTCACTAAGGTGACTGACATTTCTTTTAAAATGTCTTGCCCAAAATCACTCACCACTGTACAAAGTGAACAGGTCTGAAATAAATTGACCCAACCCAGAGTCACTCTGGTGACTGACAATTTGGTACAGGTACAATGATGCACATGTGAGTCAATATTTCATATGTCAATGACTCACATTTGACTGACATTGCTGGGGTTGCGAGTGAGTCATACAACTGACAAGTGCATTACATGGCATTACTTAAGCAAACTTTAAGCCATAATATAGACCAAGGGTTCTTAATTAATTTTTTTGAATGGCCATCATCATTTCACTACAGCTTTAGGCTGTGGGCCAATTGTGTGGCAAAACCAGCGTCATGTGACAAACAAAACCGGTCAAAACAATTCCTGAATACAAACAAGTTGAGAGCATGTGCGATTAGAAGGATGTATGTCAGATGTCGGCGGTTCTCTTATCCACCTTCCTTTGACAAGCCGCAAGTCCAGTTTATAGCGGAACTAAAGATAACATTTTAATTGATAAGCCACATTGTTTTAGCGAGTTGATCTGCCTAGGGAAAAAATAAAATAAACGAGTATAATGCGATTTTTACCAATTTCATTCAGATTGATCTCATATGCAATGCACTGTATTGCATTATACAGTATAATGACTATTGTTCACGGGCCAGATTGGATTGTCTAATGGGCCACATTTGGCATGCATGACCCCCTATTAAGAATCGCCGATATAGACTAAAAACATACAACAAGAATCTGAATGACCATTTTTTAGAACAATGTCATTCCCCAAATTGCAAGTTGAATTAAAATACTTCTTTACTGGTTAATTCATATTTGGTTAGATTATATTGTTTTTCTTTAATTTTGAATAAATGTATTTTACTTTTATATCTGTTTCATTTGTAGAAAAATAAGTTCTAATTGGAAAGAATTTATGAAATGATTGCTTGAAGATGATGATATTAGGTAATTTTCTGCTATTTTAAGTAGACTACAAAACAATCAAGGCAAAATTGACTAGCTGTGTCATTATCCTCCTCCTACACTCCTCCGTCATGGTTAACAGATTGGGAATACTCTTTATAAACTTGATTATACCTAAATTATCTTATCACCAAACCATGAGCCTATATCCACAAATCTTTACCATAAAATCCCCAAGTAGTCTACTCTTTTCTGAGGATAGGCCATATAGCCATTTCTTGCTCTCCTACTTTCTTAATGGCTCTCATCCACTTTGCCACAACTCTCAGTCAAACATTTCCTTCAAGTCATGCTCAAGGTCAGTTTGTATTTGCTCTATCCCTATTACCAAACTTTCCCATAGTAACTCACCCTCAAAACCTCCTCTTCTGTAATAATACCATGTTCTTATATAGCACTTTGTAACTCACCCCCAAAACCGCCTCTTCTGTAATAATACCATGTTCTATAGCACTTTGTAACTCACCCTCGAAACCTCCTCTCCTGTAATAATACCATGTTCTTATATAGCACTTGTAACTCACCCTCAAAACCTCCTCTCCTGTAATAATACCATGTTCTTATATAGCACTTTGTATCTCACCCTAAAAACCTGTTCTTCTGTAATAATACCATGTTCTTATATAGCACTTTGTAACTCACCCTCAGAACCTCCTCTCTTGTAATAATACCATGATGTTCTTATATAGCACTTTGTATCTCACCCTCAAAACCTGTTCTTCTGTAATAATACCATCTTCTTATATAGCACTTTGTAACTCACCCTCAGAACCTCCTCTCCTGTAATAATACCATGCTCTTACATAGCACTTTGTAACTCACCCTCAAAACCTCTCCTGTAATAATACCATGTTCTTATATAGCACTTTGTAACTCACCCTCAAAACCTGCTCTCCTGTAATGATACCATGTTCTTATATAGCACTTTGTAACTCACCCTCACACCTCCTCTCCTGTTATAATACCATGTTCTTATATAGCACTTTGTAACTCACCCTCAAAACCTTCTCTCCTGTTATAATACCATGTTCTTATATAGCACTTTGTAGCTCACCCTCAAAACCTCTCCTGTAATAATACCATGCTTTTATATAGCACTTTGTAACTCAGGAAAAGAGCCCTCAGGAACTTTAAAACTAACCCGACCACCCATAACCTTAACCTCTTTCGCATCAGCCGTGCCAAGGCCAGACGCACTATCAAGGACAGTAAAACCAACACTTGGAACAACTTTATCTCTTCTCTCACCACCAACACCCCCACTAAGAAGATTTGGAGAATGGTTAACAGCTTCCACGGCAGAGTAGGCAAATCCTCCATCTCCCATCTCTCTTGGAATGGAGACCTTCTCACATAAAAAAAGACATCGTTGACCACCTCGCCGCCTCTTTCAGCAACATCTCGGCCTCGACCAACTACTCCAATGCTTTCAAAATAAAAAAGCTGCGATGAAGCCCGGAGAATCACTTTTCCCTCTGACAACTCCGAAAGCTACAACACCCCTCTCACCCTTTCTGAATTAAACCAAGCCATCAGCGCTGGCTGCACCTCAAGGGCCCAGATAACATCCCCTATCAGTTTCTGAAACACCTCCCCATCAAAGCCACCACTACCCTACTCACCATCTTCAACACATTTGGTCCTCACACTCCTTTCCCCTATCTGGAGGACAGCTATTGTCATCCCCGTCCCTTAAACCGGGAAGGATAGCACCGACCCCACCAGCTACCGACCCATCGCCCTTACTTGCTGTCTCTGTAAAATGATGGAAAAGATCATTAATCAGAGACTAAACTGGTTCCTCGAGACCAACAGAATCCTCTCTCCTCACCAAAGCGGCTTCCAAAACGTCGCAATACCTAGACCAGTTAATTACGCTCGACACCGCTATCCGGGAATCCTTTGCAAAAAGGAACACCTCATTGCCATATTTTTTGACCTCGAGAAAGCTTTCGACACTACTTGAAATCGGCATTACCGGAAACTTCACACCATTGGCCTCAGAGGCCACCTCCCCCATCTTTATTAAAAACTTCCTCTCACCCAGGCAGTTCCAAGTTCATATTGGCCACATCCTCTCCAAGCCGTACCCCAAGAAGAGCGTCCCCCAAGGCAGCATCCTCTCCCCACTCTCTTCAACCTGAGCATTAATGACATCGGGAATGACCTTGGCCCCAGCATCAAACGTACCCTCTCGTGGATGACTTCACCATCTTCTACTCCTCCCCTAGCTTTCCTATTGTTGAAAATAGGCTTCAAACCAGCCTCAATCAGCTGCAAGTCTGGAGCAACAATAACGGTTTTAGATTCTCCAAAGACAAGACAGTCTGCATGCACTTTTGTCATTTCAACAACCTCCACCCCAACCCGAACTTTGTGCTCAATGGGAATCGCATCCCTAAAGTTGAAAAACACAAAGTTCCTTGGTCTAACTCTAGACCCCAAGCTCACCTACAAGCCACACATCACCAACCTGAAACTAAAATGCAATAGCTCCCTCAACCTCCTCCGACTGCTCTCCAACACTACTTGGGAGCGAACGCATGCTCTCTCCTCAAAATTTTCAGGCTCACCATTCGTGCCAAGCTTGACTATGGCAATATTGTTTACTGTGCCGCTCACAACTCATACCTCAACCACATTAACACCATCCAAAATGAAGCCCTCAGGCTTTGTCTAGGAGCCTACAGGACCTCCCCAATCACTAGCCTTCATGTTGAAGCCAACGAACCCCCTTTCTACTTAGATGTAAAAAGCTTAGCCTCTCCTATGCTTTTAGAGTCCTCACCAACACCCAGAACCCTGTTTACAACCTCATTAGGTACCCCAATTTCTCCTCCCTCTTTGATAGGACTAAAACCCTATCGCCCCCTTCAGCTTACGCATTAAATCAGACCTCTTTCAACTTGGCATCAACCCCGCCACTCGGCACCTATTCCTGGCCCACTTTTCCGCCTTGGGCCACCCCCTTCCTTCTGTCCACCTAGACCTCTCCACTTATAACAAAACTCAAACTCACCTAATCTCTTCATCAATCTCACAACCAAATCAAAGACCAACTCTCAAATTACACCTCCATCATACTGATGGCTCCAAGGAAGGCAACAAGACAGCTGCTGCTGCCATCATCCAAGACATCACCCTCAGTAGCAGACTTCCTGACCACTCATCCATCTTTTCAGCCGAGGCTAAGGCCATTCTCCTCGCCCTCAACTTTATTGAGTACTCTCCTCTTAGTCACTTTGCCATTTTCTCTGACTCAAAGGCTGTTCTTACTTCATTACTCAATCTTAAATGGGATAACCTCACCTGCCACCTCCTCCTCCGGAAACTCTTTTCTCCCACCCTCTGCAGGAAAAGTGTTCTTTTCTTCTGGATACCCAGCCATGTTGGCATCCCTGGCAATGACAGGGCTGATACAGCCGCTAAGCTTGCCTTAACCTCCTCCCTTCCCTTTTCCCAAAACCCTCTCTGACATCAAATCGCTTATCGCTTCTCTTGTTCGTGACCGCTGGCAAACCTTATGGAACTTCCAAATTGATAACAAACTCCATGTTATCCAGCCCACAATCCCGATCAAATCCACCACCAACAACCTTTCTCGTATCGACAACGTTCATATTACCCGTCTTAGAATTGGTCACACCCACCTCACTCACTCCCACCTCCTTATTGGTTCCCCCAACCCCTCTGTAACAATTGCCACTGCATCCTTACAATCCAACACGTTCTCCTTGCTTGCCCCCTGTACAACCTTCCCAGAGCTTCTCTCGCTCCCCACAACTCAATTGCTGAGTTCTTCCAAAAAAATCCTCCAGATAAAATAGTCTCCTTCCTTCAGCATGCATCCCTCTACAACCATATTTAATCCTCCTCTTCCACCCTGTACAACCTTCCCAGAGCTTCTCTCGCTCCCCACAACTCAATTGCTGAGTTCTTCCAAAAAAATCCTCCAGATAAAATAGTCTCCTTCCTTCAGCATGCATCCCTCTACAACCATATTTAATCCTCCTCTTCCACCTCCTCTCTACTTTGTTTTTAGTTTTACCCATGCACCTCCTCTCTCGATCACAGCTTTCTGGCTTTTGTTCTTGAATTTCTCTCATTCTTCCCCTGGTCTCTTTCCTTACTACCTCTAAAATGATCTGACCTCTCAGGCACAATTTGACCTTCGTTGTCGTGGTGCCGTTAAGACCTCATCAAACAAACAAACATTTGTAACTCACCCTTAAAACCTCCTCTCCTGTAATAATACCATGTTCTTACATAGCATTTTGTAACTCACCCTCAAAACCTCTCCTGTACAACGACGACGAGTGAACACACACAATTACAATGACGGGGACGTCGCCTGCGTATTCGATTATGATAGTAACAATGCTATAACGAAGCGCTTAATACGACTCGGACGAGAACACAGGTACGACGTATGGACAGACATAACATCGACAACCAAGTCAATGTCCATGGCCTTTGATAACCAGTTGTGGTGCACTGGCGTGTCTACCCAACCCAGGCTTGAACCCAGGGCCTCGTGGTCTGTAGACAGGTATGATAAACGCTACACCACAGTTAGTACCTCTCCTGTAATAATACCATGTTCTTATATAGCACTTTGTAACTCACCCTCAGAACCTCCTCTCCTGTAATAATACCATGCTCTTACATAGCACTTTGTTACTCACCCCTAAAACCTCCTCTCCTGTAATAATACCATGTTCTTACATAGCACTTTGTAACTCACCCTCAAAACCTGCTCTTCTGTAATAATACCATGTTCTTATATAGCACTTTGTAACTAACCCTCAAAACCTGCTCTTCTGTAATAATACCATGTTCTCATATAGCACTTTGTAACTCACCCTAAAAACCTCCTCTCCTGTAATAATACCATGTTCTTATATAGCACTTTGTAACTCACCCTCAAAACCTCCTCTCCTGTTATAATACCATGTTCTTATATAGCACTTTGTAACTCACCCTCAAAACCTCCTCTCCTGTAATAATACCTATAGCACTTGGTAACTCACCCTAAAAACCTCCTCTACTGTAATAATACCATGTTCTTATATAGCACTTTGTAACTCACCCTCAAAACCTGCTCTCCTGTTATAATACCATGTTCTTATATAGCACTTTGTAACTCACCCTCAAAACCTCCTCTCCTGTAATAATACCTATAGCACTTGGTAACTCACCCTAAAAACCTCCTCTACTGTAATAATACCATGTTCTTATATAGCACTTTGTAACTCACCCTCAAAACCTCCTCTCCTGTTATAATACCATGTTCTTATATAGCACTTTGTAACTCACCCTCAAAACCTCCTCTCCTGTAATAATACCTATAGCACTTGGTAACTCACCCTAAAAACCTCCTCTACTGTAATAATACCATGTTCTTATATAGCACTTTGTAACTCACCCTCAAAACCTCCTCTCCTGTTATAATACCATGTTCTTATATAGCACTTTGTAACTCACCCTCAAAACCTCCTCTCCTGTAATAATACCTATAGCACTTGGTAACTCACCCTAAAAACCTCCTCTACTGTAATAATACCATGTTCTCATATAGCACTTTGTAACTAACCCTCAAAACCTGCTCTTCTGTAATAATACCATGTTCTCATATAGCACTTGGTAACTCACCCTAAAAACCTCCTCTACTGTAATAATACCATGTTCTCATATAGCACTTTGTAACTAACCCTCAAAACCTGCTCTTCTGTAATAATACCATGTTCTTATATAGCACTTTGTAACTCACCCTCAAAACCTGCTCTCCTGTAATAATACCATGTTCTTATAAAGCACTTTGTAACTCACCCTCAAAACCTCCTCTCCTGTAATAATACCATGTTCTTAAATAGCACTTTGTAACTCACCCTCAAAACCTGCTCTTCTGTAATAATACCATGTTCTTACATGTATATAGCACTTTGTAACTCACCCTCAAAACCTCCTCTCCTGTAATAATACCATGTTCTTACATGTATATAGCACTTTGTAACTCACCCTCAAAACCTCCTCTTGTGTAATAATACCATGTTCTTATATAGCACTTTGTAACTCACCCTCAAAACCTCCTCTCCTGTAATAATACCATGTTCTTACATGTATATAGCACTTTGTAACTCACCCTCAAAACCTCCTCTTGTGTAATAATACCATGTTCTTATATAGCACTTTGTAACTCACCCTCAAAACCTCCTCTCCTGTAATAATACCATGTTCTTACATGTATATAGCACTTTGTAACTCACCCTCAAAACCTCCTCTTGTGTAATAATACCATGTTCTTATATAGCACTTTGTAACTCACCCTCAAAACCTCCTCTCCTGTAATAATACCATGTTCTTACATGTATATAGCACTTTGTAACTCACCCTCAAAACCTCCTCTTGTGTAATAATACCATGTTTTTATATACCACTTTGTAACTCACCCTCAAGACCTCCTCTTGTGTAATAATACCCATGTTCTTATATAGCACTTTGTAACTCACCCTCAAAACCTCCTCTTGTGTAATAATACCATGTTCTTATTTAACACTTTTCTACACTCCAAGCATACTCAAAACTTGGTCAGTCAAATTTTCCAGCAGCAGTTGGAGATGAACGCGATGACCTTTGACTGGGAGAGGATATATATATGCTATATCAACTTTTACAACATCATCTGAACTCTTCTCTCAAACTTAATAAATAAAATACAAAAAAAAACACAAAATTGAAGAAAGATTACAGTTAATACTCATCAAGGCCGCTCAGGGGACCATGGGGCATGGGGGCTAAAACTGAAATTCTGGGCATCGGAAAATTATGAAAAGAAAAAAAGGTCATCACCTATTTCTTTTCCATTTCTACACCAGTTTTGGCGGCACTGTCAAGCATGGGTTTTTGCCAAGTTTTAGGGTCCGCTGTTTGAATGCACAATCCTTTCCTTAAATTGTTTGGGCCATTATGACCCAGGACTCCCCTCCCCCTTCCTTCCCCTTCCTTCTCAGCAGTACTGGTACTCATTCACCAGTCCCTTTTTTTACAGCTACACTTATTTCATTTCTGTTTTCATTTGTTCTTTTTAAAGAAATTCTGCCACAATTTAACTCTCTGTAGTACTGTATGACCATACCACTGTATTTAATGTAGTACAGTATGACAAGTGGAAATCAAAACATCATCATGAAACATTATTGGTATTATTTTGTCAGATCTGCAGCAATGTTTGTCCTAGCAGAAATGACTGACACAGTCAGGATCAAACCATTTCTCTTCAACATAAAGCTGAACGATGCCATTGAATTTGAACTCAACAAGAAGCTTGCCAATAAGGTATGTGTTCAACAATACTGAGTTTTGGCCATTTGGATAGGTAATATATTACTTCATTGGTTGTATGTAACCTTTTCAGACTGTTAAGCGGTGCAGTGGCTTCAGTGGAGTCTTGCTTGTATGCGAAAAGATACTGGATTTGATACCCACTAATTGCGTTGTTAAGCAAAACACTCTACTCTACTTGCTCCAATCCACTCAGCTATAAAATGAGTACTAGCATTGCTAGAGAGTTAACCTGCAATGAAATTATTAACATATATCCGCAGCATTTCCCCCACAAGAGAGTGAAAAAGCACACAGATTTTTTAACACTGATGTTGCACATTAAGTTATGTACTTTGCATGTATTTGAATATTGCAGTGAAAAAGTATACACATTAATGTGAAGACCAAAGTCTTAGCTTTCATTCAATGCATACTTGTAATGTTAAGAATTAAAAGGAAAATGTAGAAAATGAGCATTATCTGAAAAGTTAAACAAAATTGCAAAAATGTAGCCGTGGGTCTTTGAAGGTTAATTGGTTCTAGCATTCTCAACCCTTTCTCTACCACGCGGCGATATTATCGCCGTTTTGGGTGCCCCATCTTTGACTCCGCCTCCCGAGCACATTTTCAAAAAAGTGCTGGTAGAGTAAGGGTTAATCAACCCGTGACAAGTGTGCCAACTGAAGCGGAATGAGCCTGACTCTGCCGCTTGGAAGACAGAGGACCCTTGAGTAATCAGCCCTTGATTAACCCTCACTCTACCACACAGTGATATTATCACCGTTTTGGTGCCCCATCTTTGACTCTGCCTCCCAAGCGCATTTTCAAAAAAGTGCAGGTAGAGTAAGGGTTAAAAGTCATACCTGCATAAATAAAGGTTCTTTTTCTAGAAATGACCAAACATTTTTAGTGAGATTTGAATGAAATACTTGCCACAATATTTTCAGAGAGAAAAGCTGTCTACCAATTCTGATTAAGATTTATATAATGTAAGCGAAACCCAAAGTCAAAAAGAAAGTGTAAAGGCAGTCTTGTTTCAGTTATATCATTAATTGAATTTGAAGAGAAGTATGTAGAATTGTATCAGTATTGTACACTTTGTTCCACTTTCTGCATCACAACTTTTGTGTTTGTTAAATCATCTTCAGATTTGGATGAGTCGTAACTTACAGATGAGGGATTTAAGTTTATTTTACATATCTTTTAAAGCTATTGACAAGTAAAGTTTCTTGGTGACGTTTAAGCCTACAGGAAAGCACATTACTACTTTCATATCCTTTGACACTCATACTTATTTCATCATTTCAACATTGTAACACATTGATTGATGAGTGGAAGTATTGAGTATTGTTTCCTATATAGAATACTACAGACACAACACTCCTTTAGAGAGGCAGCTCAGACACAACACTCCTTTAGAGAGGCAGCTCAGACACAACACTCTTTTAGAGAGGCAGGTAGCTCAGTCAGCTGAGCGCACGACTGAGATGCTGGAGGTCCCAGGTTCAAGTCTAACGGCGATTTTACCAGCAATTTTTCCACAGATAAGCAGAACGATATACGCTGACATCAAGCACAGATGTTTGTCTTCTGCATCACACCTTCTCCCCCACCTGACCTTTGTAAAAAGTGGCCAATGGTTGAATGGCACTCACTGCAACCATCCTTCGGAGGGGACGTAAAGCCGTAGGTCCTGATGATAGGAGTTTCACCCTGTGCCTGGTTCTCTGAACACTTCTTGAAAAGAGCCAATGTTCATCCACTTTCCATCCTGGCAAATTCATCGGGTACACACTGAAAACAAGTCATTGTGATTTGCGTGTGCTTTCCCTGGCATATTACTAAAAGTGAAATACATACACAATAGCAGATTTTTAAATATGATAAAAAAGTAATTGATTTTGGATTAAACCAACCTGTGATATCTGAACAGAAAAGTCTTTTTCAATGTGAAAATTTTGCAGGATATACATGTACTTGTTACTGTATTTCAACCAATGTCTAGGAATGAATTCTAAAATGAAGGTATTTACTCACATCCATTCATGGTATTTATAATAATTGCTTATTGCTTACTAAATTACTTTGTCTCAAAATATGTATCATACAAATCAGTCATTTAAAAATCAAAATAATAATAAGAAAAAAAATATGCATAACCTAAAATATAAAAATCTCTATATAATTTTTAGAAATACTGTATGTTAATTTTATTCAGATACACACTGTATAAAATGTGATCAAATATTTGATTTCTAAGAAAACTGTGTCAACACATTACTGTAAATGTTTGGATGTTAAATATCAGAAACAGACCATGTTTTTTAGATGTGGTTTTTACTGGTTGATTTCATTAAGCTTTTATCGTGTATGAAGTGAAGTGTTTTAGGTTTATATGTGTGGAAGTTATCATTATAGTACTTGCCTTCTTTGGTTAAATCCTGGTATAGCGGTACATCTTTGGCAAAATGTGTTTCTTGTAATACAACTTTGTTCCATTATTAAAATAACTGAGGATGAATGAGAGGAGAGCATTATAGTGTCAGAAATCAATGGTAGGAAAATGCAATTTATGGGTAACATGATGAGAGCAAAGGGGTTTCAAAGGCAGCTGTTAGATGGTAGGACAGAAGGAAGGAGAAAAAGAGGTAGACCAAGAAGAACATGGACTGGAGAAATCAAGAGATGGAGGTAGACCAAGAAGAACATGGACTGGAGAAATCAAGAGATGGAGGTAGACCAAGAAGAACATGGTATGGAGAGATCAAGAGATGGAGTGGGGGTACTGTAAGCACAGCATTTTATTACGGGCAGCTGAAGATAGAGGTAGTTGGATGACAGCCAGAGCTGTTGGAGGACCAGGACACGGTGCCAGATAGGTATAGGTAGGTATTAACAGGACATATGGCACCAGATAGGTATAGGCAGGTATTAACAGGACATATGGCATTGGATAGGTATAGGTAAAATAACTGAATATTAAAAAAAAAAATTGTTATAACTTTATAAATCTAGTTTAATAATTGTACTTGAATACAATTTTGTCTTAAAAATGACATTTTAGTCCATGAATACAAATTTTAATGAAAATGATAATCTAAGAAACACATATTAAACTTACTTCATTAAGCTGTTTTTAGCAATTGACAGTTACTGTGTACTAGGATTCTTCTACTTTTGTCAGGTAGTGCCAAACGTGGGGTTGTGCATCGCCCTTCATGACATCACAAAGCTGGAGGATTCCCATGTTATCCCTGGAGACGGTGCATCACACACCAAAGTTCATTTTAGATATGTCGTATTCAGGCCATTTATCGACGAGGTCCTGGTTGGACGAATTCGCAGTTGTAGCAGAGAAGGCGTTCATGGTATGCTTGTTCATTTTAATCTTACAAATTTGAGCTTTTTCAGTTTGAAATATATTTGGGATAAGAACACAATTTTCTAGTCTTATTATTACTGTGCCACTAGAAAGTGAAAGCTTGCAGAACATACTGAAACATGCATCACAGTGCAGAACAATGACAATTAAAAGCAACTATAGCTACGTGTAGCAGGGCTCCCGGTAAATCTTTAAAAAGCTTTAAAACCTTTAAAAACCTTTATTGACAAATTGAACCTTTATTCCTTTCAAAATAACCTTTAAAACCTTTATTTTCAAAGTTAAGTAAGGTAAATGATTCGAGTGCCAAGGTTTTAGCTTCATTGTTAAGTATACACATCCATTTAATAGCATATCTGTTCTCAACACACATTTAAAAAGTAGCAGGACCAAAATAAAATTTCGAACTTCACGTAAGTAATGGACTTTTGGCGCCACCAACTGCCTCTGGCCCCAGAATATGCTCATTGTATGAAAATTTATTCCATGAGTTAACCTTTATAAAGCTTTTTATTTATATCCAAAACCTTTAAAAACCTTCATTTCAACTTTTCCAACTTTTAAAAAAACCTTTATTTTAAAAAAAGAGTCACTGGGAGGCCTGTGGTATTTTTTTTCAGAAATTAAAGATAGCACATAGCCCTGTTAAGATCAGCAAACATTGGAACTGTTTTCCTATTCAGTTTCATATTGGTAGTAAATATCTTTAAATTCCTGTTTATGGGCCTAATGAGCTTCATTAATGTGTCATCAAATGTGCAATTTTTAATCTTAAAGGATTAGTTCAGTGGTCAAGCATGTCCATCTAATATGAAAGAGGACTTCAAAAGAAACCAAATGGGGAAGAAAGCATTTAAATATCTTATTCCGTAAAGAAGATATTCAAGTTAAAAGCTCTGTCTTACAGTATCTGTGTATTAATGACTGGAGTAGTAAGTCTACTATAGACAGTTGGCATCTCCATCCTCATTTAACATTTGTTCATGTATTTTAAAGAAAGTTTATTTCATTTTTCACTAATTAAATTATTATTCTTCAAACTTTCTATAGGTGGTATATTATAAATACCCCTCCTAGATTCAGTTTTATTACTTTTTTGACATATCCTATAGTTTTTAAGCCACAAAATCGTAAGACAAAATATGATAGAATACATCAATACTGAGGAATCTAAAGCTACGACATCACAACTATTCTGATTTGAGTCGTTTACACAAATGATACCAAATTTAAACTTTAGTACAGTATATACTTATTTTATATCTCCTTAACAGAATAAGATTTTGGAATGCTTACTTTACTATTTTGTTTCTTTTTAAGTCTTCTTTCATATAAGATAGACTTGATGGACCCCAGAATTAATACTATAAGTTAAGGGTTCCTAATTAAATATTTCGTAGGGCCATCATTTCACAACAGCTTCAGGCCATGGGTCAATAACATGGCATAACCAGCGTCATGTAACAAACAAAACCTGTCAAAACAATCCCTGAATACAAACAAGTCGAGAGCATGTGTGATAAGAAGGATGTAATTCAGATGTGGACGGTTACCTTATCCACCTTTCTTTGACAAGCCACAAGCCCAATTTATAGCAGAACTAAAGAAAACATTTAATTGATAAGCTGCGATGTTTTAGTAAGCTGATCTGCTTAGGAAAAAACCAAAATCAACAAGTATTTTGTGATTTTTACCAAACTCATTCAGATTGATCTTACATGCAATGCACTGTATTGCATTATTTAATGACCATTGTTCGCAAGCCAGATTGGATTGTCTGACAGGCCAGATTTGGCCTGCAGGGCCGCCTATTAAGAATCGCCACTATAAGTGATTGATAATGAGATGGAGTTCAGTTCAATGGATGGTGAAGAAGGTAATGGGATGCATGGATAGGGGTTCCTTTGTCAAACTCATATACCTACAGTACCTTGAGATGCTTTCCTTATTCACTGCATATATGGTCAGTCTATCGCCACTCTTATATACAGTATATACCTTTAATTTTATATTTGAGTCTGTATGAATTGATTATCGTTTTTATTTCAGGGGAGATTTTGCACCCATAAGCTTTGATGTTTTGCACCCATAAGCTTTAAGTATTTTGCACCCATAAGCTTTAGGTATTTTGCACCCATAAGCTTTAGGTATTTTGCACCCATAAATAAGCTTTAGGTATTTTGCACCCATAAGCTTTAGGTATTTTGCACCCATAAGCTTTAGGTATTTTGCACCCATAAGCTTTAGGTATTTTGCACCCATAAGCTTTAGGTATTTTGCACCCATAAGCTTTGGGTATTTTTAGGGAAAAAATCCAGCCACTGAGTAGAATTCTTATATTGCTTATACCTATTAATCTGTTATATCAACACATGACAAATTTTGTATATTTTTTTAATGTAACTCTTTTTATGCAAGGTATTGCATTCCTTTAAATTTTTGGTTCCGATGTTAATAGTATCAGGAAGCTATGCAGTCATGCTGGTGTGTGTATGTGTGTGTGTGTATGTATGTATGTGTAAATGTGTGTCGGTGACAGCAAGCTTGTAAGCGTGATATCCATGAAATAATATTATACCCCGGATTCATTTCATATGTGGTACACATGTAGCCATGGTTCAAAGATGTGCCCTTTTTTTTTTTTTTTGGTGGTGATGTCATGCACATTAATGAGTAGGCGGGGCTTAATGTAAATATATTAAAATGCTCATATTTTAACAATCGCATGTCTGTTTTGTTTCATATTAGGCATGATTAAAATGTTTGTTAGTTTGTACATGCTTATTGTATACAAATTGTTGAATTTCATTAATATGCAAAGTGGGCGGGGCTTTATATGGTTTTGCTGAATTTTTTTTGTAAACACAGTATTATCAACCGACTGGTTAGCTCAATTGATAGAGCATCCACTTTCCAGCCGGAAGGTCGTGGGTTTGATTCCTGGTCGAGTTGTGCCAAAGTCTTCTAAAATGGAACCTGCTGCCCTCTCGCTTGATGCTTAGCATAAGGGATTGGACCAGGGTAATAGTACAGGTTGTGCACCGTGTGTGGCTGCAGATTTGAGCCTGAAGATTCCAATGTAAAGAGCTTTGAGTATGCATACTTGCGTAGAAAAGCGCTGTATAAAAACCAAGTAGTAGTAGTAGTTGTATTATTATTATTGTTATTATTATTATTATTATTATTATTACTATTATTATTATTATTATTATTATTATTATTATTATTATTATTATTATTATTATTATTATTATTATTATTATTATTATTATTATTATTATCATTATTACTATTATTATTATTACACTATTATTATTATTGTTATTATTATTATTATTATTATTGTTATTATCATTATTATTATTATTATTATTATTATTATTAATATTATTATTATTGTTATTGTTATTATTATTACTATTATTATTATTATTATTGTTATTATTATTATTATTATTATTATTATTATTATTATTATTATCATTATTATTATTATTATTATTATCAGTATTATTATTATCATTATAATTAGTATTATTATTATTATTGTTATTATTATCATTATTATTATTATAATTATTATCATTATTATTATCATTATTATTATTATCATTATCAAGAAGGACATACTGGTTTCATGTAGTCCATGGTCTGTAGATGTGCCCTTTTGTTTTTGTGGTGATTTCATGCATATTAATGAGTGGGCAGGGCTTAATGTAAAATCTTGAAATGCTCATGTTTTAACAATCAAATATCTGTTTTGTTTCATGTTTACTAGAATTATGATGTTAGCTACTTTGTATGTCTTCATTTGATAAAAACATTGATTATCATTAATATGCATAGTGGGCGGGGCTGATAATGAATTTGCTGAAAAGAGCTTGTAAACAAGATATCTCAAGAACAATAATGTTATGTCAAATATTTTATGATATGCAATGATATTACAGTTAATTTAAAATCAATCAGCATGAAAAAAAAGCATTGGTTCTGGTTTCATTTGCTGAAATAAAGTTTGTGTCATGAAATAATACTTTTACGACAGGGGTTACATCCCCAACTTGATAACTGTGGGTCAGTGATTCTTAATAGGCGCCCGCAGGCTAAATCTGGCTAGTTAGACAATCCAATCTGGCCCGCGAACAATAGTCATAGTGGAAAAAAATATATAGTACGTCCTGATCGATCCAAATGAGATCGGTTGGCGATTTGTTGTCGGCAATTTCTCTCCCAAACTCAGTTTATTTAATTATAAATCATGTTATTATTTTGTTTTCTTTCAGTCTCCATTGACTTCTTTGATGATATTCTGATTCCACCAAGTTCACTTCAACAGACATCAAGATTGTATCCTTTGCATCTTATTTTTGTTAGAATTAAGAAACAAAAACTAAATATATGTTATTAATTCCTTTCTCGTTATTTTTCTTCATTTTTTAATCAGCTGAATCAAAAGACAAATTTATTTATCAGAGCTTATTATGAATTTTTTAGAGAAGTAAAACAGACAATTTGTGAAAGGTAAATAACATAACATAACAAGATAACTGGCTAAGAATGACTAGTCACCCCATAAAAACCCCAAACTACATGTAACACCATTACCACAAAACAAAAATGTAGAAAAAGTTGACAAAGTCTAAGATACTCAAGAGTTAGGAAATAAATTATCATTGTTGGCTTTAAAATTGCAAACAGAATCAGAGCTAACCATCCACTCAGGCAAACCACTCCACTCATTAACAACTCTTTAAGAAAAGCTAAAATGCCAAACATCAATCCATGAGAACTCTGTGGTCAACTTCAAACTGTGACTACATGTCACATGAGGGTTAGCTAAAATAATGTAGGAAATACAGGACTTACATTCAAAGCATCACTACCAGGTATGAAGTTAATTAATTTCCCCACATACTCTTCTCAACTGAAGCCTGGTCAAACAAAGAATTGAAGTCTTTCTGTATATTTCAACAGTTGCTAACAGCCTCTACAGCATACATAGCCCAGTCTACAGAACATGTACTGCTCTAACAGCCTCTACAACATACATATCCCAGCCTACAGAACATGTACTGCTCTAACAGCCTCTACAACATACATATCCCAGCCTACAGAACATGTACTGCTCTAACAGCCTCTACAACATACATATCCCAGCCTACAGAACATGTACTGCTCTAACATCCTCTACAACATACATAGCCCAGCCTACAGAACATGTACTGCTCTAACAGCCTCTACAGCATACATAGCCCAGCCTACAGAACATGTACTGCTCTAACAGCCTCTACAACATACATATCCCAGCCTACAGAACATGTACTGCTCTATATAACAGCCTCTACAACATACATAGCCCAGCCCACAGAACATGTAGCTGCTCTAACAGCCTCTACAATATACATAGCCCAGCCTACAGAACATGTACTGCTCTAACAGCCTCTACAGCATACATAGCCCAGCCTACAGAAGATGTACTGCTCTAACAGCCTCTACAACATACATAGCCCAGCCTACAGAACATGTACTGCTTTAACAGCCTCTACAACATACATAGCCCAGCCTACAGAACATGTACTGCTCTAACAGCTTCTACAACATACATATCCCAGCCTACAGAACATGTACTGCTCTAACAGCCTCTACAACATACATAGCCCAGCCTACAGAACATGTACTGCTCTAACAGCCTCTACAACATACATAGCCCAGCCTACAGAACATGTACTGCTCTAACAGCCTCTACAACATACATATCCCAGCCTACAGAACATGTACTGCTCTAACAGCCTCTACAACATACATAGCCCAGCCTACAGAACATGTATTGCTCTAACAGCCTCTACAACATACATAGCCCAGCCTACAGAACATGTACTGCTCTAACAGCCTCTACAGCATACATAGCCCAGCCTACAGAACATGTACTGCTCTAACAGCCTCTACAACATACATAGCCCAGCCTACAGAACATGTACTGCTCTAACAGCCTCTACAACATACATATCCCAACCTACAGAACATGTACTGCTCTAACAGCCTTTACACCATACATAGCCCAGCCTACAGAACATGCACTGCTCTAACAGCCTCTACAACATACATATCCCAGCCTACAGAACATGTACTGCTCTAATAGCCTCTACAACATACATATCCCAGCCTACAGAACATGTACTGCTCTAACAGCCTCTACAACATACATAGCCCAGCCTACAGAACATGTACTGCTCTAACAGCCTCTACAACATACATAGCCCAGCCTACAGAACATGTACTGCTCTAACAGCCTCTACAGCATACATAGCCCAGCCTACAGAACATGTACTGCTCTAACAGCCTCTACAACATACATAGCCCAGCCTACAGAACATGCAGCTGCTTTCTTCAACCTTAAAGAATGAGTGCAGTGGTCCAGCAAGTCTATCTTATATGAAAGAGAACCTCAAAAGAAACAAAATAGTGAAGAAAGGATTCAAAATTCTTATTCCGTTAGAAAGATATTCAAGTTTAAAGTTTGGTATCATTTGTGTAGAAACAACCGAAATCAGACTAGTTATGATGTCATAGCCTCAGATTCCTCATTTTATCATATTTTGTTCTGCGATTTTGTGGCTTAAAAATCATGGGATATGTCAATACAAAGTAGTAAAACTGAATCTAGGAAGGGTATCTATAGTATACCACCACCACCTGTAGAAATTATGGATTTAAATAGGGAAAATATGAAATAAACTTTCTTTTAAATACATTACTTGTTAAGAATGTGAGGATGAAGATGCCAACTTTCCATAGTAGACTTACATCAGTCATTTCTATATAGATAAGACAGAGCTTTAAACTTGAATATTCTCTTAACGGAATAAGATTTTTTTAAGGCTTTTTTCACCATTTTGTTAATTTTAAAGTCCTCTTTTATATAAGATGAACATGCTTGACCACTAAACTAATCCTTTAGGAATGTGAGGATGAAGATGCCAACTTTTTATAGTAGACTTACTACACCATAGACAGAGCTTTAAACTTGAATATCTCTCTAACGGAATAAGATTTTTGAACACTTTCTTCACCATTTTGTTCCTTTTGAAATCCTCTTTCATATAAGATAAACATTTGTGGCCACCGAACTAATCCTTTAAGAACTGCTCACTGTTTTCCATGTAACTTGGTAACACTCCAGAAAGGACTTTACATGCTTGAGCAAGTAACTACAATAGGTCATCTGCATCAAAGAAAAACCAGAACCAGCTGGAATCAATATCTGTCCGAAAGGTCATCTACAATTTCAAAAACAGAAAGATTCAACTCCTGTACAATTTCTTATTTTTACTCTCAGTTACAAAAACACATTTAGGCATCTTGCTTTTCATGAATTCCCCAAAGGAATCCCTTTGACAGACAGGTTACATGGTCTTCTATATCTTTATCATATGACAGAGGACATAAAACAATACATAAAGAAGATTAAAGGACTCGGATATCAGCTTCCATTATGGAAATATATACTGTAGAAATTTAAAGGAATATTCCTACCTACTGTGGTGTAGCGGTTATCATACATATCTACAGACCACGAGGCCCTGGGTTCAAGCCTGGGTTGGGTAGACACGCCAGTGCACCACAACTGGTTATCAAAGGCCGTGGACATTGACTTGGTTGGTGATGATATGTCTGTCCGTACGTTGTACCTGTGTTCTCGTTCGGGTCGTATTAGTCGTTTCGTGATAGCATTTTTACTATCATAACCGAATACGCAGGCGACAACCCCGTCATTGTAATTGTGTGTTCACTCGTAGTTGGCGGAAGGAATATTCCCATGAGTTTTCATGTATATGATAGAGGACTATGAACCCTCAAGTCTACCAGCACTTTTTTTAAAAGACACTTGAGAGGTGGAGTCAAAGATGTGGCACCTAAAACAGCGATAATATCGACGCATGGTAAAGTAAGCGTTAAGTACAGGCTGATTATTGAAGGGTCCTCTGTCTTCCGAGCAGCAGTTGGGCTCATTCCGATTCAGTGACCCAATGGGCCACCCACCGGGTCCATGCTGTATACATTTTTGAGTTGGCACACTTGTCGCGGGTTGATTAACCCTTACTCTACCAGCACATTTTTGAAAACATGCTTGGGAGGTAGGGTCAAGGATGGGGCACCCAAAACGGCGTTAATATCGCCGCGTGGTAGAGTAAGGGTTAAGCGATTAGTTTAGTGATCAAGCAAGTTTATCTTATTCCGTTAAGGAAATATTCAAGTTAAAGGTTCTGTCTTATCTGTGTAGAAATGACTGGTGTAGTAAGTCTACTATCCATGAAGGGTTAATCCTCACTTTTTGTTTTAATTCATATTTAAATAGATTTAAGTTTTGTACTATTTGAATTCATTTCCTCATACTTCAGGTGGTGAATTGTAATTACCTTTACTAGATTCTGTTTCATTTTTCTTGGGTAATTTGACATGACATATCCAATGGTTTGTAAGCCACAAAATCACATAAATGCATAAAGTGATTTAGACTTCGAGGAATCTGAGGATGTGGTGTCACAACTAGTCTGATTTCAGCTGTTTTCACACAAATGATACACAATTCAAAACTTAAACATCACCTGATCGCAATACAATTTTTGAATGCTTTCTTCACCATTTTGTTTCCTTTCATATAAGATGGACTTGCATTACCACTGAACTGATCGTGCAACTCTTCCACAATAACTTGCCCTCAACATGTATCATTTTCAATGACAGAAAATGTGGACAAAATTTGAAAGGAATTACATTAAGATTTGAAGTTGTAGTCCCACATTATTGCATACGTTGAAAAACATTAAAATTTTAATCAGTCCATAACTTAAAAATCAAGTATGTTATTTTGAAAATTTAAAGAATGTTTCACTCAGAATATGATTAACTTTGAACTTATGTACCTATCCATACATTTTTCAGCACAGTATTTAAAGTGAGTTTGCTTTGCATGCGGAAGTAATTCCTATTGCCACCACACTGTGTATTTCCTCATATTTCCAGGGCTACTGTATATATTGTGTTACATTGTCGAAATTGCTAGTAATAAGCATCAGTACAATATGCATTAAAGGATTAGTTCAGGGGTCAAGCATCTTTAACATATGTGAAAGAGGACTATCATAGAAACAATTAGGTAAAGGAACTACTTAAATATCTTATTCTGTTAAGGAAATATTATTCAAGTTTAAAGTTCTGACACATCTGTGTAGAAATGACTGGTGTAGTAAGTCTAGTATGGAGGTTCAGCACCTCCCTTACTTTCTTAGTAATTGTTAAAGTGGTCCTGCCATGCCTTCTGATAAAATTAAGATTTAACCTGATTACCTGATATAGGTTTTTCATATCCCTAAATTAGATAATATATGTCAAGAAATCCTGGTTTTGAGTCCATTTTCATGTAAAAATTAAGACTTAGAAAATGATTATTTATCGCTTGTTGTGGAAAGAAAAGTTGAAAGGGATTTGTGACGTCAAGACAGCTTCCTACATCATTTTAGGGACTGCTGATCATAAACAATGCATCACACACATACGAACCACGTACAATAGCGTCTGATTATGAAAGTTTTTCAGGCTGCTTATCTTAATTTTTCATTTTCAAGTTCAAGCTATGATAAAAATGATTTGGAAATAAATGAAGAACATTCTCTCAATGAAGGGATGTCGTTCCTTTTGAATTTGAACCACTTGTATATGAAAAAGAAGGATCAGGCTTACAACCGTTACACGGTCCTACAGTACAAAGCCTGCGTAGTCAGGTAGTCGGCATGAAATTCTTACTGTTTCGCAAGTAATATTTTCTCTAAAATGATAAAAATGAAGTGTTTGCAATAACATCTACCTTGTTTTTACGTCTAATGGAAATATAAAGTTTTATTTATCAATGTTCAAGTCTCTGTCGCTTGACGTTTGGTCAACAGCCTACGTGAACTGAATAGTTCATTCATGCAATTCCGTTTGCAATTTTTCACTTGAATTGAAAGTTTTTGAAGAAATTGTGAAAATGTTGTTAGTTTATTTTTTTAGTTTTGATATGCTACAAGGGATGGCTTGGCATAAGGACACAATAATTACAATTCAGTTCTAATTTATCGATTTTTCTTCCTTTGATCATATTCCACACTGTATCAAATAAATCAAAAACTTTTCAACTGAATAAATAGCCCAGTTGGTTACGGCTTCATCTTTTAAGCTAGAGGTTATGAGTTCGAATCTCACCGAATCTTATTCTTTTTTTTCTTCCTTAGTTTCTCTCATTTAAATTTTTATTACTCACGAAACAGTAAAATTTTCATGTCAGAGATGAAGTGGTCAAGCTACTGTTTAAAACTAACAGAACAGGGGTAAATCTGGCATAAGCTGAATATGACACTGTACCCGGTAAGCTCCAAAAACTCAGTTCATGTCAAGTGCACAAAATACATTGAGAATTATCTCATTTTGTTGCCCTTTGCCATTGATAAACGACTTTTAGTTTGAGAATTTATAATGTAATATTTTAGAAGAACAAACAGAGATGCTATTGAAATAAGTTGTTAAATTTCAATGGCGACCACACAATATACGTGGCATGGATGCAACATTGTTTACTTACAGTTCTTCCCAAAATGATGTCATTGCATAGTGAGCCGTATTCTGGGCTTTTGCGTCAAGGTGACAAAAAATGCATTTTTCTTTTGCAATTTTCTCGCATCCGATTGGGTTTTGTGCAGAAGAAGTTATATTTTTGCAAATCAAAAAATACAAATAACATATTTAATGTAAGATACAACCCCATGGCAGAAACACTTCAATGTATTTTCAAGAAAATTAATTTACCTTTTAAATTAATGTCTCTGACCTACGAAATAAGCCACACCCACCATAGCAACGCAGTAAGTAACTGGGGGGAAAACAAACTTCAAATTGGCAATTGTGTATGACCAATCCATTGACATTTAGATGTTTGCAAGGCCTGACACAGACTTTGATCCATTTATGACACTTCTCCAGATCTTAAGAGTTTTTAGCAAATGGGATAAACAAAATTCAGTTTGGTAACTGTTTGGGTAACAGCAATCAGATTTACAAAGTCCACAGCGGGCCTGTAAGCGCAATTTTTGTTCACCATTTTGCCGTCACTTAGTCTGTGTGTGCAGAATTTTGTTTTGTACAGTAAATTGCATTGACTACATAAACGTGCGCTGCTAACTAGCTTTACTGTACGAGTACCGTGTAGGATGTTTGCCCCACTTAGTTATGCAGATTTTTTTCTAAGCAAATTCACATGATGAATAAGTCTGGCTATAAATTTTCAAGTTTCATCAAATCCAAACTCACCAGAGTGTTTATGACTCACTGATGAAAATTTCCTTTTAAAAGTCCTAATATATCCTTAGCCCCACATTACACACATGACTTGGCCCTGCAGTAACCAAATCCGCAATACCTGGCTCTTCACAATAAGTTCCATTGTGTACATATAAATGATTAGGAGTGTAATTACTGATGCGTAAAATCGCTGAACTATCTGTGGTGGGTTTAATTGCTTCTAGCAGAGTCTATAAGTCATATCCACCAAAATGAAGGTTCTTGCGGGTAAAAGGACTACAAATTTGTAGCGAGGATTGTGCGTAATGCATGTGGTGATTGGTTGAAAAAGCTGTCAATCATCAAACCCAGAGAAATAATCGTAATTACCCTTACTAGATTCTAGGGCACTACTTTCCTGACATATCCAATAATTTATAAACCACAAAATCTCTGGAAAAATATGATAGAATAGATATAGAATTTGAAGAACTTGAGGTTGTGACATCACAACTAGTTTGATTTCAGTCGTTTCCACACAAATAATACATAGCTGTAAACTTAAATATTTCCTTATCGGAATAAGATATTGAATGCTATCTTTACCATTTTTTTTTTTTTTTGAGTTCCTCTTTCATATGGGATGAAGTTGCTTGACCACTGAACTTATCCTTGATTTTGCAAAGCTATTAAAATGTAATGTTCCTACGTGCCCCTTGCAACCAGCAATACACGTTTTTTTCACATTCTTTTGTTATAGATATATTTTTGTCAAAATTCATTTGTGGAATATTTTATCTTGATTGATTTTCATCTTGGTCAGTCTGCTTGACAAATTAGGAATGCATAGTGGCCTAGAACCTATTCAGATGTTTTGCCAATCTATCGCATTTATTTCTTATATTGCTGAGGCTCCCGTGGGAAGATTGAGGAGGCTGAAAAGTGACATTTTTTGGAGAGAAAAAATTATGTCAATTTAATTGAGCTTAGAGGAAGAGGCCAATACAAAATGTAGTGTAGATTTTAGATATGACAAGAAGACTTACAGAACTGTGAAAATGTTTGTAATGAAGCTGGGCCAGAAGAGGGGCTCTTGAAAACCTTGCATTGTGCAATATATTGAGGTTGTTTTCTTTCTTTTTAAAGATTTTTTATTGTCTTCTCAACCAAAAACGCACAACATTATCATAATTTGCAGAATTGATTGTACCAACAAAAGAAAGCAGTGCAGCACAACGTTTAAAACATAAGTTAAATTGATATATACAAAATATATGTTATAAAGTGGAATTGTGTCATATTTGGTATATGGATGTGTTGTGGTCTGTTGATGATCCCTATTGTTTGTTGGTGATGATGTTATGCATAGTGATGAGTGGGCGGGGCTTAATATAACATTCTTGGAAATTGCAGTTGTGTGTCATATACAGCATTTTCTGATACTTGCATACTTACTTGCACAATGTTTAAAGCATTAAATTGATAAACCGGTCAAGGAGTCATGCTTGTATGCAAAAGGTACCAGGTTTGATTCCTGCTGCAAGCACTGCATTGTGCCCTTGAGCAAGGCACTTCACTCTAATTGCTTCAGTCCACTCAGCTGTAAAATGAGTACCAGCACTGCTGGGGAATTAATCTGTGATGGACTGGCGTCACGTCTAGGGAAAGTCATGTGCTCTCATCCGCTTGCGCCATGGAAACCGAGAATAAGCACCGGCCCTGTGAGCCTAATGACTTGGATGGACTTAGCTAATGTGCAGTGTGCTATTCAAACTGCATTGTACATAACAATTAGGTACATATACAGTAGGTGAATTGGTTCTATACTAGCCAAAGAAAATTATGAAGTAATTACTACTACTTTCTTGTGCCCGTTCTAACAGGGATTCAGGAAAGCATACAAAAATAGATATGGCACATAAATAAATATATACAGAATTCATTATTGATTGGTGTTAAGATGTGTTATCAGTTGAAAAATGCTGAGCGGGTGCTTATTAGAGCATGGGTGCTTATTACGTCAAATACAGTATACAAAATATAATCCATAAGTGATGAATAGTGTTTAAGTTATGGGTGGTGTCGGGGACCAACAACCCTCTGCACAGTTGCACCCGCAGGGAAGATATCGTTGTCATCTGCCTCGGCCACTCCTCTCTTACTCACTCCTATTACTTATTCGGCTCTCCTGCCCCACTTGCAACATTCTCTCCATCAAGCATATCCTCTTAACCTGTCCATTATACCAGAACTCCAGATCTCTTCTCTCCTTACTTTCCTCAATATGGACCTACAGTATTTGAAAACAATTCTTCTTCAAACATCATCAACTTCCTCTGTTACAACAACCTCTTTCACCACATATAATTCCCCCCCCCCCTTCCCTTTCTACACTTAACCTTACACACCCCTTCCTTTCACCTAAATGTTTCTCCCACATTCAGCCTTTCCCCTTTATCTTCCTTACAAACCATCCATCTCCTCACTATCCTAACTCTTACACCAGAATTTATTAACACCCCCTTGACACATTTGATTCTGACTGTTGCGGTGCCGTTAAACATCAACAAACCAATGGGGTGGTGTGGTATTATTCTTATATGACCCATAATTCTACACTGAAGATAAACCTTAGAAATAAGGTTTTGTGATAATCCATCCATGCTGGGTTCTAAGGTTTTCAGCAGCATGTTTCAAATCAAAACACTAAATTAATCCATTAGTGACTTTCAGATTATATATATATTTTCTTGGTACAGGTTGATTGGGCCAAATATATCAAAAAGTCTTTAACAAAGACGGTTTAATGTTCTTTCAAGCTATAGACAGAGCTGGAAAATATATGGTTCTGGTGATTATATTTTTGGGAAAATCAGGAGAGAAAAAATTATTAAAAGAAAACTTTGTTTTTTTTAGATTTCTTGAGTAAACAGCAGTATAGTATATGTGGTAAATATGTGCTCTAAAACTCTCTGTCATGTAATTGTGCGATGAAAAGTTCATTAAATTGCAAAAGAGGGAAGTATATAAAGATGTATTTACTATAATAATATTATTTCTCTCAAGCTTTTTAGAACTGTGGGAAATTTTGATAATCAATTCCAACTATAGCATCAGGAAAGTTAAATTTTAGTGTTGCCTTCAGCATTGTTCACATTGTTAAAAGAATATATTTTCCGTTGACCATACCTTCCTCCAGTGATGAGAATGAGCAAGTCTGGGTGTGGCAGTATGAATCCGAGGATGAGACGCATGACCTGTTCATGGACGTCAACGAGGAAATCCGCTTCAAAATTGTGGATGAAGAATTTGTAGATACTACCCCAGTGGGGCCTGAGGACCTGGCGGAACCTTTGACCGAAGGACTGTCAGAATCACAACCAAAGAAATCTCCCTATAGTCTTGTGGTAAGATAGACAGTATGGATTTCAATATCGGTTATTTTTTCCAGAGATTGGGAAGACTTGAATACTTATCTTTTGTTTTATTTCTATGATTTTGATAAGCAGTTGTCATCTCCTTCCACAGTCACCAAGGATCATGTTACGAGTGTGGCTGCATAAAGCTATTTGGTGTGGTACCCGATAACCCCGTTTCTCACTCTCACCTCTAGAGATATCACGCAATGTTTGAAATAATATGGTGGCACTTTCACGTGAAACTTTATTAACAATAAATGTATTGATTAAGATTATTAACCTATCTTACCCTATTATTATATAAAACTAATCACCAATACTGACTATTTCTCCTCCAACCAGATGCGTTAAACATCTTTTAGGGTAACTTCTGTTCTTTTGTTGACATAATTTGACCTCTCTTGCATCGGATGACCTTTGCTATTGCCATGCCAACAAATCCCATCAATTAATTATGTAAGATCTTAATCTTGAATGCCACTAGGCTGAATGACTCCCTTCTAACAGTTCAGTACACTCTGATCTCCCGAACTGGAGATATTTTTCAACCATTACCCATAGTGCAGCTTTCCACTTTTGAATATTTCTGTATCACACAGTAAAACCTGTATAGAAGAGTTGTGTAGCTGTTATTTGAAACTAAAATTATTTTCTTTATTTTCAATGTAGTGAAATAATTCAAAAAAAAAGATTTGCTAGTCTCTGCTCCGAAGAGTCTTAAATTCATTGTCTGCAACAAGGTTTCAAAACTTCAATTAGGAAATATAGTGCATTAAAAACCTTATTCTGTAGAGTTGTGATCTAAAACAAAATACAAAAGAAAAATACATTATGCTATTAATTAACAGCTGCATACTCTTAATACAGTTTGAATTCCATTCTCTGCCCATGCTTGCATTCCAAATCAGAAGATCTACTGATCTGGAGCATGGACCAGACTGTCTCAAAAGAGTGCTTCAAATGCTCCTTCTTAACCAGAACTTTGATTAATTGGCATAACCTACCACAAGCATTAGTCAACATAAATGATCCAAACGCTTCAAAACTAAATTGCAAGCAACTTCAATCAATCAAATCACCTGCATTGCACATACACACACACCCGGCTCGTTTGACCCTGCCTGAGGTGGAGCCGTATCCTATCAAGATAGCATACTGTAAGTGGTAATTTCTAATGCATGAACAATGGGGTTCTTACTTCACATTTTCTCTTAATCATCAATTCTACGTCAGTTTATGTGAGAATAGATTAAAAGAAAGCTTTGATTTAAGCTAACAGTGGATGTGGATTTTCTTAAAAGAATACCATATGCAACGTATTAAGTGCCCAGGTACTTACGCAAGTAGAATTACACCACTTTTTATGCCCCAAATTTCTTCCTAATAAGCGCCCATGCTCCGGGCTGCATATGGCATGCTATTCAAATTGTATCGTGTGAAATGGTTATATATTAGCCCCACAATAACCACCACAAAAACATTGTGAGCATGAGACACAAAATAACCAAATAAAGTAATACAAACTTATTTCAAGTCTTCAAATTAATCAAATAAATTAATATATGTTATCAGTCAAAACTGTTGGGCGGGTGCTTATTAGAGCAGGGGCACATAATATGTCGAGTACGGTATTCTTATGATATACTGTAGGACTATCAAAGAAAGAATTTGGTGGAAAAGCAACATTGATATTTTATCCGTTTATGCTAAAGCTAAATCCATCCAAGCCTTTAAGCTCATAGGGCCGGTGCTTGTCCCCAGATTCCATGGCACAAGTGGATGAGAGTAAATCCCCCCCCTCCGGCACAAGTGGATGAAAGTACATACCCCCTCCCCTCCGGCACAAGTAGATGATAGTACATACCCCCCTCCCCCCCCCCCCCTAGACGGGATGCCAGTCCATCGCAGATTAAATCCCCAGCAGTGTTTGTACTCATTTTACAGCTGAGAGGACTGAAGCAAGTAGAGTAAAGTGTCTTGCTTAAGGACACAATGCAGCGCTCATGACGGAAATTGAACTTGGTACCTCTCGAATACAAGCGTGATTCATTGAGCCACAGCACCTCACCTATTACAAGCGTGATTCATTGAGCCACAGCACCTCACCTATTACAAGCATGATTCATTGAGCCACAGCACCTCACCTATTACAAGCGTGATTCATTGAGCCACAGCACCTCACCTATTACAAGCGTGATTCAGTGAGCCACAGCACCTCACCTATTACAAGCATGATTCATTGAGCCACAGCACCTCACCTATTACAAGCGTGATTCATTGAGCCACAGCACCTCACCTATTACAAGCGTGATTCATTGAGCCACAGCACCTCACCTATTACAAGCGTGATTCATTGAGCCACAGCACCTCACCTATTACAAGCGTGATTCATTGAGCCACAGCACCTCACCTATTACAAGCGTGATTCATTGAGCCACAGCACCTCACCTATTACAAGCGTGATTCATTGAGCCACAGCACCTCACCTATTACAAGCGTGATTCATTGAGCCACAGCACCTCACCTATTACAAGCGTGATTCATTGAGCCACAGCACCTCACCTATTACAAGCATGATTCATTGAGCCACAGCACCTCACCTATTACAAGCGTGATTCATTGAGCCACAGCACCTCACCTATTACAATCGTGATTCATTGAGCCACAGCACCTCACCTATTACAAGCGTGATTCATTGAGCCACAGCACCTCACCTATTCTGTTTAGGAGTTATTGCATTTCAAAGACTTTGCCAGTGTGTTGAAAAGTAACCTCACAGTGTACAATGTGGTTCCATACTTGCAGATTTAATACAAATTTATTTCTTTGAAAAATAATTACCTCTTTCTAAATTATTGGAGTTGTTTTTCTTTTCTCTGTACATTTAAGGAGACGGGGTGCAACATACACATTAATACCAGAACATGTTTTGCCCATCTGCTCATGTACCTTACATTCCTAAATGAAAGGAAATTTTGTTTTTCTTTTTTATATAGAAATAGATTAAGAATTGTTTTTGTTATAGAAATAGATAAAGATTTGTCTTTTGTTATAGCAATAGATAAAGATTTGTCTTTTGTTATAGAAATAGATAAAAGTTATTGCTTTTTCTTTTGTTGTAGAAATAGATAAAGATTTGTCATTTGTTATAGATAAAGATTTGTCTTTTGTTGTAGAAATAGATACAAAATTGTCTTTTGTTATATAAATAGATAAAGATTTGTCTTTTGTTATAGAAATAGATACAAATTTGTCATTTGTTATAGAAATAGATCAAGATGTCTTTTATTCCAGAAATAGATAAAGATTTGTCTTTTGTCATAGAAATAGATCAAGATTTGTCTTTTATAGAAATAGATACAAATTTGTCTTTTGTTATAGAAATAGATACAGATTTGTCTTTTATTATAGAAATAGATAAAGATTTGTCTTTTGTTGTAGAAAAGATTTGTTTGTTGTTATAGAAATAGATAAAGGTTTGTCTTTTGTTATAGAAATAGATCAAGATGTCTTTTATTCTAGAAATAGATAAAGATTTTTTTGTTTTTATAGAAATAGATCAAGATTTGTCTTTTGTTATGGAAATAGATACAAATTTGTCTTTTGTTATAGAAATAGATACAGATTTGTTTTTAGTTATAGATAAAGATTTGTCTTTTGTTATAGATAAAGATTTGTCTTTTGTTATAAAATAGATAAAGATTTGTCTTTTGTTATAAAAATAGATAAAGATTTGTCTTTTTGTTATAAAAAAATAGATAAAGATTTGTCTTTTGTTATAAAAATAGATAAAGATTTGTCTTTTGTTATAAAAATAGATAAAGATTTGTCTTTTGTTATAAAAATAGATAAAGATTTGTCTTTTTGTTATAAAAAATAGATAAAGATTTGTCTTTTGTTATAGATTTGTCTTTGTTATATAAAAATAGATAAAGATTTGTCTTTTGTTATAGATAAAGATTTGTCTTTAGTTATAGAAATAGAGATTTGTCTTTTGTTATAAAAATAGATAAAGATTTGTCTTTTGTTATAAAATAGATAAAGATTTGTCTTTTGTTATATAGATAAAGATTTGTCTTTTGTTATAGATAAAATTTGTCTTTTGTTATAGATAAAGATTTGTCTTTTGTAGATTATAAAAATAGATAAAGATTTGTCTTTTTGTTATTTGTTATAAAAATAGATAAAGATTTGTCTTTTGTTATAAAAATAATAGTTATAAAATAGATAAAGATTTGTCTTTTGTTATAGATAAAGATTTGTCTTTTGTTATAAAAACAAAATTTGTCTTTTGTTATAAAAATAGATAAAGATTTGTCTTTTGTTATATAAATAGATAAAGATTTGTCTTTTGTTTATAAAGATTTGTCTTTTGTTATAAAAATAGATAAAGATTTGTCTTTTGTTATAAAATTTGTCTTTTGTTATAAAAATAGATAAAGATTTGTCTTTTGTTATAAAAATAGATAAAGATTTGTTTTGTTATAAAATACATAAAAGATTTGTCTTTTGTTATATAAATAGATAAAGATTTGTCTTTTGTTATAATAGATAAAGATTTGTCTTTTGTTATAGAAATAGATAAAGATTTGTCTTTTATAGATAAAGATTTGTCTTTTGTTATAAAAAAATAGATAAAGATTTGTCTTTTGTTATAAAAATAGATAAAGATTTGTCTTTTGTTTTTAAAGATTTGTCTTTTATAGTATAAAAATAGATAAAATTTGTCTTTTTTGTTATAAAATAGATAAAAGATTTGTGTTTTGTTAAAAATAGATAAAGATTTTCTTTTGTTATAAAAATAGATAAAGATTTGTCTTTTGTTATAAAGATTTGTCTTTTGTTATAAAAATAGATAAAGATTTGTCTTTGTTATAGATAAAGATTTGTCTTTTGTTAATAGATAAAGATTTGTAAAGATTTTGTTATAAAAATAGATAAAGATTTGTCTTTTTTATAAAAATGATAAATATTTTTGTTTTGTTATAAAAATAGATAAAGGTGAAAAAGATTTTCTTTTGTTATAGAAATAGATCAAGATTTGTCTTTTATTTTCTTTAGAAATAGATAAAGATTTTTTGTTTTTATAGAAATAGATAAAGATTTGTGTTTTGTTATAAAATAGATAAAATTTGTCTTTTGTTATAAAAATAGATAAAGATTTGTCTTTTGTTATAGAAATAGATAAAGATTTATCTTTTGTTATAGATAAAGATTTGTCTTTTATTATAGAAATAGATAAAGATTTGTCTTTTGTTATAAAAATAGATACAGATTTGTCTTGGATAACAAGTATGACATCACACTGTAAACCTTGAGGTCACTTTTAAACACACTGGTGAAATCTTTGACATGTACAAGGAAATACGATATCAACATTATTTCTTCACAAATTTGTTTCTTATTAGCCTGCTATCATATATATAAGATTCAAAATTCACGGGAATATTTCTTAATTAATTTCACTGTCATTGAATTCACAAAAGATGATAAACCTGCCATGAACTTCAAGCAGCTGCATGCCCCGAGCTATAGCTAAGGTATTAACCTTTTGGGTGGTTGACATTTCTTGAAAAACCTTCGAGTAAAACCTAAGACTTTATTCTACAATAGAACAAGCCGTGTAGGCGTTTGCTTTAAACCAAACAGATTTGCATTTGTGTGCTGTATTTCACTGGATCAAAGCAATGTGTGATAGTAATAATCTTCAAGCTGTCATAGATTCTGCAAGACTATTCTATGTTATGAACCTTTCCACTAAGACATGAAGAAGTTCAGTGATAAGAAATAGACAGACAAAGAGTATAAGATTAAGCGAGAGAGATGCCTGAAATCAAGAACGAGGTGCAATTGAGTTAATTTATGTAAATTTATTTGTACACTATTTACAAAGCCACAAATCAGAAAACATAACTCTACATGCTTGCTGAGAAATATGTCTGTCCCAAACAGAACCTCATGGTCACTATACCATGTGTGGTATCAACAACCCTCTATCAACCCTGGACATGTCGCATGCAGCAAAACAGAGCAGGAAAGTTGGCTCTCCCTGGGAAAGCTGGGATACAGATGACAAAATACATGAAATTCAGTGATGCTACGATATCACACTATAAAGGGCTGAAGTGATATATTTGAAAAATAATATGCTTTCATCATTACCAACAATTATTTATTCACTGAGGTGAATATGTTGTTCATCATGTACTTCATCTCAATGGGATGAACCTTAAATCTGAACACTGAATATAAAGCAGGGGCGGTGGAGCCAGTGGGCTGGGGGATTCAACCCCCCCTCTAATATTCTTAGGATGTGTTATTACATTTCCCAACCTCATCAGCCCCAACCAATATTGTTATCACATGCCACCTGACCTCATAAGTCCCCAATATTTGTAATGCTCTGCTGCCCTTGTAATATAAAAGCTTTGTGCTATCATGTGCCCCTTATGCCCTTACCACTCTCCTCTCCTGACTGTGGAGATTGAGGCCCCATGATATACTGTAGCCTCTTTCATTCTTTCTGTCTCTTGCAAACTCTGTCGCCTCCCTCCAAGTATTCCACCCAAGCTCCTTCCTCTCTTTCTCAACTGTCCTTCTCCAAGTTGTTTTCAATTGTCCTCTTTTCCTGCTTCCCTCCAGGCCCATGACAGTGTGTTTTTACATAATAATCATTTTCTCTCCTTAGCACATGTCCAATCAATCTCCATCTTCTTGTGCTATCCAAGGGACTATAGCTCCAATGGTTCCAGAAAGAGTTTTGTGTATTCAGAAAGAAAAAGAGGAGGAAAAGATAAATAAGAAGAAAGAAAGGAAAATGGCAAAAACAAAAGAAATGGGTTATTGTTTTTGTGGTATACTTGCATAAATTTTGTCAAGACTCTTTGGTTCCATAAGGAAACTATTTTTTTCCACCCCTGGTGCTATCTTACACCTAACCTTACACATCCCTTTCTTTTCACCTAACTTTTTCTCCCACATTCAGCTTTTCCCCTTTATCTCCCTTACAAACCTTCCATCTCCTCACTATCCTTGCTCTTACACCATTATTTATTAACACCTTCTTGGCACATTTGACTCTGACTGTCGGGTGCCGTTAAACATCACCAAACCAAACCAAACCTATACATTGAAACAGAGAAACCTTATTGATAATCAAGGGTTTGCAGCACTTTTGGTAATATATTTGGCTATTTTCTTGATTTTTGAAATATTTTTAAGGAGACATTAACAACAAAACTTTAAAACTTCTTTTACATTATAAAGAGACATTAACCCAAACTTTAAAGCGTCTTGTTATTATGAACAGACATTAATCTAAACTTGAAAACATCTTGTTACATTATGAAGAGACATTAACCCAAACTTTAAAACTTCTTATTACATTATAAAGGGACATTAACCAAACCTTAAAGCTTCTTGTTACATTATAAAGGGACATTAACCCAAACTTTAAAGCTTCTTCTTACATTATAAAGAGACATTAACCCAAACTTTAAAACCTCTTGTTTTATTATAAAGGGACATTAACCCAAACTTAAAAGCTTCTTGTTACATTATAAAGAGACATTAACCCAAACTTTAAAACTTCTTGTTACATTATAAAGAGACATTAACCCAAACTTTAAAACTTCTTGTTACATTATAAATAGACATTAACCCAAACTTTAAGCTTCTTGTTACATTATAAAGAGACATTAACCCAAACTTTAAAGCTTCTTGTTACATTATAAAGGGACATTGACCCAAACTTTAAAGCTTCTTCTTACATTATAAAGAGACATTAACCCAAACTTTAAAACTTCTTGTTTTATTATAAAGGGACATTAACCCAAACTTTAAAGCTTCTTCTTACATTATAAAGAGACATTAACCCAAACTTTAAAACTTCTTGTTATATTATAAAGGGACATTAACCCAAACTTTAAAGCTTCTTCTTACATTATAAAGAGACATTAACCCAAACTGTAAAACTTCTTGTTTTATTATAAAGGACATTAACCCAAACTTTAAAGCTTCTTGTTACATTATAAAGAGACATTAACCCAAACTTTAAGCTTCTTGTTACATTAAAAAGGGACATTAACCCAAACTTTAAAGCTTCTTGTTACATTATGAATAGACATTAACTCAAACTTTAAGCTTCTTGTTACATTATAAAGATACATTAACCCAAACTTTTAAACTTCTTATTACATTATAAAGGGTCATTAACCCAAACTTTAAAACTTCTTGTTACATTTAAAGAGACATTAACCCAAACTTTAAAACTTCTTGTTACATTATAAATAGACATTAACCCAAACTTTAAAACTTCTTGTTACATTATAAAGAGACATTAACCCAAACTTTTAAACTTCTTATTACATTATAAAGGGACATTAACCCAAACTTTAAAACTTCTTGTTACATTTAAAGAGACATTAACCCAAACTTTAAAACTTCTTGTTACATTATAAATAGACATTAACCCAAACTTTAAAACTTCTTGTTACATTATAAAGAGACATTAACCCAAACTTTAAAGCTTCTTGTTACATTATAAAGATACATTAACCCAAACTTTTAAACTTCTTATTACATTATAAAGGGTCATTAACCCAAACTTTAAAACTTCTTGTTACATTTAAAGAGACATTAACCCAAACTTTAAAACTTCTTGTTACATTATAAATAGACATTAACCCAAACTTTAAAACTTCTTGTTACATTATAAAGAGACATTAACCCAAACTTTAAAGCTTCTTGTTACATTATAAAGATACATTAACCCAAACTTTTAAACTTCTTATTACATTATAAAGGGTCATTAACCCAAACTTTAAAACTTCTTGTTACATTTAAAGAGACATTAACCCAAACTTTAAAACTTCTTGTTACATTATAAATAGACATTAACCCAAACTTTAAAACTTCTTGTTTTATTATAAAGAGACATTAACCCAAACTTTAAAGCTTCTTGTTACATTATAAAGAGACATTAACCCAAACTTTAAAACTTCTTGTTACATTATAAAGAGACATTAACCAAACTTTAAAACTTCTTGTTACATTATAAAAACATTAACTCAAACTTTAAAGCTTTTTGTTACATTATAAAGAGACATTAACCAAACGTTGAAACTTCTTGTTACATTGTAAAGAGACATTAACCCAAACTTTAAAGCTTCTTGTTACATTTTAAAGAGACATAAGCCCAAACTTTGAAGCTTTATTGTTACATTATAAAGGGACATTAACCCAAACTTTAAAACTTTTGTTAATTTTAGTTTTTTTGATATAATTTGACTTCTCTTCATTAACCCAAACGTTGAAACCTTATGCGAAAGAGAGGCTTAAAAGAACCCAAGCAGCAAACAAAATCTATAAACATCTATTTAAAGAGTTACCAGAAGGCCTCCATTTTGTTTAACATTTTGTCTTTGATGACATCATTACAACTTCTTGTAATGCATTATTGTTTTTGCTTTTTTAAAGTCATGAAAAACTTTCAATTTGCATGAAAAATCTGGACTGAAAATAATTTACCAATTGATTTAATCTTTTAGATTTATGATTGGATTTGGAGGAATATTTGTACCTTATATCAGTCTAAAGCAAATTGTTTAAAATGGTGGCATGTTGTGTAAATTGTCATGCTTACAGTATGTAGATGCTGGTTAGTTTCTTCAAAGCTTCCTGATTGTATTTCAAGATTAGATATTTCTTATTTAAATCAATTAAAGTTTTGTTTCATTATGCAATGTGTCAAATATTTCAACCTTTCCATATCGTTATATTTTCTCTTTCAGGGAACAATAAGCGAGCCTGGTCTTGGTTTGTTGAGTTGGTGGGCAAATTCCTGATGCAACAAAGGACAACAAAGGCCTTTATCAGTCTGAATGAAATGAAGAAAACTGCTCAGGATGGTTCAGCATATGAAGTATACAGGCAAAGGAGGATGGCCATTGATGAGCTTCATGCCAGGGAGAGGGCAAGGTTGGGGGGGGGGGCCTTGTTTGCTTTATTCCTCTTGCGATAGGACAGTTTGCTTTTCCGGTGATAAATTCTTTATAAATATTCAATAAAAGGTTAATATTTGAGCTCTTGCTCATACTCCAGCAGCAAAGAACACCGGAACTTTCCAGCAACGTTTCATTGAAAAAATGTGTCAAATGTGTGATTCCTTTCACTGAAAACATACACAAGTGTAGGATTGTTTTCCCCTTTGCAAATGGTTGCTGCATGTGAACTTTATTGTTTTATTATTGATACCCAGATTCCCGACCTCGATAATGTTCCTTTCTCCCTAATAAGGAAAATTGGTTTAAAATGAGTTCACCTTTCTGAAATTTTGAACGTAATGGTAATGCTATAAAAATAAAGTGATGTTGGAATTTAGAACTACTTCAAAAAAGAAGAGCAAGTAAACTTACAAAGACATGTAGCTACTCCATCAATAAAAGTGAAGTGGTGCGGACAAAAGTGGGACTGTTTGTCAATCAATGTTGATAAGGAAAGACAATCTAGCGTAAAAATGCCAACCTTTTGGTACTATTCAGGGAATACCATACCCCACATTTGCAACCTTGCAGGTTCTAGAAAGTATGCAATAAATGATAGATGCAAAAGCATTATTGTCTTCTCGAGTAATGGTATTTTTTGGGGGTGGTAAGGGGGAACACTTTCCTTGGAGATGGTCACCTGTGATCTTGACCCCCACCCTCTCTTCTTAACTCCTTCTTTTGTTTGAACCTCATCAGAAATATGGAAATCTGCAATAAACACTCTTCTTTCTAAAAACAATTATGCCCTCTTTTTGTGGTTAAGCTTTGCTACCTGCAAAAACTGATTTCAATCATAGGCAGTGATCCTTGCAGCCAATTTGAGAAAATGGTGGCCAGTATAAGAAACAATGCTTTGCTTTTTCGAGCCCTGGTTTCAGTTTGCATTTAGCATGTTTGCATTTAGCTTGTTTGCATTTAGCTTCTTTACATTTACCATGATTTAGCATGTTAACATTCTTCATCTGCATGCCCGCCTGAATTTTTCCGACTCAGATCCTGGTTACAACTAGATTCAAATTTGTAGGAATCTGGTGGGAAGGAACTTCAGGAAGAAAGTAGGGGAAGAGAGGGGGCGGGGAAGGCTGAAGTTTAATGCCTCTAGGTATCCACATACTAAAGTTGAAATTAAACTCTTTAGAATATGGTCATGTTAATGCAACCTCCTACGGACTAAGCACTATAATTAACATGTTTCAATTGCAGAGAACAGATGGCAGAATTAATTGCACCTGCCAATTAGTTGTTGCTAAATAGTTTGGCTCCTGGGGAAGGTTTTTGAGGGGTATTGTGTGTAGACAGTCTGTTGTATAGTTAGGAGGGGCACAACTTAGTAAAAGGATGACAGCTTCATTGGTATAATTTTGTGGCCTTGAGGAGAACTCAAGATGATTAGACTATACACATGTACATCCATGGTTGCGAGTGAGTTTTAATCAATTGATGAAGTATTACATAAAAGGTTGAAGGCTGTGATTACGACATAAAGAGATCTCGAGAGAGAGGCATTCATGAGAACAAGGCTAGATTATAAGACATGATGAGACTCTAAGCTGAAGAAACTTATGGCACCCCCGTGCAGTAAGAAAGCCATTTTATTTCTTACTGTAGGAAGATGAATAATGGATATATAGTGAAATACGTACAGTTGCACTGCATTAGAAAATCAGACTATTTTACAAATATAAAATGAAATGCACTGAAATTTTTCTTCACCTTTCTATTTTCAAGGATCAAAGTAAGTCCCATCTTAAGAGAGGCCCTAAGCTATAGCTTATTTTAAGCTTGTGCCTAAATCTGGCACTGCATGAATAGGAAAGTTTTTAGTGCTTAGCCTCTGTCATGATCCGTGTAAACATTCTTTTAACATTTGTTATCTGTGCACATATACCTGTGAAAGAAATAATGGGAATGGAATAAAGTTGACTATTATTTACTTTTGTATACTTCACAGTCATACTGTAGGTGAGATTTGGGGGTAAAAAGGGGCGCTTTTCCACAATTATATATTTTGTAAGGTGTTTTTTGTTGTTGTATTTTTGGGTGATTCTTTCATTTTCCCCCTTCTTATATTCTTAGTGGGGAAATCCCGCTTATGTTTACAGTAAGTTGAAGGGCCATGTGCAGGGGCCAGCTTCCTGCCAGCATTTATGTAAGGACGGGGTAGAAATAAGGGTACATGTAATTCATTTCTAAAATATGACAAGTGCAATTTTCCCCTTTTTAATGTTACCCCTCACTGACCCTAGGAGGGATTTGTGTGTGTGGGGGTGAGGGGTAAGTCTTTATCCTCTTTTGGGTTTGTTGAGTTTCTTGTAAGGCTTTCAGTGGATGCATATATATTATTTATAAGCTTACATGGAGAAGAATGAATGAACTTCAGAAATGATCTAGAAGGACTATTAGGGGAAATTTTGAGTTTCTTTTTGACAATTTCTTTTTGACAGTTTCTTTTTGACAGTTTCTTTTTGACAGTTTCTATTTTTGACAGTTTCTATTTGACAGTTTCTATTTGACACTTTCTTCTTGACAGTTTCTTTTTGACACTTTCTATTTGACAGTTTCTTTTTGACAGTTTCTTTTTACCAACTTTAAGGTTCTGAGATGATGAATGAGTTATTGATAAATATCATGCAAAAGAGAAGGTTTCCCAAACTTATGCTCCTAATGTGCATATTCATGCCAGAAGAAAGAAAGAAAAACGATTGCTTAGGAAATTCCAAGACAAATTGTGATGTAGAAAATTGTAGGTTGCCCATGGATATTTACATTATTCTTCAAAATCAGCAGTTGGTGACATTTAGAACAGCTTTCAGTTCCAAGCTACTGTCCGCTAAGGTTAAAGGTGCATGGAAAGGTAGATATTTCATATTCATCAGAAAAAACTTTAAATTCTGAAGACTAGATTTTAAATTATGTCACAAGCACATTATGACCATATTGGTCAATTTGACCCCCAGCTCAAAGTGTGTTGACCTCTTCATGTTTCTGTCCATAGCGCCGTAAGTAGTGGAGATAGACAAATTATATATTTTTGGATTCCTTATGACCAGACAAGTAATTTGGTATACAAGGGTTTGGATTTGTTATATTATTTTGACCTTAATTGACCCCTACCAAAAATGCCCGGAACTTTGCAGAGGGTAGCCCAAGCCAAATTTGTTCAGTATCCCTCAGTCATGGCAAAAACACTTTCAAACCTTTGTCCTCATGATTTGGTCACGGAATTGGTCCTCGACTGTATATCCTAATTGCTACCCTCATTTGCTATATATAACCTCATACAGCACCGCCACAAGACTATCACTCCTCTTTTCAGCCAGTCCAATCACCAAACAACCATTCATTAGAAAATAAGTATGGAGTATTTGCATTGTTATCACCCATGGATTTAATACCATTGATGCACGACAATGATTATTTGGTTCATTCCATTTTCAAAACAGGACATGATGGGTACATCACGCTATAGACTTTATTGCTGGAAATGATCTTACAATTAATTGGTATACTTTTTTTCTTCAAAAATCGGTAAATGTATCGGTTTTGACCCCTGTCCAGATGTAGAAAACTATACCTTTTGAATTTCTTATGACCAGCCAAGTAATTTTATATATGTATATATATATATATATATATATATATATATATATATATATATATATATATATATATATATATATATATATATATATATATATATATATATATATATATATATATATATATATATATATATATATATATATATATATATATATATATATATATATATATATATATATATATATATATATATATATATATATATATATATATATATATATATATATATATATATATATATACATATATACATATATATATATATATATATATATATATATATATATATATATATATATATATATATATATATATATATATATATATATATATATATATATATATATATATATATATAATATATATATATATATATATATATATATATATATATATAGATATATATATATATATAAATATATATATATATATATATATATATATATATATATATATATATATATATATATATATATATATATATATATATATATATATATATATATATATATATATATATATATATATATCGACAGGATGGGGCCATTTAAATTTTTTTGACACCGTACTGACCTTGAATTTCTCCTAATCTAGACTTCAAAACCGAACACCCCTCTATAATTTGTTGGACCTAAACAATAAATGTATAAAGTTTGGTACTTTAATCCAACGTGTATAGATATGAGCCAAATGTGTACCTCAGTCAGCCACCGGACTATAAGAAAAGGAGGGGGTATGATTAAGTGTTGGAACCTTTTACTTAGAAACTTGTTTCCTTTCTTCATACTGTTTTGCCAAGAGAATGAAATAATCGATTTACACATTAAGAAAGTGGAATAATTTTTCAGCTGCCGCATCTTAAATTTGCAGACTTTTTCGTGAATGATTAGGCATGATCATACACATCACAGATAGAAAGATTGATACAAAGTTAGACATGTAAAATATTACTCTTTGGCCTATATCTTAGTGCTCGTATTTTGACTGCTAATACTTGAAGGCGCCAATTTCCTCATTGGTATTACTTAAATATATTGCTTTTAAAAAAAGATATAAAAAAAAAAGACTTTATTAAACCCTTCCAAATTCCAAAATTTCAACAACAAAATTCTGAACAAGAGAAAAAAAAGAAGCCAGTTTAGCTTTAATTTGAGCTCATGTTGCAGCAAGTGTTTTAGCTGCATAGTAGCCTGTGCCCAGAAGGTAAAATTGTTACCTAATCTGAAATTGTAATATTTTTACTTCAGAAGCTCATATTATTGAGTGAATTTGAGTCTGCGTGAAAGCTTTTATCAATCTCTAAGCAGGTTTTTACCTTGAAAGTATAAATGCACTGAGGAAATATTTTATTTTGGATCATGAGTGTGTTAGTTTGTTGTATCTATGCTCAATGCTGAGGTTGTTTGTATTTTGTATGAGAGAGGAGGGAGGGAAAGAGGGAGAGGGAGGGAGGGAAAGAGAGAGAGGAGGGAGAGAGAGAGAGAAAGAAGAGGGAGAGAAAAGAAATCTATATGCATACAAAATAAATTAAAAACCTTTCTTATTACAAGAGCTACATATCAAATATTCATGCACTGGATTGCAAAATATTTATACTGCAAATTATGTATAATGGGGTAAAACATGCGAAATATAGATATAGAGAGAAACGCCCAGTCTTATCTATTCCATCGTAACGCGATACTAGAATTCTCGGTTAACTCACAAAATTGGTGTACAATTAAGATGTAGAAAAGCTTACGTCAAAGTCAGACAATTAATGATAATGTCTCACATCACATCTGTTTCTTATTCAGTCACTATAACCAAATTGGAAAAATGACATTGTTTGGCCGCAAGGAAAGTTATTTGGCTTTTTATGAACAATTTGCTTTTTATGGCTTTGTTCAACTTGTTTGTCGACGAAAAAGACTTACTTCGCAGCAAAAAGTCTTGTTTGGCTTCATTTTGGACTTTTTGATGGACAATAGAAACAAAAAAGCAATTCATGGAGTTCCTGATCTCATCACCTTAAGCATACAACATAGTGGGGGAAATAGCTAACAAGGTCACTATAGTTCTGTAACTTTTGGCAGAAAAATATACAAATTAATACATAATTATCCCCTAAAATCACATATTTGATCTCTGACCCTTGACCCTAATCACTGAAACAACTTCTGAAAAGATTTACATTTATTGTATCCTACTGCATGACACCATTGACGCTCACACCACACTAGCATTCCATAACTACTGTATAGGAAAAATGGTGAAAAGTGGTCAATAGCTCTTTGACCTTTTAGATAAGGGACACGAATTCATGTACCAAATAGGGTTGGTATAGGTCTTTAACTTTTTAAGTTTTAAATGCCACAACATTTTGCATAAAAAACACTTATTTGACCTTTTAAAGTCCAATTATTTTAGATTTTCGTTAAAAGTCTTAAACCCTACCCACCTATGCAATTTGGAAAGGTAACTAAGTAATTCTTTTAAAAGATACAACCATCACCAAAAACTTGTTTCCTTTGACTTTTGTACCAAAACCTTGGAGATATGATTACCCCCTAAAATCGCATATTTAACCTTTGACCCTAACCACCAAAACATCTGATTTTTTCTGGCAATTATCTTACCCTACTATATGACACCGCCCAGGCTTAGATCACTTACCAATACAAAACTATGGGGGAATGATTAAAATGGGTCACTAGCTTTTTGACCCCAGACTTTACGGGACACAAGTTCATGTACCACAGAATGCAAACATAGGATTGGTATAGGTCTTGCACTTTGGGAATTTAAAGTGGCACAAAAATGTACAAATTAGTGTATAATTACCCCTCAAATCACATATTTAACCTCTGACCTCTGACCCTTGACTCTAATCACTGAAACAACATCTAAATTTCTTTGCATTTATCGTACCCCACTGTATGACACCATTCATGCTAACGTCACACTTACCATTCTATAATTTTATAGAAATATGGTGTAAAGTGTACAATAGCTCTTTAAACTTTTGACCCCAGAGTCTATGGTATACAAATTCATGAACCAAGGTATCATGGTACAACATGGGGTTGGTGTAGGTCTTTTCCTTTTTAGTTTTAAATGTCGCAACATTTTGCACAAAAAGCACTTAGTTGACCTTTGACCTTTTGAACTCCAATTATTTTAAAAAAATAGAATGTTAAACCTACCCACCTTTGCAATTTGTAAAGATACTAAGTACTTCCTTCAAGGATACAGCCATCACCAAAAACTTGTCTTACCTTTGTATCCCAAAACCTTGGAGACAAAAATTCCGGGCCAGGGGTACTCGTCAACCAATTTTGGTTCATGTGTGTATTACAGTATAAGCAAAACAAAATTAATTGTTGTATACGCACGTACGCACCCCCACCCACCCAACCACGCACACTCACACGCACATACACACCCACCCACACACACACGGACAGACGCAAAAATCACACAATTTTGTCCCGTTCCAAAAACTTATGACCCTTAATATAAAGTCACCATATGCCCCACCAGCCCCTAATATCAAGGGGGTAGCCATGTAGTGTAGGAGGTACAGGCAGTGATTTGCCTATTCAGCAAAGTGACTACAATATCTCATCTCGCACATATATGTATATGTGGGTGATAAGATAATAAAGTGACAAATTGAGTCTCTGAATATTGCAGTGTTGTCATCTACAAGGGCTGCGAGCATGCAGGACCGTTATTCTCATCCGGAAGTGGCCCGAGAGGAATGGGAGGAAAAGAGGGGGGGAGGGGGCATGGCCTCTAATCTAAAAAGTGGGGACCAGAGGCAAATTTTTCCCCAAATGTATTGATTTTGTAAAATTCTGCGGAAAAGTAAGGGAACATGTCTCCCCTCCAAAATTACGGCCCTGGCTGCAGTACGTACGTACGCACAGTGCATGTGTAATTGTACACTGTATGTATGGAATGTGGGACAGTGATGCGTGAATTTTCGGTGGCCTAGCTTGAGATGTTCGAAATTTCAACATGTTGAAAATCAGAAAATGGCTGATGTAAGGGCTCGAATCTTTCCATGGTTTTTTGGGCCGCAAGAAAGTTCATTTGTTTTTTTGTTCTCTACAAATTAAGCTTGTTTGACATTTGTTTGGCCACAAACACATATTTCTTGAGAAATTGGGGCATCTTCATGACAATTTTGCTTTTCAGTACATTTCATCCCTCTTAGAAAATCCCCTGCACCCGCCAATGGCCGATACCTTTCAATGTTATTAAGTTCCTTGATTGTATTACAGTTTGGTATTTCTTTCAACTGATTTGGCCTTTTGCGCTTGGACAATCTACCAACTCTGCGTGGAATCGTCTCATAACCTCTGCAGACGATAACACACTTTTCAGCTTTTCGGATATTACACGTCCACCACCACCGTCTCCTTTCATTTGTCAAACAGAGGGATATTTACTTGCGGGAATTCTGCCCAGCCGAGCCGGCTTTATAAACTAATGTGAATTTTATTTGATTAAACATGAGATCCCCGTTCATGGCTGAAATACGAACGGGGAACACTCACAATTTGGAGATTGGCTCGTTTGCTATGAGTTGCAAAGTCCATTGAATGACACGTAATTTTAATTTCTTATCAGCAGTAGATAGGACGGGTTTATATGGACGTAATTGTATACAATTCAGAATTGCAGCGAGTGAAAAGGATTTAGACTTGCAGGATTCACGATCTTGAATTTGAAAACAAAATTCAATATCATTGTACATTTTTTTGTAAATGTATTCTTAATTATTTCTTTCAACCCCCAAGAAGATCCAAATGCAATATCTTCTTATCAGCAATTTCTAAATACTTATTTTTGCAGTTATCACACTTTTCTCCACACGCAATGGAAACAAGACGTTTTTTTTGTTGTCTCTTTTATTAATTTTTGTTGTTGTAATGTTGTTAGTACAACATCAATCATCTACCATTTAATTAATTGTTTAGGTTTTTGGCAAAGGCAAGATGGTCTAGAGCACCAAAATAAATTGCATTGTATTGTATTGTAATAAACTGCCAGCGCTTCACTGTGTTCAGGAAATCTTTAAGAATATGACTGTTTGATTGCTATCTCTAAATAGTCATACAAATCTAACAGGTACGTTGTCTAATAAAGTATGTGTAGGTGAACGAAGGCCTTATAAAGCTACAGCTTTAACAGGAATTTCCAATAATATACGAAAATTTGAAATAGCAAAATGCCAGTACGTGTCTAACGAAGAAGTTTTTGCCAACTTGATAATATATCATAAAAGAACTATGAAAATAATATTTCCGTGATTATCATATAAATAGCAGAGGAAAAAATTGTTCAAAAACCCATGTTGATATCTTATTTTGTTGAGGAGTTATTGCACTACAAACAATTCATAATTGCACATCTAAGATACGGTAATTCATTATGTATTTATATCAAGAGAAAACTTACTTTTCTTTAATTTAAAGTGTAACTTACACATGTGGGAAACAATTTTCTTCTTAGGCGTATGTTATATCTTATATCCTATCTCAATAACTAAACAAAAAATGTTTGCAATAATTTAGAAAAAGACAATTAATTTTGAAAAAATACATAAAATTGTCTTGGATCTGCAGTTATCTGCTAAAATACTGGTGATATTTGAACGCACTGATGATATATATGAAATCCAATAACTCCTAAGCGGAATATCAGAATAGTTTTTCACCAATGTGTTTCTTTATTGGTCTGCTATCATATACATGTATATATGAAAATGAAAACTCACGGAAATATTCTTTTATTCCGCCTACTGATTGAATATTTCAATGTCCTGCGTCATCTGAAGCAATTAAGTACAAAAAAATGAGATTGCCTCTTAATGTTCCTATAAATGGGAACATTTTGCTACATAGAAGCACCATTTTGTGATATTTCCCATGATCCATTGCTATCCTAACGTTAAAGCCTTATGCAATGTTACAAATTTTAAATTTTAAATACTTCTGGGGAAAATATCTTCACTTGGGGAAACTTAAAGAGCGAGGCTCGTCTCAGTAGAATACGGTAAAAATGGGGATACTTTATTTTGACGTCACTTCCGGTTGTGGAGGCAAGATCCGATCCTCTGTCTGTATGTACCACACAGTACAGCCAGACACTAGCATGTACGTTGTGTGTGTAGAATTACATACACAGCGCATAACGTTACTGTGACGAGAAACTTATTTGTTTTTTCCAAAGCTTTTTTGTCAGAAAGCGAAAGTGAAATTTTAGTATTATAATACTACAATGATAGTCACCAAATGAAATTTACAGAGAAAAAAAAAGAAGAAGATGAAAGCAAAAAGTCAAAATAAACGATTCTACCGGGGCTTGAACTCACGGCATGATTAAAGAAAAAACGTTACTTGCGAGAGCCGCAAGCATCTGGGCTATCTCGTGTAGTGACCTAAAGCATTTAAATAACTATATAGCTCGCAATACGAAACAACGAATCGCGCAGCAAAATTTCAACCAATCAAAAAATTTGAAAGAAATTATAAATATTGTGCACATATGACGATATCGCCTCTTTAAAACTCATGAAAATACCTTCATTACTGTCATGGATACAAAATTTCCACTACCATCTAATTTGTTCACCACGCCGTTTTCGAAATATTAGAAGGCAATAGAGATATGCTTTTTGGCGCGAAGCAGCCATTTTGAAAATTCAAATGTTTTTCAACATAATGATTTTTAGTATTTCAAGTACATCAATTAGAAACTATGACAATTTATCGCAACATCTAAACAATATGGCTGCCTGACTTCAATATACTCATGTCTTATAAATGTTGCCATTAATAAGCATGATGCCAGACTGTTCGGTACGACAATTTACCTTTTATAGTAAAATTAATAGATATACTTTTAATGTTCAATTATTTGGATTGTCTGACAAGAATTTTGATTTTTCGTTTCTCATTTTGTCGGCATATACATTTTAGGTTTGATTATTATTTTGTACATGCTTCAAATAAACTTCAAATAAATGTCAGTATTTTTCCAATTTTCGACAGACTGACAGACAAACCATGAAATATTAACCTTACAATAAACACCCATCTGCTTATACATTTATATAAAAAAACGTTTCCCGATTTTATATTTGCTTTTTGTATTTCTTTTCTTTTTTAATATCTTGTCTCATTTTCCTTCAGGGTATTTCAAAGATATATGCGGAGATTATTTGGATACTTTCTTCCACCTACGGGGTATTCTAAGGAGCTTTAAATATATCAAGTTGAATACAACAATTCTTTATCAAATATTCATTTGAATATCAGTGATAAACTCGACACAAGCAACAGATACAGTCAAGGTCACTGAGCAGAGTTACGGTAGGATGGAATTTCGTCGTACACATATCTTGAATGTGCGATGTGCACTCCCAATCTCCTTCTCCCAGTGGCAGCTCCAGAATTTTGGTCATTGGGGCAAGAGAGCGGCAATTTTTTAAATGGGGCAAAATATGTCACTTTACAAAACATTTTTCGGGACAAGTGGGGGCAAAGCGATCCCGTGGGGAAATTCCCCCCCCATTCCCTCCGTAGCGCCGCCGCTGCCTTCTCCCTAGTCTGAGTGGTGCAGTAGTGCATCCACCTTTATAAACCAGACAGCCAGAGGGTGGATACTAATTTAGTAACGCATTGTTTCCGTGAATTTTTTTTTTATTTCTAAGGTAGCATGTAACATTTCTATATTAATTAAATGAGAATTGAGATCTGAGTAGATCTGTTTTTAATTTTTGAAAATATCACTTGTAGTTATGGCTGATCAAAGCTTGATCTATTTCAAATTCATGCTAAATTTGTGATGTAAGACGCTCAAATTATTTATGTAATCCTTTTAAATTTCTTCATAAATCTATAGTCACGGAAAATAACGGGGAATTGTATTCCTGTTAGAATTTGTTTGGGAGTATCGTAAAGACTCAAGAAGCTTTGACCAGAAGTTGCTGCACCACTTCAAAGAATTATGATAGGCATTCAAAATGATCACAGAAACAAAAGATTTATTGAAGAAATACCAAGGTCGCCATCTAATACATAACTCATATGCACATTGATACCTGAGATCTCGAAACGTTGTAAAAGGTCCACTGTAACCGATCGTAATCAAACAATTTGTTACTTTCATGGTTAATCATACATGTTAAAGAAATGAAACTAAACTTGTTGCCTTTACATGTCCGTATACAAAATAAATTCAAAGGCCAGTTATCATGTTATTGTTTATAAAAAATACACTATATAATTGAACGCTTTGATTGGTGTAAGTATTTGCAAGTGATATTGACAAGCCAATCAGAAACCGCCGTGGAAGTGACGTCACTAGTATGTATCATAATTGCTGGTGGGGGTCAAGCAATTTTCTTTTAATGAGATTCCGGATTTAATAAATCATTGAAGTTTCATACCAAATCATGTACATGCATGCACTGAAAGACAAACAGTACTGGAAACACATTTAGCAAAAACCACGTTTTTTCCCCCGCTAAGCTTGGTGTTTTTTAATATCCTGTATGCTTCTTCTTGCAAATAAGGTCACGTGTTAGATTAAGACTACAGAAATAGAGTTATAAAATTAAAATCGTATCATCGTGAACACTTCCTGCCATTCGAACGCGGTGGAAATAAGCTTTGTGTGGCATTTTGTCTTTGCAGAACATTTAGAAAATCAAATTAACTTTAATTTGAATAAACCACAGATTGGCATTACTGACTGCTGAACAACGTTTGTGTGTGGAAGCTCTTTGGTTTGTGTAATTATGATTCACAATTTGGCTCTTTGCATCACAGTGAAGGTATTAAATTTTCCCAGTATCTACGTCAATTTCTCCGTGAGTGACGTCAGAGTGTGTTGTTTGTTAGCTTCTAATTCATTACGTTTTGGCCTCGAATATTCCCAAAACGGCAGCTTGAACGATTTGTATTTTCAGTGAATCGTGTGTAAAATGACGTTTTGTATCAACAATGAAGCTTCTTGCAGATTTGAATTTGAACATGCCTTCGTTTTGGGGCAACGGGTATTCCTCTTTTGTCAGTTTAGTGCAAATTTACAAGTCAACAAATTTACAAGTCAATTTAGTATATCATCTAATAGTATTATTTATGCACAGATTACTTGAAACAATCGTAAAATTCCAAACATTAAAAAGACAAAATGCTTATAAATAACCAAACTATCATCCATCGGAGATTGAAATATTCGAATACTGATATCAACATTTATTGACAAATTAACAAAAATGCCCATTTTTATAGCAATGTTTATGGAAGGATATGAAAGCGAAGCTCAATTCTCATTATCTTTTAGCATTTTTTGATTGCCTTATAACTGACGGGGTGTGGAAGGCATGATCAGTATAATAGATGAGGTAAAACAAGCATTTATAAGCCGACAAATTTACAAGTCACCTTAGTATTTTAGCTAATAGTAATATCTAGGCACAGTTTACTTGAAACAATAAAAAAGAAAAATGCTTTTATATAATCAAACTATCGCTCGGATATTGTAAGAATTGAATTAACCTCTGAACATTTATTAAAAATTAACAAAAAGGGTCACTATTGATAGTCTGCTAAGTAAGTATATAGACCTTTTCAAACCGAGTTTAGCCGAAACGTCAGAGTACTTTAACCAATCAAATGCTGGAGGAATTTTTCTTTGTTTTCCAACCAATCAGGTGCAGGTTTGAGGAAACAAATGTAAGCAGCAATACGCGCGCGTATTTCCTTCATGTATAACGCATGTATGATACATGCGCTTGAAAACATTTTTGTCCTACGCTTGATCCATATCGTGCGTGAATTGTGCAGATGGCCAATATTCCTGCAGTATTTATTGGTCAATAAGATTCCTCCAGTATACGATTGGTTCTTTATGGACACGTGAATCTCGGCCATGTGACATTATTCAAATTAGTTATCCGGAAATTGCCGATTCAGATGTGAAAAGGTTTATATGGGAGGATATGAGTGCGAAGCTCAATACCACTCTCATCTGCTTATTTTCATGATTCATCAAGAACCCGTTGTAGATGATGATAAATTAATGATGATTTTAATTACTATAGAATTCTCATGATGCGAAAACATACCCTTTAGCATTTTTTGATTGCCTTAGAACTGACGGGTGTAGGAAGGCATGGTCATACCAGATGTAGTAGATTTACAGTCAACAGATTTAAAAGTCACCGTAGTATACCAGATAAGAGTATTATTTAGGCACACTTTACTTGAAACAATCATATGGTACAATTCCAAATATTAACAAAATATGCTTTTATGTAACCGAACTATCGCTCGGAGATTGTTAGATATGGATGCTCATATTAACAGTTATTGAAAAAATTAGGCCTCCTATTGATAGCCTGTTAAGCTGGTGTATATGGAGGGATATGAACGTGAAGCTTAATAGCATTATCATTATCATCATTCACCAAGAACCCGTTGTATGATGAGAAATTAATGATAATCTACTTTACTAGAATCATGATCGTGAGAAAACATACCTTTTAACATTTTCAATTGCCTTAGAACAGGAGGAGCGTAACACAATAGGTGAAGTAAAAGATCATTTATAAGCCAACAAATTTACAAGTCACCTTAGTATATCAGCTTATAGTATTATCTAGGCACAGTTTACTTGAGACAATGATATAATTTCATACATTAAAAAGAAGAAAATAATTGAATTATTGCTCGAGATTGTAATATTTGAAAGCTCATATTAACCATGTCAATATTTCTTTATTTTTTTAAATAACAAAATTAGGCCTCTATTGATAGCCTATTAAGTAGGTGTACATGGAGCGATGTGAACGTGAAGCTCAATAGCATTATCATTATCATCATTCACCAGGAACCCGTTGTATGATGAGAAATTAATGATAATCTAATTTACTAGAATCATGATCGTGAGAAAACATACCTTTTAACATTTTCAATTGCCTTAGAACAGGAGGAGCGTAAGAGGCATGATCAACACAATAGATGAAGTAAAAGATTATTTATAAGCCAACGAATTTACAAGTCACCTTAGTATATCAGCTTATAGTATTATCTAGGTACAGTTTACTTGAAACAATGATATAATTCCAAACATTAAAAAGAAGAAAATAATCGATTTATTGCTCGGAGATTGTAAGATTTGAAAGCTCATATCAACCATGTCAATATTTTTTTTTTTTTTGAATAACAAAATTAGGCTCTATTGATAGCCTATTAAGTAGGTGTACATGGAGCGATGTGTACGTGAGTCTCAATGCTATTCTTGTTATCATCAATTATCAAAAACACGTTGTAAATTATGAAAATTAATGATAATCTAATTTACTAGAATTATCATAAAAAACATATCTTTGAGCATTTTGTGGATTGCTTTAGAACTGACAGAGTGTAGGAGGCATGATCAATACTAGAAGAAGTAAATTTACAAGTCGAAAAATTTGCAAGTCAACTTAGTACATCAGCTAATAGTATCATCTAGGCACAATTTACTTCAAACAATGGTACAATTCAAAACATTAAAAAGAAGAAATGCTTATACATAACGGAACTATCGCTCAGAGATTGTAAGATTTGAATGCTCACATCAACATTTATTAAAAAAATAACAAAATTAGGCCTCCTATTAAAAGCCTATTAACTGATTAAGTATATTTATATATAGGATATGAAAGCGAAGCTCAATACCATGTATTCTCATGTTCTCATTTTCATGATTCATCAACAACCCGTTGTAGATGATGAGAATTTAATCATGATTTGAATTACTAGAATTCTCATGAGAAAACATATTTTTTAGCATTTTTTGATTGCATTAGAACTGACGGAGTGTAGTAGGCATGATCAATACTAGATGAAGTATAAGATAATCAGCCTCGCTGTTTAGTGTTCTCAATTGAATAACAGTTAAGCAAAGCAATATGTACAGAATATATACTACGTTATATGCATGCAGATGTCAACAGGTACATTAAGCAGCCATTTTGTATAACTGACTGACTAAGCATGCTATGAAACATTCTTTTTTATTTCATTCAGCGATGCGAACATGCTGACATGCTGGATGGTAAACTTTTGAAGGTTTAGGAGTGCGTTTAGCTTAAGTTTAAATATTCATTCAATATATACAAATTGCTCTTATCACCATCAGAAAAATGTATTTACCCTTACCTACGTATGAATATGGATTATGTTTTTAAAACACTTGGGCTACTAGCTGTACAAGTTTCTTGTGCTGAAATCTTAATTTGGGGTGTTGCATTAAACAAGAAGCGTATCAGTTTTGTTCAGCCCAAGTGGCATCAAGTGGCCCTGGTGGTCAGTGGTTAGGAAATCGAACTCGTTTAAACAATCGTGTACCTTCCTTAAGACTAACACCAGTGTACAATAAGTGCAATGGATCCGTGGCGTATATAAACGTTCTGCCCCGTGGGATAATACGTGTAAATGCAAACTTGCAATCACACATTGGAAAATATTCCCAAAAATTAACGTCATCTCTAATTTAAAAGAAAATGTTAAAATATGCCTCAACATGTTATCTAAATCAAACATCCAAATTAAACCTTGAGATGACAAGTATGGGTACGAACAGTACATACGCGGATGCAGGGGAAGGAAACATTGCGTTACCACCCCTTCCCTCCCCTCCCCCTCTTTCCTTCTATGCTCATCGAGACTAATATCTAATATCATCTGATCCTAATCTTAAGCCCATTTTGCGCTATTTAGACTGTTAGAAAGAGTTATAGACAAATAATGGTAAACGAGCAGGCAACTGAAAGTGAGAGTGTAATTTTCTTGAGTTTCATATTAAATCGAATGCCTTTTCTGCCCCAGCCTACTGAATATCATAATCACTACTAATTCCCGTACATTCCTGTTGACTTTTGAATTTGTTCGAATATGCGCGATGGGTGAACATTTCTGTATCCAGCTACAGTAAACAAAAATGACCGTGTGATGAGAATTCTACTGATTAAAATTGTATAACTAAAGCCCACACATTTCTGCCGCCAGCTCATTTAACATCCGTTTCCATAAAATAAAATAAAAATACTTGTTGAAGCATCTTACTAACAAGCGACTGTAAAGAATAAAGATGTTTACGTGTGAACTGGTTTACCCAAGTGTGTTCAAAATAAAGTCATATCTTCATATTTTATGAAGACGACGCCTTTTGCGGAATTTCAAGAAGCGTACGTCATAAGGTTTCGTGAGATGAAATAGATGTCTATTTTCCAAGTAACAAATTGATTTTCGTGAACTATTTACGACGAGGTGTAAATAAGTTACATGGCGCTGTAATTTAAAGTATGGTTTTAAAAGTTTATATTCTTATCAATATTAACGCCTAATTAATTAATGTCTTTGCCATCTAGATTTCGATTATGGGACTGGAGTACACGGTCATCCAGCATTCAAATTGGGCTGTAAGTTCTATGCTGTTCTTCGATAAACGTATTCTAGGACATTTTTACAAATTATTGCAAATATTGATTACCATGATATTTAATATCCGAATAAAGCAAAATATTTTAAGATTTGTTGTTGTAAAACTTGATTTCTCTAATCTTTGAAACTCATTTATGAGAAAAGAATTCAGAAATACTTTTTGATTTCTTGATTAATTTACCATAATTTCTTCGATATGTTTTGATTGATCAGAAGCAAAATGACAATCTAAATTCAGCCAGAAGGAAAAGCATTCAAATTAAGTATTGATTAATTCCTAAAAAAGCAATGAAAGTTGGCTTCTAATATTCTATAAAAAGGAATTTCGCTTATTCTATGACGTGTGAAACCAGGGTCAAACTTGATAGATCTGGTTGTTACGCTATCATTTGTTTATCAATGTAAACACTCTAAACATGAATAGTTTTCACGGAATGAAATATAAACTGAGATCAGCGTTAGTCGATTTTTGAATTTACATGGTATAATATTTGCGAAACTTTTATGAAAGAATAAAAACAGTTTATGCGCGCAAAATACATCATCACGAATTTTCGGATTGTAAGATAGATTTAATACAGGCATATATCATTTGAAATGTGACTTCAATGACGATGTATTGTCACACATACACAATTATATGTGAATCCATGTCCGTCAGCCTGTGATAAGAGGTTTGAGCAATACACGCAGTCTCGATAATTTACATCAATTTACCGATTACACAATTTGCATCGCAACTATCTATCATATTTATATTCTTAAAATGAGCCACTACAATGCGCTTAGTTCCAGTTTTAAATCCCATAATAAACATTTAAGCATGTAGAGTGAGAAAATCTAGAAAGAAAGTATATAACTTAGAGATTTGTATTTACAGGAAATAATTTAAACGTAATATCATACAGTAGGCCTATTGAAATGATTTAATTTACCATTAAAAAAAATATTCGATTTTTTTCAATCAGATATACATTATATTACCCATAGAGCAAATGCAGACTATTATTGATATCTTACAACCCACAGAACAGGAAACTCGCTCCTTTAACCGCCATGCATTCTTCCTGTTTCTATGATTCTTCGAAATGCATTCATGTATATGTATTAATGAGATATACATACAGAAATTTGCTCCGATGAATACCTCCACGCACACATATACGCATATATATTCAAAGCATATGTTAACAAAATTTTGATTTACCTCTAAATGTATCGTTGTTATCTTTTAAAATCAAACAACATCGACATTTCTATATATAGATCTTGTCTTCGTTCACACAACCGAGAAAAAAGGAAAACAAATATAATAAACAACAATTCTACGATTCAATTGGTTACTTGAAAACGCAAAAAAGCCGCACAATTGTATCTATGTAAATGTTTTCTAAAGCTGTATTTAATACCACTACGTATGTATATTAAAAGTATGTGTTATTTTGATATACAGTTCATTTTATTGTTGATATCTTTTAAAACCAAACAACATCGACATTTCTATCTACAACTATAGATCTTGTCTCCGTTCACACAACCGAGAATAAAGGAAATCAAATAAAATGAGCAACAATTCTACGATTCAATTGATTACTTGCAAAAGAAAAAACCCGAACACTGTATCTATGTAAATATTTCCGAAACCATCATTTAATACATCTACTCTGGACGACACACAGCCGTCTATACACTCTTTCCTTTCCAGTGAATGTTCAATTTACGTTTGTGTTATTTTGATATGGGGCCCCACTAATGCATTCATAGCAGAGCAAGATGTATACATTAAGTTTGACGCAGACCTCTCCTGCAACGTGAGAGTATGAGCTTGGAATATAATTACATGGCATAGCAGTCTGTCTATACAGCGCAAAATATTAGCACTCGAGAACAATATTGATGGGAGAAGCAGCGTTCGCTTTCTCATAAGCATTCTATGCTTCTTGTAGCCAACGAGTTTAACATGTTATTACGAACAGTGTTGTTATTCGCAGATGGATTTGTGACTTAAATCTTAAGCTCGTTTTGTATGCAGGATTTGTATTTAACCCTCCCTCTCAAAAAGGATATAATAATTGACATTAATCGGAAGCTGATGCTGATAACAATCCACATCAGAAAATGATATATTTTAGTTGTTTGTTTAAAGGAAATTGTATTATTTTGAGAAAGTATTGCACATTTTCGCATCTTCATCGTTATCTGGGTGTAATTGCTTCAGAGAGAGAGAGGGGTATATTTTATCTTCGGAAGTTATTTGAGGAAACACTTGACGTTGGTCATCATTTCTTCATGTGTTATGCCTTGAAACAGTTACCTCGTATTTCGATAATAATTCAGTAAGAGGAAAATTGTACTACATGTGAGTGTAGGAATTGTAAGTGTAGGAGTTATTTGTTTCTGATTAAAATACAGATGTACCTATGTACATCGGGAGTATATTTCCATAACATGTGGTGAGTGTTCTAATGTAGTACCTTTTGTAGTTTCTAGGGTTACTGAATCTAACACATATTCATCTTGATTGCGTTACTACAATTACAATATCAAAGAATAAGACATACCTTTATTCGCATAAACAATATATACATGTTAACTGTAACAAATATATGTGCTATTTCCTTTTCAAATGATTAAAAGTAGGTGTATTTTGTGTGTACGTCGAGTTATATGGGATTATCCATGCTTTCAGTACACGTATAAATCTATGTGTCCTAGTATCCAATCATTTGGGATTGCTCCTCCTCGACGGTTTTCCCCTGTATATAAGAGTACGAGAGGAAACACACAATGAGTCTACAGCTGTTCTAATTTGATACAACGCATAATTGAGCAGGAAAACTTGAATATCCTCTGAATGAAAGAAGTGTGATTGTCATACTTGATCAATGATGTCGATACGCACGGTAGTCCTAGCGCGGTGTACAGTCACTGTTAATGTGTATTTTATCTTGTGACACCATTAGTAGCATCTAGAGTTAAAAGTTGAAATTTGTTAGTCATTGTAGTTATGTACTTGAATGACTCTTTTATGATTAAGAAGAAATGTTATAAACAATTTAATATAATTTTTAAGAACATTTTAAGAAGCTTTCGCACATCTACGTTGATTACAATTCGTAAATATTATGTTGAGGGGATATTAGCGAAAATATTAACAGATAAACAGAATTCAAGTTCACGTAAAGGCGCTCTCGGTCGAAAAGTGCTGGCGTCTTTTTGCTAAGTCATGGAAATTTTGAAATAACACAGGACTAATTTTTGAAACCTGTGTCTCTAAAAAGTAGTTAAGTATTCAATGGAAATAATTAGGTTAAATTGAAAGTTTGTTTTAAACGGTTTTAGTACCATCACATGCACGAAAAGTGTATCCGAATATGATACATTCACTCATTTCAGACGAGTGCTAATTTAAGTCACGAAGCTACAGGCTGATACATGATGCAGAGAAATCCTAATGAACATCGAATTTGTAGGCGTTTGAAAATGTCTTCAACCTGATCATGTTCAGGGAATTCTAAATATGTTGACAATGTGAAGAAACAAATGTTCTCTGCAATAATAATTTAGGTACGCAAGAAATTACAATGTATTCTTTTGTCGAACTTTTAATTAAACATCATGATCAGCTTACAGCAAGATTGCTTTGTTGCCTTGACAAAAAACACAAGCTGCATTTGAAACTGACTAATGAAATCAGTGATTTCTTGTATGGTATAATTCTAATTTCTACCTCCAGTTGTTTTAGTACTTCAATTTGCATAACTTTGCTTTCGTTTTGCGTTTTGTCTATTGGTTTCCCTATACATCTCCCTCTTGCCAACACTCACCCTTACTTTCTATGCTCGTTTCCACTGGTAATGCAGTTGTTTCCCGACAATAACTTCGTTTCCTTCTTTATCACCCTTGCTCTTCATCAAATAGATCGTAATTTACCGCGGAGGTGAAGGTTTTATTAAAATGCTGTTTTTCTCTTTCTATCTTCTTGACAGACAAGATACGGAGCAAGAAATATTCAAAACGAAAACCGGATAGTTACAGAATGAGAACAAGTTGAGATACATATTACCGATGAACTGATAACATAGGAGAAAAAAACTTATTTGGATCCTTGGACAAGTGGTAATCGCCAAGTTGGTTATCTAATTGTTTCTCTTCAAGTGTGCGTAATGCGCGATCAACTTCATGCGATAAAATCAACTATTATATAAAACGATTCCCAGGGATGAACTGCTACAATTGAGAAGCGATCATTTCTTTTCTCTTAAGATGCTCCCAAATCACTGTTAAGTAGATGTAGACAACGTTTTATGCTCGTTGTTCGCTGTTTGTTTACAAGTTGAAAAATATGTAACTTTGATTCATCTTTCTTCTCTATCTTCTTATCCTCATATTATGATAGCGAGTGTCTTGGACTCATTATAACGATCTATCCTTGTTTTACAAAAAGACTACGAGCTCAATACATTTTTCAGAAAAGTAGCACAATGACCAGAAAAATCTCCTTGTAGTAACTACGTCTTGGTGCAGGAATCATTCAATTTTACTTCAAACACATAATAAACTCTCATCATTGATAAATAAAGGACGGATTGTTGAAGAACTTAGTAAGGCTTCATCTGGCCCTAAAACTACAGGAAAATAATATTCCTCATATTTATTTCACGATCTACTGGCTCAAAAAGAATTGTCTTTGTTTACATATATATATAGTTTGCTTCACATACATTAATTGCTTTATTATTCGATATAATTCTGCAGGTACTTCAAGAAAACGGTTCCTAGCATAGCAAACCAATAGTTAATGGTTGTTGTCGTTGAAGAAGCTTCAAGGAGTGGGATCACGGCTGAAATTATGGCAACTACTCAATTGGTCACAAATGGAGGAAATTTAGGTAATAAAAACGTTAGTGCTGTTCAAAGTGGTAATCTAACTTCAAGTGGCAATTTGATTTCAATTGGTAACCTAGCTTCAACTGGATCCCCAGCAAAACCAGCTAGGCAGTTGTCTGATCCAAACCACAACTGCTTGCAAGACCTAAAGGATGCTCTTCTTCCTCGAGTAAATAAAAACGGGGAGCTTGATAGTAATAGAACCACTGTAGATGAAGACAAGCCAAAGATGGAAAACGGAGATTTGGAGAAAACAATAGGAAATATTAATTTTACAGCAAGAAACTTTGAAGGTTTATTTGAGGATGAAGCTTTCCTAATAAATTTGTTTAAGTTTTTCCCAACCTCGGAGAAGAGTTTATTAACAACAGTGTGCAAGCAGTGGAGAACAATCTTAAATCATCAGAGATACTGGAAAGGAGTTACCCCAATCTTACACAAACGAGATCTATATGAGGAGAGAGAGGATGGAAATAAAGAGTTCACCTCACTGCTCACCTTTGAACTTAGAGAATTCGAATCAGTATGTTTAGTTAGTGTTTCTGATATGGATATATGTGAGTTTATAGATCACTGTCCGAAAACGAAAAAAACATTGAAAGGTATAGCTCTTAGAAGATCAACAGTTACAGATGCGGGACTAGAAGTCATGCTGGAACAGTTAGGTGCTGTGACGTCACTTGAATTAAGTGGATGCAATGACTTCACGGAGGCTGGATTGTGGGCTAGTTTACATCCAAGGCTTCTCGCACTTAGTATAAGTGACTGCATAAATGTTGCAGACGAAAGTGTGGCGGCAATCGCTCAACGGCTTCCAAATCTAAAGGAATTGAATTTCCAAGCATATCATGTAACTGATGGAGTACTAGGGTGTTTAGTGGCACTTAGAGGGGGTTCGCTGACATCGCTTAGATTAAAATCATGCTGGGAATTAACCAATCAGGCTGTTGTAAACTTAGTCCATTGTTTACCTCAGTTAACAACCTTGTCGTTGTCAGGATGCAGCAAAATAACGGATGAAGGAGTGGAAATGATAGCAGCTAACATGAGTGCCCTAAGGAGTCTAGATCTGTCCTGGTGCCCGAGGATCACTGATGCATCATTGGAATATATTGCATGCGATCTTGCCAAACTCGAAGAACTCATCCTTGATAGGTAAGTTACTCACATATAAGAGAATTCGTTTAATTTTCCGCTAAATTGACCAACTAATATCTAAATCGTCGTCAGGTCGTGAGCGCTGCATTGTGTTATTGAGCAAGACACTTTACTATATTTGCTTCAGTCCACTCAGCTGCAAAGCGAGTACCAGCACTGCTGGGAAGTTAATCTGCGATGGACTGGCGTCCCGTCCAGGTGGAGAGTCATGTACTCTCATCCGCTTGCACCATGGAAATTGGGAATAAGCACCGGCCTTATAAGCTAAATGGCTCGGATGAACTTAGCTTAGCATATCTCAAGCTAATCAAAGCTCTTTGATGACGCGACAGACGATGTTTGAAAAATGATAGAAAAATATACAGATTTGGAAAAGTTATAGAACAAGCATTCAGACCATTAGATGGTCCCACAAAACGAGGTCAACCTTGTCATAGCCTGGTTAATGTCAGTTAGCATGGAAATACTCAATAATTCATAAAAAAGAATTTGTAGTGTAAACTTCAGAAAAGCGGTACCTAGATAAAATGTTGTTTTTATTGATGGTATGAGTAGAAAACATCAGTTGTGTTTGCGTCTTGCGTGGGTATTGAAGCGTGCAACTAATCAATAAAGCGTCTAAAATCATGCGAGGAATAACCATCTAAAGGTATACGGACAGGTAGCAACCACTGTGCATGAATTGATACAAATGCCCCTCATAAACACTCACCACAAATACTTTCTTACAAAATCGATTACAAAACGTAAAAAATCTGGCTTATTTTGAGATCTCCAAACATATACTTATTACGTATTGATTTTTCGTGACGTAAGGATAGAACAGCACAACACTAACGTTATGTGAAAGTTACAATGCACCAAACAGTAACACTGACAACCTAACGTAACAAATGGAGTTCGCCAATCATAAAGAAATAATGGATCGGAACTTGAGTTGATATTTCCTATATCCACGAGAAAATATCCTAAAATAGTTATCATATCTCTTATTAAGCGATATTCTGATGTCTGATTCAATGAGACTAAAAGTAGCCTAGGTCAATGTAACACAGTGGTACTGTGGAAGTCATGCATTGTAGATCTCATTGTATCCTTATTATTACGTCACACACCTTTTATAATAGTGGAAGTCCAGCCGTTTCTTGTAGCTTAATTTTTTACTTTTTGAAGTCCAACCGCTTCTTGGGGCTTAACTCCGCCCCCCCCCTCCCTTTCTATTTTCGTAAATATCTCCAAACGAGTGGAAGTTTCTGTTAGATAAATGTTAACAAAATTTGCAGAATATCAAAAGGAACATATTTATGACAAAATCGCCACCTGTCCATAAACTTTTAACCTTTACTTTATTAGAAAAGTGCATGCTAAAAGGGTAGGAGCGTGTGATACGAATTGCAATCCATGTGTGTTGGTACGCACAATGGGCGGGTGAATAGTCATAATATCGTAATACAGTGGGTAAAACGGATATATGGAAATATAAACTCTTTATGATAACGAGTGGAAGAAGATTATGTTCTTCTATCTCATGTACAGAATGATATCGATAATTATATGCAATATTTGACGATTTATACTTTCATGTTTTAAAGCAAGAGCATTACGTCAATGGTGTGAAAGCTTCAAATAAAGAAGTTTGTTTAAAGGACAAAGTTAACCCTCTTGTTTATTTTTCCATTTGAATATAAATTTAAAACGGTAATTGTATATTTCCTTTCTATTATTAGGGATACAAATTGATCGTGTTATCTACCTTGAATAAAGTTGTCACAATGTGGATACTGTTTTTAGGCTAGCGTGAGAAGTACGTGGATAATGCATAACACGTGATGCATTAATACGTGGACAATGCATTACACGTGATGCATTAATACGTGGACAATGCATTACACGTGATGCATTAATTCGTAAATGCGATCATCTGTAATTTAATCTAATGTATTAGATTTCATTGGACAAAATGCCGAGCCAGTTTCTGTTTTAGAATCATAATGACTTTTTAACAGTGTAAGGAAAAAGTACTTAGTTTCATTACGAGTACAGAATGTTACGAGTTTCCGGATGTGCAAGTTTATTTTTTATTTTTTGTCCCACGTACAGACGCAATTCATTTTGTTAAAGTACATATTCCCTTGTGTTGCTTTGTTCTTTTCTTTGCTTCAGTTTTGTTAAAGGTATGCGAACACGTAGATAGTTTTGATTAAGATGAAGGAGCAAACAATTATAAGCAGATAAGTCTGTACATGGTTCAAATACCATTTATGGTTTTTAAGTTATGACATTAAATTTTGATTTTTTTTACAGCACGTGCAAACGTTATGGTGTATGGACAAGAACACAGCTTAGAAGTTTAATGTTATCCTTTATACTTCTCTCCTACATTTCAGACACCACAGTTATCAAATTGCATTTACTGCTAAATATGGGTCACGGCTATAACAAAATTTCCTTTTCTTGGCATTATAGCCAACTGCTTCCTCTCATACAATTTTGGGAAAGGATTGATTAACCATAAGTTAAGATAAACAATAGCCACGGTGCTCTTGTTGTGCTGTCTTAAAGTATTGAGCAATTTACGATAATTCGATACCAAAATTTCAAAATGCTGTAAAATGGTCCATTTTTAACCGATTTTGATAGGACTTTCTTTAATGTTTTTAAGACATTTTAAGCCATGCTATTATTACCTGTCCATATACCTTGAAGGTGTACATATATAACTGTTTTTTTCTTCATATAGGTAGTTGCTTTCACACTTATACCCATTACATTAATATTTTTCAGGAGAAAACCAAACGATTTAAAATCACAATTTTGGAGTCGCAACCTTAAAGTTGTTAAGGATATATAACTTGAAGTTTTGCATTGCACAGAGCAAATGAAAGACGCAGACCTCAGCACTGTCAACAAAATCTTGAACTGGAAGGGCAACATAACTCCTTATTCCTAAATATTTATGCATATGGGTATCTACTTAAACATTATTAGTGTGCATCGGTTTCCTTTTCAGTAAATTCTTACCCCGCATCGTTTTTATATAAGGAAAAGTTTATAAGGAAAAACTTAAATTAAACGCATTTAATGTAGAATGTTTGTGTTTTTAATAACAAATTTAGTATAGTTTTAATGACTTTATAACGTAGTTTCGAGAGAACAATACTATCGCATCTTAACGAATCTGTTGGGACAGCCTTATTTCTTTTTATCTCTTATCAGTAAAGATAAGTTTGTAGACGTCTGTGTCCTTAACAAGTGAAGTAAAGCAAAACATGCACGTACTATTTTTAATCTACGTTCGTCTTTAAGAAAACGTATTTTTGCCTTATAGATGATATTTTGTGAAGATCACCTTAACAAGTACCCGAATATTGTCTGTTCATTTTTCATCCAGTAAGAGAATAGACTATTACTATTGGAAAAAAGCCTTCATACACACTGAACAGCATTTGTCACATTTGATGCAAGTATTTATGTTTAAATGTCGAATAGTAGCAACATTTTATGTCACTTAGTGCTTAGTTGGACTTACTAAATCACACGCTTTTGGAAAGGAACAATGACCATTGAATTTGGATGATTCTTTTGACGTAAAATTAAATATAAAAATTCTTTATTTTTCTGTAATCAGAATGACCTTTAATACATTCCTATCCTTAATAGATATTACTTTGAGTACGAATGAGGTGCTATCTCGTTTGTTTTTACTCTTATGAGTTTTTCAGTCAGTAAAATTTGTCCTGGTGACAACACTGTCAATAGTAGACAAAAACTAAAATGTTATGTAAAGAAATGATGCTCATCGAATTTTCATTGAACTGTTGAAAATATATCATTTTCCTGACGTAAGAGTAGTTTTTTTTTATCAAAATGGTTGTCCCTCATAAACAAAACAAAAGGCCTTTATCTACCTACTGCGGTGTAGCGGTTATCATACCTGTCTACAGACCACGAGGCCCCGGGTTCAATCCTGGGGTGGGTAGACACGCCAGTGCACCACAACTGGTTATCAAAGGCCGTGGACATTGACTTGGTTGTCGATATTATGTCTGTCCGTACGTCGTTTGTTTGTTTGCTTGTTTGATGAGGTCTTAACGGCACCACGACAACGAAGGTCAAATTGTGCCTGAGAGGTCAGATCATTTTAGAGGTAGTAAGGAAAGAGACCAGGGGAAGAATGAGAGAAATTCAAGAACAAAAGCCAGAAAGCTGTGATCGAGAGAGGAGGTGCATGGGTAAAACTAAAAACAAAGTAGAGAGGGGGTGGAAGAGGAGAATTAAATATGGTTGTAGAGGGATGCATGCTGAAGGAAGGAGACAATTTTATCTGGAGGATTTTTTTGGAAGAACTCAGCAATTGAGTTGTGGGGAGCGAGAGAAGCTCTGGGAAGGTTGTACAGGGGGCAAGCAAGGAGAACGTGTTGGATTGTGAGGATGCAGTGGCAATTGTTACAGAGGGGTTGGGGGAACCAATAAGGAGGTGGGAGAGTGAGGTGGGTGTGACCAATTCTAAGACGGGTAATATGAACGTTGTCGATACGAGAAAGGTTGTTGATGGTGGATTTGATCGGGATTGTGGGCTGGATAACATGTGTTCTCGTGCGGGTCGTATTAAGCGTTTCGTGATAGCATTTGTACTATCATAACCGAATACGCAGGCGATGATCCCGTCATTGTAATTGTGTGTTCAACTCTCTCTCTCTCTCCCTGAATCATTATTCTTCTTCTTATATTTACAACATTTGGGTAATGCAACTACCTGCTTAGCCACCATGGGTTTGGAACATACGCCAATATGGCTGACGAGTATTTGGAAGCCTCTATTTGCTCTTGAAATACTTTAAATAAAATAATCAAAAAGTACACAGGTACCAGGGCGCCCTTTAGGTCTATGTTTACTCCCTTGAGGTCTATGTTTATTCCCTTGAGGTCGATGCTTACTCCCTTGAGGTCGATGCTTACTCCCTTGAGGTCGATGCTTACTCCCTTGAGGTCGATGCTTACTCCCTTGAGGTCGATGCTTACTCCTTGAGGTCGATGCTCCCTTGAGGTCGATGCTTACTCCTTGAGGTCGATGCTTACTCCCTTGAGGTCGATGCTTACTCCCTTGAGGTCGATGCTTACTCCCTTGAGGTCGATGCTTACTCCCTTGAGGTCGATGCGTACTCCCTTGAGGTCGATGCTTACTCCCTTGAGGTCGATGCTTACTCCCTTGAGGTCGATGCTTACTCCCTTGAGGTCGATGCTTACTCCCTTGAGGTCGATGCTTACTCCCTTGAGGTCGATGCTTACTCCCTTGAGGTCGATGCTTACTCCCTTGAGGTCGATGCTTACTCCCTTGAGGTCGATGCTTACTCCCTTGAGGTCGATGCTTACTCCCTTGAGGTCGATGCTGACTCCTTTGAGGTCGATGCTGACTCACTTGAGGTCGATGCTTACTCCCTTGAGGTCGATGCTTACTCCTTGAGGTCGATGCTTACTCCTTGAGGTCGATGCTTACTCCTTGAGGTCGATGCTTACTCCCTTGAGGTCGATTACTCCTGAGGTCGATGCTGACCCTTGAGGTCGATGCTGAGGTCGACTGACTCCTTGAGGTCGATGCTTACTCCCTTGAGGTCGATGCTTACTCCCTTGAGGTCGATGCCCTTGAGGTCGATGCTTACTCCCTTGAGGTCGATGCTTACTCCCTTGAGGTCGATGCTTACTCCTTGAGGTCGATGCTTACTCCTTGAGGTCGATGCTTACTCCCTTGAGGTCGATGCTTACTCCTTGAGGTCGATGCTTACTCCCTTGAGGTCGATGCTTACTCCCTTGAGGTCGATGCTTACTCCCTTGAGGTCGATGCTTACTCCCTTGAGGTCGTTGCTTACTCCCTTGAGGTCGTTGCTTACTCCCTTGAGGTCGTTGCTTACTCCCTTGAGGTCGATGCTTACTCCCTTGAGGTCGATGCTTAATCCCTTGAGGTCGATGCTTACTCCCTTGAGGTCGATGCTTACTCCCTTGAGGTCGATGCTTACTCCCTTGAGGTCGATGCTTACTCCCTTGAGGTCGATGCTTACTCCCTTGAAGTCGATGCTTACTCCCTTGAAGTCGATGCTTACTCCCTTGGTATAATTATCTTTTCTTTAAAAACACTAAATGACTTGGTGTAACAAGACTTGTTGATTGGCGGCCCGTCGAAAAAGAAAAAAAACTGGCTCACAATGGGCCACAGGCGGGGTCTAGGGAAATATCACCTGTGGTGCTAGGAGGTGAAGCCTGCAGAGGTTCTTAGTGTTTAGTAATTCAACAGCAATTTGTATAAAATTGAAATATTCTAAGTCAATGTAGTTTCATCACATAAACAGGTAGATATAACTTCGTACGTCATCAAAATTGGAACTTTGCAATATTTGAGGGGGTCTAAGTTACAACAGGTTCGACTGCCCCTGGCTAAACCATTGGATTGTATTGAACTTAACGAATCATTTTTGTAGCAGCCTGTGTAAATCCCACCTCGCTTGGAATGAGAGATTCTTATTAGTTCGGGGCCTGATTAATCATCCCGCGGCCTAAATCCAAGCACAACCGGATATGTCAATATTCCCTCTGAATTACTTAGTCCCTTCTCCAAACGATATGGAAAGGGAATCCATAGGCTTATACGCTTAAAGAAAATATTGTTTTATATAACGGAAGAGAGACAAATGCTCTTAATTGATATACACGACGTGTCTCATACAGATGCATTAACATCTATAGTCTATGTACGTTTTTTATTGCTTCGAAAGTAAACAAGCTAGCAACAGAAAAGCTTTTAAACCATCAATGCGCGTAGCTTCACACTAGCTGTGTTATAATGATGAAATCCAGACGATACTTCACCAGCTGTCATGTCGAATACACGGTGTAGTTCGAATCTCTATTGGTTTCAAAAACTTGTGTTTGGAAATCTCTTCTAGCTGTGTCACAGAATTTTAAAGTAACACTCAATGTGTATCATGGGGGACAATGCCAAAGCAAGTTTTCTGATAGGGTGCAAAGTCATTTCAAAATTGTTATGCACCTATTTTCCGATTTTTCTGATTCACGAACGAAAAATGATGTTGATTGGTGAATTGTTGGGGGGTACGTAGAACGACACATTTTGAACGTTTTTGCTTCAAACACAGTGTTTTAAAAGCAACATCATTTCACCAACTTGAAAAGCATTTAAATACTGCTGATAATGAATTATAATGATCAAAAATACAAATTTCTTATGTGGATAAGGGTAAAGCAAGTATCAAACTTTAAAACGTGAAAAGGTAACTGCAGCACAATTTGTGGGTATGTTGCAAAGTTTCTTATCACAATTTAATGAAAATCACCCTAAATCTCGGAAACGTATCAAAATTATCGTCCAATTCAACTACCTTGCAACTTCGGGGAGTTTTTAGCGGTTTAACTTTGTAGACATCAACAAAACATTGCATTAAAACATGCTTTAATGCGCATAATCTCTGCACTGATATATGTACGTACCAGTACCTGAATTAATTTTCATTCAGAGCTGTGGTTTTTGTGTGTGAAACAGTTGCAGTGGACGTGCCTGTTAAAATTCGCTAAAAATTACAACGTTACTTCCATCTAACAACGCATGCCACATAATTTTAGTGCAATAACTTAATTGTCTTTTAGCCATTTGCTATCAATATCAGCAATTACAGTTCTAGCCACTTGCAAAATTCCACACTCGCTCAACCGAAAAGTAGAAACGACACACCTTCTGAAATTGAATTTGTAAATGTCATATTGTAGTTCTGTGAGATAGTGCCGGTTTGCTCTTAAGTACTGCCATCGATTCACTGCCAGTTGATAACCAGCGTTTTATGTCAGTTACGACTGGTAAATCAATATTCAAGAATTACACAAAGAACGAAAAGCCATTAAATCAATCATGTGTATATATCTGGATAGAGACAAGTGATTAATATTTCTGAACATTATATGATAACGCTCACTCTATAGTCGTAGGAGTTAATTTTAGTGATCAATTGTCGCTAGTTATACCATTTGATGCAACGTTGATCATAGCTTCTATTTTTGACTTAAAACGCGAGAATTGTGGGAATGTTTACTTCAAGTTTATATACTATATACAGAGTTGTAGTCCACTATGGTGAGATTTTACACAATCACATTTCATCCGACACAAATTGGAACATCTCTAAAAGACAAAACCATGATTTCAAGTCTGAATAAAGTTTGCATTTAAAAGCTCTGCATGATGAATTGCTTGACTTTTATAACCATTAATTAAATGTAAATTAATTTGTGATCAATTTTTCCGTTTAAGTCTTTTCTTTATAGAAAATATTATAAATGTTTTGTTTCAAAAGAATCTCAATTTCTAGGCTACTTAAACATTTAATAGAGATTGATTTTTTAATGTGAACGAATTGATTAACTCAAAAACCGTAATTTTGATTATCATCGATTACGACTAAAATATTATTTGTAATATAAATTGGAACCCTTTTCCAAATTAAACACTTTAAAAGCTAATCGGTAACATGCGTGTAATATTTACAGAAAGATTTAGCTGTAAACCTTGTTCCATAAATACATAATACATTGACACACACACACACATACACACTCTCTCTCTTTCTCTCTCTCTCTCTCTCTCTCTGTCCGTGCTTCTCTGTCTCGGAATGACTCTTTGTCTTGGTTGGTTGGTTGGACTGTTGGTCCGCTCTGTCGCCTTCCCTTCTTCCTTCCGTTGATAACCGTTCTTCTACATGTTGTTCCTGGTCGCCCTCCTTTCCTTCTTCCTTCCGTTGATAACCGTTCTTCTACATGTTGTTCTTGGTCGCCCTCCTTTCCATCTTCCTTCCGTTGATAACCGTTCTTCTACATGTTGTTCTTGGTCGCCCTCCTTTCCTTCTTGCTTCCGTTGATAACCGTTCTTCTACTTCTTGTTCCTGGTCGCCCTCCTTTCCTTCTTCCTTCCGTTGATAACCGTTCTTCTACATGTTGTTCTTGGTCGCCCTCCTTTCCATCTTCCTTCCGTTGATAACCGTTCTTCTACATGTTGTTCTTGGTCGCCCTCCTTTTCTTCTTCCTTCCGTTGATAACCGTTTTTCTACATGTTGTTCTTGGTCGCCCTCCTTTCCATCTTCCTTCCGTTGATAACCGTTCTTCTACATGTTGTTCCTGGTCGCCCTCCTTTCCTTCTTCCTTCCGTTGATAACCGTTCTTCTACATGTTGTTCTTGGTCGCCCTCCTTTCCTTCTTCCTTCCGTTGATAACCGTTCTTCTACATGTTGTTCCTGGTCGCCCTCCTTTCCTTCTTCCTTCCGTTGATAACCGTTCTTCTACATGTTGTTCCTGGTCGCCCTCCTTTCCTTCTTTCTTCCGTTGATAACCGTTCTTCTACATGTTGTTCCTGGTCGCCCTCCTTTCCTTCTTCTTTCCGTTGATAACCGTTCTTCTACATGTTGTTCCTGGTCGCCCTCCTTTCCTTCTTCCTTCCGTTGATAACCGTTCTTCTACATGTTGTTCCTGGTCGCCCTCCTTTCCTTCTTCCTTCCGTTGATAACCGTTCTTCTACATGTTGTTCCTGGTCGCCCTCCTTTCCTTCTTCCTTCCGTTGATAACCGTTCTTCTACATGTTGTTCCTGGTCGCCCTCCTTTCCCTTCTTCCTTCCGTTGATAACCGTTCTTCTACATGTTGTTCTTGGTCGCCCTCCTTTCCTTCTTCCTTCCGTTGATAACCGTTCTTCTACATGTTGTTCTTGGTCGCCCTCCTTTCCTTCTTCCTTCCGTTGATAACCGTTCTTCTACATGTTGTTCTTGGTCGCCCTCCTTTCCTTCTTCCTTCCGTTGATAACCGTTCTTCTACATGTTGTTCCTGGTCGCCCTCCTTTCCTTCTTCCTTCCGTTGATAACCGTTCTTCTACATGTTGTTCCTGGTCGCCCTCCTTTCCTTCTTCCTTCCGTTGATAACCGTTCTTCTACATGTTGTTCTTGGTCGCCCTCCTTTCCTTCTTCCTTCCGTTGATAACCGTTCTTCTACAGGTTGTTCTTGGTCACCCTCCTTTCCTTCTTCCTTCCGTTGATAACCGTTCTTCTACATGTTGTTCTTGGTCGCCCTCCTTTTCTTCTGATATCTGGTTCTCATGTCATTGCTATAATACTGCTCACTATTCCCTCTTTGTTGTTCGTAATATATGATAAAAGAATGACCATCTTAATATATCCTGGCTTCCTTACTCGTGTTCCTTGTTCCTACCAATGCTGATGTGTGGCTGCACAACTTGGAAGATGAACAGGGTTGATGACAAAGAAATTGTACGTGTTTTTGATCAGATGTCTGCGTAGAATTCGTAAGATCAGCTGGCAGGATAGAAAAAGCAACATTAAATCATCTCCATTGTATATCTCAACAAGTACATCCCTTTAACCAGGGAGGAAGACTTCTCTACTTGAACTATTGAAATATTCATCCTTCTAGAAGAAGTGTTTACTTTGTCAAAGGACCGCAGTATATTTCAAAAACTCCTTTTAAGAATTATATACGCTGAAGCATAATTATATCTAAGATGGGCATCGATATGAATGCGACGGTATTGAATACATTTCAGTATTTACATGAATACTAGAGCGTTTTGCGTTGTTTTAGTTATTAATTTTTATATAAGAAAGCTTTACTCATTAAAAGTGTAATACTGATCCTTAAAGTAACAGATTAGAAGTCAATCTTCAGTATGTTAATTGTTGTAAGCTGGTTGATTCTCTAAAAAGAACTCAAAAAGTCTCAATATACAGAGAATTGTATAACAACTTACGTCATGTGGTCATATACATTTCTTAAGATTGCTTGTCTATTTTTATTTTAGCAAAATGAGTCACGGTGAAATTGAAGTTTTCATAACAAATTGTTTTGGAAATATTGTCTTTTCTAACTGCTCACCGCACATATCAAGCTGCTATCTGTCAGTCTGTCGTTTAAACAGTACACACATTGAGCTTGCTGTTCCTTTTACAATTAAACCCTGTCAAAACTAATTGAAAAAAAATCTTACCTTGGTTATAATTAAACACCTCTAAAAAATACTAAACAGAACCTGAAAAGTAAATGATTTCCAATCATTATGTTGCCATTTAGTTTTCAACAGGTTCTAGTAGCATGTCACGTTGTGTTTTTGCATTATCAAAATATTAAATGATAAATGGGTATGATTAAACCTTCCAGCAAATTTCCAAATTGAACATTTTAATAGATCAAGGAGGCAGGACACAATTAGGATTATTGATTTGATGATGCGTTCATTTTCTCACGAACAGACATGCACAGGAAGTGAATTTTGTGACAAAATATATAACTAAGACATCGCCATTGCGGATTTGAACATCGCGTTCGATATAATATGTCTACTTATATCATCTTAGCATGCAAGAGCAGGCAAAATTAGGGAAATTGATTAAATTAATATTCTTATATACACAAAATCTTTTTAGGACTTCGGACTTTCAGGTAAATACTCAATCAAAG
>JAIGNY010004486.1:2115000-2122500 GCA_020152595.1 Chiridota heheva
AATTATAATATCACACTGTAGACTGCATGGTCACTTTTCAACACACTGGTGAAATCTGTGAAATGCTATAACTTCCAAACAGAATGAGATATCAACCACCATGGTCTTTTTACCAATATGTTTCTTTGGTAGTCCTGTATATACATATATATGTATATATATATATATATATATATATATATATATATATATATATATATATATATATATATATATATATATATATATATATATATATATATATATATATATATATATATATATATATATATATATATATATATATATATATATATATATATATATATATATATATATATATATATATATATATATATATATATATATATATATATATATATATATATATATATATATATATATATATATATATATATATAGATATATATATATATATATATATATATATATATATATATATATATATATATATATATATATATATATATATATATATATATATATATATATATATATATATATATATATATATATATATATATATATATATATATATATATATATATATATATATATATTTATATTTATATATATATATTTATATATATATATATAAAGGGAAGATTATTACGCCCGGTCGTTACTAAGTACATTCAGGGATGTTTCTTCTTGTTTTCTGCGTTTATTACTTTTTATTATCATCTACGCTTTTATAGGCATCCAATCGAGTCATTTACACAATTGCACAGCTGCTTTGTATCATCACAAGTTGTAATGTTCTGTGAAGTTAATAGCAAGTTTTTTCTTCAAGATTTCTATTCCAGAGGATTCGAAATTGACTAATTTAGAAGTAATTGTTAATCACTCGATTTCTATTTTTGCATCGTGCATCACCTCAGTTAAAAAAAAGCTACTTCTGATCATTGTTTGCAGGAAGTATGCTAATTTCCAAGATGAAAACATATCAACCATTTTTGAACATCATACCCTGCAAATTGTACTCACACCTAAAGAGTGTATAGATATTTACAGATCTGAGCTCAATATTCGTCGAGCCATAAATGCCATCGGACTGAAATCTTGCTTTATGTTTTATCAACTTGTAATATCAAATTGTGTGTTGCATATACTAGCATGGGTGTGAATAGAATAGCTAGAGTGTTGAATACTGCGGTAGTAAACTTTCGAACTATATTTACCTCCTGTTACCCATTTAACAAACACAACATTTTAAGAAAATAAAGTTTGTATATATTTTCAATTTATCAGTGTTAGTAATAATAACACAAATAATATCAAATTGTGCGTTGTTGCATATATAAACATGGGTGTGAAGTAGAGTGCCGCATTAGATTCAAGCGTATTTGAATACTGTGGTAGTGAACTTTTGAACTATACTTAGCTCCTGTTTCCAAGATATGGCACAGATGGTGAGTGAGGTAAAAAAGGAGTGTTCTGCGTCAGAATGTGCATTTCAAAACAAATCAAAGAAAACATAAATTGACATAAATTGATCTTTCGAGAGATATATCCAACTTTGCTTGTCATTTGACTGCATGCGTGTTTTTTAATAATAAGATTGTCGAATAGTATAATATATATCTTTTGAGAGAAACGGTTACATATTTTCAGGTTTTATTTGATCAACAGATTAGTTTAAAGGTTGATCGTTTTTGTCTCTGTGAGTGCTTATTCATATCAGATACTAACATCTTATTATCATATGCTCCAAAAATAAAAGAACAACATTGTTTTCAAGAATATGTAAAGATTACAGTAACTGGTTATCATCCTTCAGTATTTTATGCGGTTGTGTGTGTGTAAGTTAACACGAAGGCTATTACTGATATAGAGGTCTCTCACGACTCCCTGTTGTATATCATAAAGGTGGATTATCTTGAAATTATTTTTCTTTTAAAAATAGATGCATACACACGTGGGTTACGTAGAAGTATTTTAACTTTCTTGTTATTATGCGCATCGCCAAACATCTTTATACACGCATGATCAGCTGTTAACCCAACCACTTAATTATTTTGATGGAATCATACCTTAGGCGAGTGTTTGGCATATCCAATAATAACATAAAACTTGATTTTATACATTTAAATAGTAAAGATGTGGGAATTATATTTATTTTCCTTAAATGCGTCGTGGCCGAATTAGACCTTCATGTGTGTCAAAATTCGGGAAAAATCGATATATGCTTTAGAGCCAAAATATCAGTTCTACGCTTTCACAGACAATTAAGGAACAAACTGGTCCAAAAAGCATAAAAAGGAAGCAAAAAGGAATATCCTTTCCACGTGGTCTTCTATTTTGGTACCTAAATCTAATGAAAACGAGGTAAAAAAGCTTTAGAAATTTTTACAGTAACTGTTTATTCTTGTACAACTATTTCTCCACACAGAAAATGTTCATTAAAAAGAAACTGAGCCAAATGCTCTGTGGATATTGGTTCTCAAAGCGCTCTTACTACATGAATGTAACTTCTTATAGAATCTGAATCGGGAATTACCGGAAAACTAATTTGAATAATGTCATATGGCCGAGATCCATGTGTCCATAATGGACCAATCATATATTGGGAGAATTTTATTGACCAATGAAATACTGGGAGAATCTTGGCCGTCTGCACAATTCACGAATAGTATGTGACCAATCGTATGAAAATAATTGTTTTTAAGGTAATTCGCGCGCGTATTGCTGCTTACAATTTTTTCATCAAACCTGCACCTGATTGGTTGGGAAACAAAGGAAAATTCCTCCAGCTGTTGATTGGTCGATTGGTCGAAGTACTGAAGAAATCACGTTCGACTAAACTCAGTTTGAAAAGATAAGAGTCGGAAAATATACCAAAACTCCGTTAGGCTATTGCAGTATATTACACACATTAGGTATATATGTAATCTGATCTAAGTGTACGCGAGGATATATCACATAGCTAATTATGGAACGTCTGTGTAATTTGGTTCTTGGACCGGTCACTTTTTGCTACTGACAGACGTTAGTCGTGATAAGGCAATGGGGCGCTTGTTTCTTAGGTGTGCTTGTATTCCTGTCCCGAATATCTTTCCTAAGTTACGCATTCGTATCTTTAAATTTCGCTCATTGCAATATTAATTTTCATGGACTGAAAATGGAATAATTTTTACATTTAGGCAGATTATTGTTTATTTCAAAGAATTATTTATTTTTTCTTCAGGATGTCCTCTCCTCACAGCAGACGGTTTGTCAGGACTGGCACAGGTTACACATCTGGAGGAGCTGGAACTAACTAATTGTCCAGGAGCGTCAGAGAAATTAATGTCATATTTGAAGAAAAATCTTCCAAATTGTACAGTCATCTACTAATGGGCAATTATCTGTCATCACAAACTGGTATTTAACTGAAGATTGCATTACCTTAAGGAATCTTACAACATGCAATTACATTATAAATAATGACTAGAAATTTGTGGAAATAAATGTGTATAATTAATCTATATTCATTTACAGGTGCACGGAACTTCTAAATTTGGGTATCAACTTGCACATTGCACTGTTGCAATTACACGTAATCCAAGCAATGCTAGAAAGGTTTATGAAAACTAAAGATAGTATCGATAAATAATCAATTTGATATGACTTTTTACAGACCCATAATTACTTTTTTATTTCAACTTACAATAAAAATCAAACTGAAAAAGCCAGATAGTAAAAGTATTTATTTTAAGAAATGATTCGACTTCATGAAAGATATCAAATATGAAATCTGAGTTCTGTATTGAGCAATGGAACCGTTTGTAGTATCTAAGAATCAAGCAATCAAATAGTTTTAGCAAGCATAGACGATTTTCTTTTAAAATGTAAACTGCATATATATTCATGCAAGTTTTGAAAAATAATTGTGAATTCGAATTTTGTGACAATAACATTTCATTAACATATGTTCTTTTTTTAGATACACATGCTAGCTTGCGAGATTATTAGCTGGTTACAAAAATCTTCGAATGAATAGTTTTGTGATGCATTAAACGTTTATTATTCAAGTATAGGCCTATTTATCGAGTTACCGGAATTCCTCAATCTTTACAGTGTTATTGTGATTCATGAAATACAGTCCATGGTTTTAGTTAAGATATCATGGGGCTAGATCAGGGGCGTAGGAAGCATCACCTTTCAGGGGGCAATAATCCCTCAAATTTTCAGGTTACAAGCGGAAGAAATGTACTTGTAAATCAAGTTTCCATCAAACGTTGCTGCTAATCACGAAATCTCCTGCAATTCTCAGGAAAATTCCTTCATTTTGAAGAAATTTCTTTCATTTTCGGAATTTTTTGTCAATATTCAGAAAAAATCATTAATGTTCGGGAAATGTGGAAAATATTATCAAAATTGCGAATGATTTTACCAAGTTTTCCTTTTCCAATTTCATGTCAATAATTTCCCAATTTTACCTCCTATAGTCCTAACTGGGAAGAAAAGGACAGTTTGCCCCCTGTCGATGCTTCCTACGCCTCTGAGCTGATGACAACAAAATAGGCCTATTAAAATATTAATTATTTGTTTCCATGTTATAATCTCGGTTTCATACTCTACAGTTGTTTTTAAAGTAACGATGCTTTGGATGTTGCTTGTAATCTTCTTAAAATAACTGAAGAAAATTAAAACTTCTGAATGTTATTACTATTATGAACTATTTCAAGACCTTTTCAAATTGATTTTAGCCGAAGGTGATTACTCTACAACTTGAGTTGACCAATCAACTGCTGGGGGAATTTTCCTTGCTTAAACAATACATCAGCTGCAGTTGTAAAAGCTGTATAACGCACGTATGGTGAGCGTTTAAAAACTTTTTATTTATACATTTGAGCCAATCAGTCCGGAAGCATGTCTATTAATAGGAACATCTACAACACACGAGAATATTCAAGTCATGCAGCCATATTGTGCAGATGTTGTGATAAAATGTCGTAGTTTCTAGTTTATGTATTTGAAGTATGAAAAATTATTACAAAACATTTGAATTTTCAAAATGGCCGTTTCGCGCTTAAAAGCCTAGCTCTATTGTCTATTTGATCTAATATTTCGAAACGGCGTTGTGAACATATCAAATGGGAGTGGAAAAGATGTAGCCATTACAGTAATGAAGGTATTTTCATAAGTTTAAAGTTTCCTCTAGCAAAGATATTTTTTCCAGACGTATTTCAAATTTGAAAAATGTAACATTGCATAAGGCTTTAACGTTAGGATAGCAAAGTATCATAGGAAATATCACAAAATGGCGGCTTTATGTAGCAAAATGTTCCCATTAATAGTAACATTTATGTCCCCATTAATAGGCATGCTACCGGACTGCCCATATTGTGTGTGAATAGTGCAGACAACGATATTTCCCAGTATATGATTGGTCGATAAGATTCCCACAGTATGCGATTGGTCCATTATGGACAGAATTTCGGTTATGTGACATTATTTGAATTAGTTTTACAGAAATTGCCGATTCAGATTTGCAAAAGTCTATAGAAAAAGTATATTCTTTGGGTATAATCGTGCAGTGAGGCGATGTTTTTTAACAGGAGTATCAGTAATATACTTAAAAATGAATATAATAACTTCAGTAATGAAATTCGAAATTGAAGTAAAGGAGAGACCTCCGATTATAACAACAGTTACTTGCAGGCTTTTGGGGATATGGCGGGCGAGGCTCAAAATTGTATATATCTGTTAGTAACAAATATTGTATTTCATATTCTGTCCAAACTTTCCTCAATTTCTGAACCCGACGTTTATACATGTGCCATCATATTTCAAAGTCTGCCAAATTTCAACTTGATATGATAGATCTTATGAGGTATACAGGTTCAAAAGTATTGTATCTTGTCTTATCGTCATGTTTTAGCTAAACCATTTTGTTGGTGTTCTTCAGGCAGTTAGGGGTACCAACTAGAAGACAACTGTTTTAATGTTCTTTGGGCAATTAGGGGTACCAACTAAAAGACAATTGTTTGGTGTTCTTTGGGCAGTTAGGGGTACCAACTAAAACACGCAATTGTTGGTGTTCTTCGGGCAGTTAGGGGCACCAACTAAAAGACAATTGTTGGTGTTCTTCGGGCAGTTAGGGGAACCAATTAAAAGACAATTTTTTGGTGTTCTTCGGGCAGTTAGGGGTACCAACTAAAAGGTATATGTACAGATACAACAAATTTTGTTTGATTTCATTTTCAGAAAGAACATAACATTCAGAGTAGACCCGTATTTTGATTATGAAAATACAATATTACCCCTCTGATTAAAGAGGATTTTGTGCGATGAATGCAAAACTTACGATGCATGAACAGCAAAAAAGCTAAAAATCTTTGGATGTATTCTTTGTAGTCCATTCTTCCATCTGCCTTTAAATTTCTTCATCTCTATTTTTGTCAGAATTAGGTACGCCTTTCAAGAATCCACGGACATTAATAAAAATATGGATCGACATAGGAATAGGGGGTCTACACGTTCAAGTATCACACATTTGCATAAAGGTTTGCACATTAAGACCTGACCAAAACTTACAGGACGATCAACGTGAACAATTTTTAGCTGATTACGAAAGTAGAGTTTAAAGTAATTGACCTATTTTACCTGCATCTGTTCATATACCGATGTCAATGAATACAAATGAATATCGACTTAATCAATATATAAAAGATATAATCGATTATGTTAATGTAATCAGTATAAAGATATAGTAATGTCTCATGTTCATTACTGAGCTTCGGGTATGTGACTTGATGCCATACTCCCTGCAGTCCTGAGCCACTGCATAATGAGGGTGGCGAGTTCCTTTTCTCGCCGCATGTAGCCTTCCCCAGCTAATGCCAGGTACATATCCTACTGCTAGAAAGAAGTGGGAGTTAGTCTCTGTCCAAGCCTGAGCTCAAACCAGAGACCATCAGAATAAAAGTCCCTTCCAACAATTGGCGTTAACTTATACTCTCGTAAAATGAATGATATGAGGATACATATGGTATATAGATCTAATGATATATTTTTCACGGCCCCCTTATAGGGCCCTTTTCCGGGAGAACCCCCCTCCCTTCCCCCTCCCCATTAGTTATGCCACTGTTTTCCCTGCAGGTGTACTTCTTTCTTCTGAATTTGTGTGAAATATTCATCCTTCTGAATTTGTGTGAAATATTCATTTCTTCGTGGTACGCACATGTACAAAACGAATGTTTTTTAATTATGGACTTCTGTGTAGCAAGGTCACCGAAATTGATCTTTTATTTTCTCGTTATATACAGTGGCGGCGGAAGGTCGAAATTATTGGGCCGACCATGTTCACGCGAAGCGTGAACCAAAACAGCCTGGGGTCCAGGGGCCCGCTCAAGGGTCCCGGTGGGGTCCAGGGGGAAAACCCTGGTTGGGTCTATGAGGCAAAGCCCCCGGTAGCTCTGTGGTTGGAGCATTTTGTAAGGACGGCATTCAATTTCTGACTAGGTTAGCAACAATATTGCTTTGCGGATAAATTCTTCTAAACTCTAGGTAGCC
>JAIGNY010004486.1:2127500-2135000 GCA_020152595.1 Chiridota heheva
TCATCACAACACCCGGTCTCGTGCAAAAAAATTGCCATACTCATCACAACCCGGTCTCGTTACATTCCGCCATACATCATTTTCGTGCAATACATTCCACCATACTTACGTAATAATTCCACCATATCGGTCTCGTGATACTCATCATCACATTCCAACTCATCACAACATCCGGTCTCGCAATACATTCCACCATACTTATCACAACACCCGGTCTCGTGCAATACATTCCGCCACTCATCACTACACCCGGTCTCGTGCAATACATTCCACCATACTCATCACAACACCCGGTCTCATCATTCCGCCATACTCATCACTACACGGTCTCGGTCACGACACCTCGGTGCAATACATTCCACCATACTCATCACAACACCCGGTCTCGTGCAATACATTCCGCCATACTCATCCACATGCCCGGTCTCGTGCAAACACCCGGTCAACACCACGGTCTCGTGCAATACATTCCGCCATACTCATCCACTACATTCCACCATACTCATCACAACACCCGGTCTCGTGCAATACATTCCACCATACTCATCACAACACCCGGTCTCGTGCAATACATTCCACCATGCTCATCACAACACCCGGTCTCGTGCAATACATTCCACCATACTCATCACAACACCCGGTCTCGTGCAATACATTCCACCATACTCATCACAACACCCGGTCTCGTGCAATACATTCCACCATACTCATCACAACACCCGGTCTCGTGCAATACATTCCACCATACTCATCACAACACCTGGTCTACAATTCGTGCAATACATACTCATACAACATCCGGTTAGTGATTTCCACCGGTCTCGTGCAATACTTGAACATCCGGTTTCGTGACATCAATCCGCCTGTTTTATCACAGGGGATTTCAATACATTCATATCACATGATCCGGTCAATACATTCTTTACAGAATTTAGTGATTTACTAATAATCTTGATCGCATTTAACTTATCTTGAACTGATTAGCTAGAGTAATGGGTCTTAGTTGTAACAAGTTGTTACTCCCACTCACATCAGCAACCACACACTGGACCCTTTTATTAATCGTTGCAGTAATAAGATTGCATTGTCAGTTTCTGTTTCCGACTTCTTTTAATCTGACCATTGTTTCATTTTGACAAAGGTGAATTTTCCATAACCAGCTCTTGAAGAAAAAATTATCATATACAGAAACTGAAATCAATTGAGATCAATGCTTTTCAAAGAGACATGTCCAATGCATTTTTGACATTGTCAAATATTGACAGTATTGAAGATGCTGCAACCATTTATGACTCTTGTATAACGCGAGTCATCGATACTCATGCACCAGAACATCGACACCCATGCACCAGAACATCGACACTCATTCACCAGAATATCGACACTCATGTACCAGAATATCGATACTCATGCACCAGAACATCGACACTCGTGCACCAGAACATCGACACTCGTGCACCAGAACATCGACACTCATGCACCAGAACATCGACACTCATGCACCAGAACATCGACACTCATGCACCAGAACATCGACACTCGTGCCCCAGAATATCGACACTCGTGCACCAGAACATCAACACTCATGCACCAGAACATCAACACTCATGCACCAGAACATCGACACTCATGCACTAAAACATCGACACTCATGCACCAGAACATCGACACTCATGCACCAGAACATCGACACTCGTGCACTAGAACATCGACACTCATGCACCAGAACATCGACACCCATGTACCAGAACATCGACACTCATGCACCAGAACATCGACACTCATGCACCAGACCATCGACACTCATGCACCAGAGCATCGACACTCATGCACCAGAACATCGACATCATGTCACCAGACCATCGACACTCATGCAAGAGCATCGACAAGTCATGCACCAGAACATCGACACTCATGCACCAGAGCATCGACACTCATGCACCAGAACATCGACACTCATGCACCAGAACATCGACACTCATGCACCAGAGCATCGACACTCATGCACCAGAACATCAACACTCATGCACCAGAACATCGACACAAATAATGGCATCGAGCGTGCACCAGAACATCGACACTCATGCACCAGAGCATCGACACTCATGAACCAGAGCATCGACACTCATGCACCAGAGCATCGACACTCATGCACCAGAACATCGACACTCGTGCACCAGAACATCGACACTCATGCACCAGAACATCGACACTCATGCACCAGAACATCGACACTCATGCACCAGAACAACCCAAAACTTTTACATCCGTCCAAAATATGGATTGTATATATAAGCATTTAAGAAAAGAATTTGTTTTATTCAAAGAGAAAAAACAAAATGGAGAAGAACAAATAATGGATTGTTAAAATTTAAGAAAAGAGACGTTGGTTTTATTCAAATGTTGTTGAAACAAATAATGGATTGTTATATTGCTGATTTAAGAAAAGTCAGACGTTTGTTTTATTCAAATGTTGTGGAAGAAACTAATGGATTGATCTGAAGAAATTGTTTCAAATAATGGATTGTTATATTGCTGAGTTAAGAAAAAGTCAGACGTTTGTTTTATTCAAATGTTGTGGAAGAAACTATTGGCGATCTGAAGAAACAAATAAAATATTGCTGAGTTTCAGACGTTTGTTTTATTCAAATGTTGTGGAAGAAACTAATGGCGATCTGGAAACAAATAATGGATTGTTATATAGCTGATTTAAGAAAAGTCAGACGTTTGTTTTAATGGATTGTTAGCTGATTTAAGAAAAGTCAGACGTTTGTTTTATTTGGAAGAAACTAATGGCGATCTGAAGAAACAAATAATGGATTTAAGAAAAGTCAGACGTTTGTTTTATTCAAATGTTGTGGAAGAAACTAATGGCGATCTGAAGAAACAAATAATGGATTGTTATATTGCTGAGTTAAGAAAAGTCAGACGTTTGTTTTATTCAAATGTTGTGGAAGAAACTAATGGCGATCTGAAGAAACAAATAATGGATTGTTATATAGCTGATTTAAGAAAAAAGTCAGATGTTTGTTTTATTCAAATGTTGTGGAAGAAACTAAATTCTGAAGAAACTAAAACAAATAATGGATTGTTATATAGCTGATTTAAGAAAAGTCAGACGTTTGTTTTATTCAAATGTTGTGGAAGAAACTAATGGCGATCTGAAGAAACAAATAATGGATTGTTATATAGCTGATTTAAGAAAAGTCAGACGTTTGTTTTATTCAAATGTTGTGGAAGAAACTAATGGCGATCTGAAGAAATTGTTTCAAATAATGGATTGTTATATTAGCTGATTTAAGAAAAGTCAGACGTTTGTTTTATTCAAATGTTGTGGAAGAAACTAATGGCGATCTGAAAAAATTGTTTCAAATAATGGATTGTTATACGGATTAGTTAAGAAAAGTCAGACGTTTGTTTTATTCAAATGTTTTTGGCGATCTGAAGAAATAAATTGTTATATTGCTGAGTTAAGAAAAAGTCAGACGTTTGTTTTATTCAAATGTTGTGGAAGAAACTAATGGCGAATGAAACAAATAATGGATTGTTATATTGCTGAGTTAAGAAAAGTCAGACGTTTGTTTCATTTATATGTTGTAGAAGAAACTAATGGCGATCTGAAGAAATTGTTTCAAATAATGGATATCCTCCTTGATCATAGACCTGAAACTTCCCTTCCTCCCCATGATGACGCTGCGCAACTAGTAATGGAGTTTGATCACAAATAATGGATATCCTCCCTTGATTGAAAAACTCCCTTCTCCCCATGATGACGCTTCTTTGCATCAGAATAAGGTGGAAAATATCAGGAAGGAAATGGACAGTGAGGTCACCTCTACAATAAGTGAATTCCTGAGGGATTTCCACGATGTTCCACATTTAAAACACTCAGAAGAAGAAATGAAAAAGTTGGTGTTCAAAGCAAAACTAACACAGTGTATCTTAGACCCTCTTCAAACCTGGCTTTTGAAAAATAACATTACCAATTCTCACAAGTCTTATCAATCTCTCGCTCGAAAAAGGCAAATTTTCTTCTAAATGGAAAGAGGCCGTAGTCAATCCTCTGCTTATTAAAAACAGGGTTTAAAGTTGATCTATTCTAATTTTCGACCAGTGAGCAATCTTAGTTTTGTTTCTAAATTAACAGAACGAGCAGTCGTTGATCAAATGATTGCCCAAAGCGACAAACACGACCTATTACCTAGTCTTCATTCAGGCTTCCGACCTTTTACAGCACTGAAACCGCTCTTGCAAAAGTACAGTCAGATATTTTGTGCCAATTAGGCAACAGAAAATGTGTCATATTAGTTCTTTTAGACCTTAGCGCCACCTTCGACAGCATTGACCACACCAGGCTGCTTAAAGCTCTGAGTGAGCCTTAGCGCCACCTTCGACACCATTGACCACACCAGGCTGCTTAAAGCTCTGAGTGAGCCTTAGCGCCACCTTCGACACCATTGACCACACCAGGCTGCTTAAAGCTCTGAGTGAAGCGTTTTGGTGTCGAGGGTGCTGTGTATAACTGGTTTCAATCTTATCCAATACAGAGCACAAACTGTTCTTATAATTATTGTCAAATCCAAACATTTCAGCTAATTTGTGGGGTCCCACAAGGTTCATGCTGTGGACTCTATCTTTTTACTTGGTATGCCAGTTCCTTATTTGAAATAATGAAGTCATTCTTTTCTAATAAATATGGGTGTGCTGACGATCACTGCACTAGATGTGATGTAGCCTTCACTCGCCTACAAATCTATTGAACACATTAAAAATTATCTGAAAGTGGTTAACGATTGGATGTTGTATATCAATTCAAAATGAACGATGCAAAAACAGAAATGATTTTATTTGGGTCAAATACACAATTGGCAAAAATTAATGTCGACTAAATAAATGCTGACAATTCAGTTGTTCACGTATCTTTCACTGTTAAAGTATCTTGGTGCATGGCTAGATAAGAATTTATCTATGTCTGACTTCACTAAAAGCAAATGTAAAGTTGCTTTTTATCACCTATGTAACATTAAACTAGAACGGTAAATACCGTCATGGTTTGCATGCCCATGCAAATTGACACCCATATCATATGACCCGGCTAATTATAAAAATGGCATCTCACACTAAGTCCTATATGGCATCCCATGTCCCACATGACACCCCACCCCATGTCCCACATGACATCCCATCCCATGTCCCACATGGCATTCCACCATATCTTACACATGCCATCCGACCCCATGTCCCACTTGACATCCCATGTCCCACGTGACATTCCATCATATATCTCACAGGGCATCCCATCCTATGACCCACATGGTATTCCACCCTATGTCCCACATGGATCACATCCCATGTCCCAAATGAATGACATCCCACCTCATGTCCCACATGACTTCCCATGCCTTGTCCCACATGGCATTCCACCATATCTCCCACATGGCATTCCACCATACAGTGTCTCACATGGCATTTGACTATATGTCCCACATGGCATTCCACCATATGTCCCTACATGGCATCCCACGCTATGACCCACATGGATCCCATCCTACATGTATATCCCACATTAATCCAACCATATGTACCACATGACATCCCTCTGTCCCACATGGAATCTCTCCCTGTGTCCCGCATCAATGGCTTCCCACCTGATGTTCCACATAGCATCCCACCATATGTTCCACATGGTATCCCTCCTAATGTCCCAATGACATCCTATTTTATGTTCCAAATGGCATCACATCCCATGTCCCACATGGCATCACATCCCATGTCCCCATGGCCACCTACCCTATGTTCCACATAGCCTCCTACCCTATGTCACACATGGCATCCTACCTTATGTCACACATGACATCCTACCTTATGTCACACATGGCATCCTACCTTATGTCACACATGGCATCCCAACCTATGTCACACTCTGTGTTACTCGTGGCATCCCACCATGTCCCACATGGCATTCTACCCTGTTCCACATCACATCCCACCCCATGTCCCACATGGCATCCCACCCTATGTCCCACATGACATCCCATAAGCTTCATAAGAAGTCTCATCCAAGCTATCACAGTCCCTGATTGAGCATACTATGTATGAAAGTGTCAGCTCATATAATAACTTATATGCAAATGAGTTGTTAAATAAGAAAAAAAGGTTGAGTCAAATAATGATGCCTGATATAGCCCTTGGTGTATACAACATGGTAAATATTATATCATATGTCCCTCATGGCCCCCATTCATGTCCCACATGGCATCCCTCCCTACGTCTATATGCAATCACATCCTGTCACACTCCCTGACTAAGCATACTAAATATAAAAAAAAGTCTGGTCAGGTCATAAACTGTAGCAACTTTATGCAAATGACACAATAATAAAGGTGGAGTTTAATAATCATGCCTGATTGTTGGTGGCCAAATATTTTGAAGAATTTTAAGGATTTTAAATCTCAAGTGCTACAAGAGAGACTTGAGGATCTCTGAAGAAAATTGGAAAATTATATTATTCTACAGTTACATGTATCTTCCAAGAAAATATCAAATGTTTTGTAGACTTTTTAAGGAAACTAGTCTTCAATCCTGTCTTAAGTATCTCTGAAAAACTTTAACAATTCATACGGAAATTCTAACCTTCCATAAGGATATCTGAAGAAACTTCAACTTTTTCTGAGGAACTCTGAAGAAACAGAATTAACATTTCTGAGGAAATCTAAAAACACTTTAACATTTCTGAGAAAATCTCAGGACAAATCCGGACGGACGTAATCGCCATTACATAGGTTCGCATAATGCTTCGCATGCGAACCAAAAATGTGCTATATTCCTTAATCAAGCTGCCATTTCTGCCCTGGTTAACTCACTTGTCCACAGCTGTCTTGACTATTGCAATGTCCCCCTCACTAGAATCCCTGCTTACAATTTAATTAAACTCCAACGCATCCAAAATTTTGCTGCAAGAATCGTAACCAAATCTCATCACTCCACTCCATCTCTTTGTCTGCTGAAGGATTGCACTGGTTACCAGTCCGTTACAAAATTAAATTCAAAGTCCTTGTGTTCGTTTATAAGTCACTTAATAATTTGGCTCCTATTTATTTAACTGAAATGTTTTATTTGATTAATACCAACTACTTTTGCGTTTCTCAAAGTAAAATCTATCTCAAAGTCCCAAAACCAAAACAACATTTGGTGACTGCTCCCTGAGTGTTTTTGGCCCTAAGCTCTGGCTGTCTGGAATTCCCTCCCTTCATCTACTAAATTTGCCCAGTCTCTCAACATTGAAAAAACAAAACAAAAAACCTCAAGGCCCATCTTTTTAAAGAAGCCTTCGATGCACCCACTAATTTGTATTAATATTCTTGTTTCCTTGTTCGTTTTTTTTTATTTTTTACCTTGTTTGTTAGGCGCATTTGAATAGTACTTTAACTAGAAAATGTGCCATATATATTCCATATATTATATTATATTATATATTATATATATATATATATATATATA
>JAIGNY010004486.1:2140000-2170000 GCA_020152595.1 Chiridota heheva
TTCAATTGAATTTCACAACAGAAAATTCGGGGAAAAATCATGAATATCCTCCTGAACCATTCTAAGAACCCCATACTAATTGCTTTCCACATTGTTTGGGGCATCCACATTGTTTGGGGCATTCAATGTTCCGAATGATGATCATACAATTGACTATAAACATGATCTCAATATTTCCGATTTCGAGACTTATGATCTAACATTCCCAATTTTTGTAGATCTTGGTATGAACTTTTCCTATTCTCACAAATTTTGGTCCTGTATACATACTGAATGTTGTTGAAAATAAAATTAAAATTCCTACCTGCAATTTAAAAAAAAAAAAAAAAAGGTCACCAGTAATTTTTGGACTGATATAATTTTCGGGCGGCGTGCGGGATGACGCTATAATACTGCCCTACACGTTTTATGCCCTTCACGTCTTGTGCCCTGCGCCCCAGAATCAAACATCCTCCGCCGCCTCTGGTTAGTAAGTCAATAGACAATCGTTTCTGTGTGATTACTTTTGAGTAGAACTCTTCAAATGTTAAAAAATAGCACGGAATTTTTAAATTTATGGTTGATCAAATTTTGATGAACTTTTCATTAGGTTAAAGCAAATTTATAATGCAAAAAGCAGAAGTCATCTGATGATCTGTAAGTAATTTTCCAACCGTTTTTTTGCTGATGTTAATTCCAGTAACATGTTGGGAATAGCTAAGATTTAAAAGGCATAACATTTGATACTTTTAAATTTGTTAATCAGACAATTTGGGTTCCTTTCATAGTAAAATTAGCTAGAAACTTCCTTGTGACAATTTTGATTAAAAAAAAAATGTTTGATTTATCATACTATGGCTGGATGGTCACAGCACAACGAAGAATTGGGGTGCAACTGCACCTCCCACAACCACGTTGTACATATTTATATCTATTGCATGGTGATTTTTTGTATTTTAGGGTGATTTTATGATTTTTCCCCTATTTCCGGTGGGCAAATCCCGCTAATGGGTCACAGTGGATATATTCATATGGGAGGGAAGCATAGATTCATGGGCAGTTTCTTAAAGAAGCATACTTAAAAGAAACTCAAAACATTGATATTTTTACAATTTTCCGAATTTCCAGTCATTAAACATGTAGGGCCTATATGTATTTTTATCAGACGTTGTTGATTGCAATTTTGGTAAAGATTTAGAGCTCGTTAACAGAACCGGCTCATCACCATTTAAACACAAAACTGGCAAGGGATTAGAATCAATGGATTTAAAGAAATTAATTTTGTAGGTTTGCCCATCTATTGGTCATAAATTTGCAAAAGTTTTTTATATTTATTTAACATATTAATATCTTAATTCCGTTTGTGCATTTAACATGTTGATACCTTCTTCCGTTCTAGAGTTATCACATTTCAAAGATTCCACCAAGAAATCTTTTCAAGTCTTTTAAATACGTCTTATGTCCTAGCTGCACTTCCAAGACCTCCAAGAAGGATAAATACAATCACCGAAATACATCAATACAATCACCGAAATACATCAATACAATCACCGAAATACATCAAAACAATCACCGAAATACATCAATACAATCATCCGAAATACATCATACAATCACCGAAATACATCAATACAATCAATACAATCCGAAATACATCGAAATACATCAATACAATCACCGAAATACATCAATCACCGAAATACATCAATACAATCACCGAAATACATCAATACAATCACCGAAATACATCAATACAATCACCGAAATACATCAATACAATCACCGAAATACATCAATACAATCACCGAAATACATCAATACAACCACCGAAATACATCAATACAACCACCGAAATACATCAATACAATCACCGAAATACATCAATACAATCACCGAAATACATCAAAACAATCACCGAAATACATCAATACAATCACCGAAATACATCAATACAATCAATACAATCACCGAAATACATCAATACAACCACCGAAATACAAATACATCAATACAACCACCGAAATACATCAATACAATCACCGAAATACATCAATACAATCACCGAAATACATCAATACAACCACCGAAATACATCAATACAATCACCGAAATACATCAATACAATCACCGAAATACATCAAAACAATCACCGAAATACATCAATACATCAATACAATCACCGAAATACATCAATACAATCACCAAAATACATCAAAACAATCACCGAAATACATCAATACAATCACCGAAATACATCAATACAATCACCGAAATAATCTAAATTGATTTCAAATTTATTGATACTTTTATCAAAAATATTCAAATCATTTAAAATAAATAATTTAGGTCAGTGGTCACACATATACACCTTGTATGACACAGGAGGAAAAGACAAAAACAACTGTGAAGAAAATAATTCACCGTTGTTTTCTGTTCAGGTAATATTTCATTTTAAAGGAAAGGTATCGTCTCATAAATAAATTCAGAAGTGAACGCCGCCGTGCTGGTAACGTCACTTCCGGTGTTCTATTTTCCCTATTGATCACGAGAAATCTGAGATGTTATCGATCGCGCATTAGTCGGAACGAACATTGGGGCCTACATGTGTGATTAATAACATCACAGATTTATTGCAATCAATAAGGAAAATTAAAAACCGGAAGTGACACTACCAGCACAGCGGCATTCACTTCTGAATATATTTCTGGGATGATACCTTTCTTTTAAGGGTGGTAATTTTTTTTTAAAGACTGATGTGAAAAAATTATTGTAGAACAGTGATGTTAATTCCTCTGTTCGTAACAGTTTATGTTTTAGAATTGAAAAAAATTCTTCAAAATTTCATCACATGGTAACTCATAGCTACTCAACTAGATTTTGTTGAATTACTTTCCTGACTATTCAGTGGTTGTGAGCCCCAAAATATACACAGACTGAGAAATGTAAGGATGTGATTTCAAGCGTCTGATATCTTCACAAATGAGACTTTAAAGGAATATTCCTGCGAATTTTCATATATATGATAGAGAGACAATTTGGTATTGATAACATGTTGATGTCTTTTTTCGTTCAGGAATGATTGCATTTCAAAGATTGCGGGAGTGTGTTGATAAGTGACCTTACAGTGTACAGTGTGATGTGATGAAGGCAGATTCAAGACAATTCTTATGTATATCTCTATAAACAAAACAATATCTTTCTTTAATTAGAGTGTAAGGTTCATAAGCAGATGGCAAATCACATTCTTATAAAGTGCACATTATACCTCATCTCAACGAATAAACAAAAATGCTTCCAGTAATTTAGGAAAAGGCAATTTATCTTCTAAGAAACACACAAAAATCATCCTAAATTTTTCTTTATGACATCACACTGTACATTGCCAGGTCACTTTTCACCACTCACAATCAATCTTAATTTAAAACGGAAAGAAGATATCAACACCAATTTGTTCCTTTAACCCTTACTCTACCACGCGGCGATATTATCGCCGTTTTGGGTGCCCCGTCTTTGGCCCCGCCTCCCAAACGCATTTTCAAAAGGTGCTGGTAAAGGGTTAATCAAAGATATGCGCCAACCCGAAAATACAGGCAGCATGATCCCGGTGGGCGGCCTAGCGGGTTTTAGCGGAAGGGGCCCGACTTTTCTGCCTGGAAGAATTGACCCTTCAATAATCACGCCTTGATTAACCCTTACTCTACCACGCGGCGATATTATCGCCGTTTTGGGTGCCCCGTCTTTGGCCCCCGCCTCCCGAGCGCATTTTCAAAAGGTGCTGGTAGAGTAAGGGTTAATCAACCCCGCGACATATGCGCCAACCCGAAAATACAGGCAGCATGATCCCGGTGGGCGGCCCAGCGGGTCCCGAAAGCGGAAGCTGGAAGACAGAGGACCCTTCAATAATCACGCCTTGATTAACCCTTACTCTACCACGCGGCGATATTATCGCCGTTTTGGGTGCCCCGTCTTTGGCCCCGCCTCCCGAGCGCATTTTCAAAAAGGTGCTGGTAGAGTAAGGGTTAATAGTCCTCTATCATATATGTGAAAATGAAAATTTACGGGAATATTTCTTTGAGTTAATCTTCTTTACGGAATAAAATTGTTGAATGCTTTTTTCATTCTCTTGTTTCTTTTATTGTTCAATTTTAAATAAGATGAATTGGATTGGGCACTGAACTAATCTTGTAATGATTCAGCATCTTATAACAGAACACCTAGGTTCTTAGTAATTCAAGAGGTGAATTTTTTGTCGAAAACAGGTTAAAGTAATGAATTGCTGACGTGTTGCTATGTAGATCGATCAGAACTGATTCAAAGATTAATCTCAAGAAGTTTGACCTCATTTATTATCTGCCAAGAATTCAAGACCATAGTCTTAGAGGAATATTCTCATGAATTTTTATTTAAAAGAAACAAATTGGGAAAAAACCAGTGACATCTTATTCTGTTTAGTACTTTTTGCATTTCAAAGATCCAACCAGTGTGTTGAGCAGTGACCTTGCAGTGTAAAGTGTAATGTCATAATTACAGATCCAAGATTAATCTTTTTTTCATTTCTATAAAAAGAAAATGTATTTTTCTTTTAATTAGAGCATAGGTACATGAGCAAAGCATGTTCTTGTAAAGTACATGTTATATTGTTGATCAATAATCATACACAAAAAGTTTCCAAAAATTTAGAAATAGGCAATTGATTTTCAAAGAAATACATAAACATTGTTTTAGATCTGCAATTATGACATCACACTGTAGACTGCAGGGTCACCTTTTAACATACTGGTGAAATTATTGAAATGCAGTGACTCATAAACAGAACAAGATATGAACATGTTTTACCAATTGGTTTCTTTATAAGTCCTCTATCAGATATATCAAGATGAAAATTAATGGAAATATTCCTTTTACTGTAGGTCTTTGGATGTGCAACAACTCTTATGCTTTCTAATATACTTTTTAACTCTTTATTATTGTCAATCTTTCTTTAAAATACTTTTGAAATCTTTGAAAATCTTTAAAATCATTGTTAATCTTTAAAACCTTTGAAAATTCTTTAAAATCCTTGAAAATCTTTAAAATCCTTGACAATCTTTACAATCCTTGACAATCTTTGACAATCTTTACGATCCTTGATAATCTTTACAATCCTTGACAATCTTTACAATCTTGACAATCTTTACAATCCTTGACATTTTTTACAATCCTTGACAATCTTTACAATTCTTGACAATCTTTCAAACCTTTGAAAAATCTTTAAAATCCTTGACAATCTTTAAAATCTTGTCACGGTGTTTGAGAAATACACCTTTATCAATGCATTTAAGTTGGCTTAAAATTCTGTCAAAATAATTGATCATTTAACAATTCTTTTAATTCATGGGATATAAACAAAGGTCATTTTATTTACATATACATCCATAAATAAAATTTACAAACAACCAAAATCTTATGTGCCACAAATTCACCACAGATATTCAGTAAAAAGCCATTTGAATGTAACACAGTCAATTTCTAATTAATTTATAATGGAGAGTTTTGCTTCACCATGGCATCTGGCCATTGTAAAAGCTATTCCACCTGAAATTACTTCCACAAGTTCATAGATATGTAGGACACAATCCCTTCAGAAATGCTGACCTAAATAAAAACAAAAGACGTTGTCCTAAGCAAACAGAAGTTGTCCTAAGCATGCAGAAGTTGTCCTAAGCATGCAGAAACTTGAATACATCAGCTGAGGTTAAATTTTCGTAAAATATCATGGAAAGATCTACAGATGGTTTTGCAAAGTAAAGTACTGATATTATTCCGGTACAAATTAACCTTGGAGGTTTGACTTTTACCAATGTTGCCATTAAAGGTGTAGGTTTGTTTGTTTGATGAGAGTTTAACGGCACCACAACAGCAAGGGTCAAATTGTGCCTGAGAGGTTAGATCATTCCAGAGGTAGAAAGGAGATTAAACAGGGGGAGATTAAGAGAAACACGAGAACTAAAAGCCAGAAAGCTGGGATCGAGAGAGGTGTATGGGTGAACAAATAATGTAGAGAGAGAGAGAGAGAGGGGGTGGGGAAGGACGAATAAATACGGTTGTTGAGGGAAGCATGATGAAGAAAGGAGATAATTTTATCTGGATTTTTTTTTTTAAAGAGCTCGGCTATTGAGTTGTGGGCAGCGAGGGAACCTCTAGGAAAGTTGTACAGGGGGCAGGCAAGGAGAGTGATGGACTGTGAGGGTGCAATGGCAATTGCTGCAGAGGGGTGGGGGGAGCCAATAAGGAAGTGGGAGTGAGTGAGGTGGGTGTGACTTATTCTAAGGTGGGTAATGTGGACGTTGTGTAGCAATTAGGGTGTTTTAGCTGATGTCATGAGGTCACGTGACTTTGTTTACATCCCCATTTTGTCGGTCAAAACCACTGTCGTCTGCTGTACACTTAATTAGACTTACATACATTTGCATATTGTTATGTAAGATTGTTTTTGTAAGATAATAATGCTGGAATCTTGTTGTGCCATTGGTTGCACTAACAGATGTGTGCGGGGGAATAAAATTTTCTTGATTTCCATCCGATCCTGATCGACGTTCGAAGTGGGTTTCTGTTGTACTATGCAACGGCTTTCAACCTACGGTAGGCCTTATACACCACACTAGGATTTGCAGTGAACACTTTATATCAGGCTTTGTCTGAGTATAATGAACAATCAGATGGCGTTAATGTTAAAAAAATTCTCCGTATACCTGGTAAAAATATAAGCTACTTAAGGAAAATATGAAGAAAAATCGAAAGCGAGCAAAAAACTGCAATCAGTAAAATTTGTTGAACTGGACTGAAAGTTTGCATGTAGTATGTTTATTGTACGTGTGATGTGACTGGGCTGTGTTAAGACGTGTGAAACACAACGACGCCGCCCTGCAAAATAGAGTCCAGTTAAATTACAGTCACGTGATGAAATCCCTCTAGTGAGCTTAAATGGTCTCAAATAAACTAAAACCATGCAAACAGCAATTAGTCCCATCAAAATCGATTGAAAACTGACCATTTCACAGCATTTTAAAACTTCAGTTAGATACCTAATTAGCATAAATTGTGCAACTTTTTGTGACCTCAGAATTAGACAACTAGAGATTGCTAATGTTAACATATTATTTTGCGGTCCTAGGCTTCCCCCAAATATTTTGAATGGGACAGGTTGGCTATAGTGAGCGGGAAATTGGATATTATTTTAACTTTGACCCAGCTTTAACAGTAGAATGCAATTTCAGAACATTTTATATTTGAGAAAAAAATATAAAGAATTACATTAAAGAATTTGAGCTGTATTCCTGTTCATACATCATCTGTTGCCCGTGCTGAAAAATTGTTACAAACTTTGATTTGTCATAACTTAAAAACTATACGTGCTACTGAGACCATTAGATGACTCTTCTGCTGAGAATTTGGGTAACAAATCTCTACCCGTCCATGTACCTTTAATACAACAAACATATCTGAAACTCAAAACTGAATTAATCCTTACAATCATACATTAACTTTTGATATTATATATGAACTTCACATTAATTTAGGTATACTGAAATATTACCATTTAATTACAGATAAATTGTAAATATTTCAAGTACAGATAAATAGTGAATATTACACATAGGTTCCAAGTACTTCCAAAATGACTTTTAATGGGCAAGTGAAAAGCTGATACATGAAAAGCTGATACAAGTGATAGGCTGATACAAGTAAAAAGCTGATACAAGTGAAAAACTGATACAAGTGAAAAGCTGACACTTGTTTCATACTTCTGTAGGTGTACAATATTAATGAGGTTAAAGGTGTGATTTTGACAAAATAATTGCTTTCCTAAACCAGACATCACAAATGATACAAATCCCCTCACCACTAATAACCTGCTTTCCAGCCTCTGTCACTCCTGCCATCCCACTCTCATGTTCCACATGCCATAACATACTACTTCCCTTCCTACAGGAAATCATACATGAAAATCCAGATGCCATTCCACCACATGACCCATTTGTCATCACACCTGCAATCAAGATGACATCCTACCATATGACTTGCCACCCTGACTCATATACAATGCCACCCTGTCCCATATGCCATCCCTCCCTGTACCATGTGCCATACCATGTGCCATCCCACCATGTCCCATATGCTATCCCTCCTTGTACCAAGTGCCATCCCACCCTGTCCCACAGGCCATTCCATGCAATCCCACCCTATTCCACATGTCATCCCACCTGAAATCTAGATGATTTCCATTACATGCCATCTTCCACCCAAGATTCTTTCTGTCATCCCACCCAGTCAAGCCATGACATCCTGTCCACATTTCTTGGCACCCTGTTCCACATGTATCCCACACACCACCCTGTCCTTCAATGCCATCTCACCCCCCATATTTCATCCATCCTGTCCCCCCATCCCTTCACCTACCTATCATTGTACCATCTTCCCCCAAGATTCTTTCATCTAGTCCCATCCCTCATTCACCTACCATCCCCCATTCACCTACCATCATCCGTTCACCTACTACCCCACCCACCTTTTGCCATCCACTCATCTGCCAAATATACTATTAACCAACTCATCATTCCAACCTTCACTATAACCTCCCTGATCTACATGTATCTACCAAATCAGAATACAAATTCAGTCCAGATTAATTTGCAGATTATCATAAGTGTATTATGTGTCCACTCTATCAAAGCAAAGACCTTTTGTTTTTTTGCTATTCATTCACAAGACACTTCATTATAAATTCCATACAGCCATCAGATCTATTATTCAACTTTGTTTTCTTGCTATTCATTCGCAAGACACTTCATTATAAATTACATTCAGACGTCACATCTATATATTTCATCCCAGAAGAAATCCTTTAACTGCTGCTATTGAAGTCTGGAATGCATTTGTTCTCCTTTATTTTCATACAAATAATTAGAATTCCTTTCCTAGGGCAGCAATCTTTTGTTCCATAGTAGCTGAACAATGCATGAGGACGGACAAGATGTGGCCAGACAAACGGCCGAACAAACGAACAGACGGATGAATGGCAAAGATGCTATATCCCCTCTTCACCAACTTTGATAATCAAAAGACCATTCCGTAATGATGTCAATTAAATCTCAAAATTAAGCCTCAAATTGCATATTTCCCAATGAAAGTTAAAAGGCACATATTTTCTTGAGTAAAATCAAAAGATTACAAAACAATTCATACTTTATTACACATCTAAGGTAATCTTCGATCATAATCAAATCAACTTTGTTAGGGGTGTCCGACGGATATAGCCATGCCATCTGCCCTGGGGTCAGATCCTGCCCAGAGGACCTTTGGGTCTGAAACCCCAATCATCCCAGCCCACCAATCTCCACGGGTAATTATCTGACCTCTGCCAAACACCCTCCTCTCGAATCCAGAGATTGGCCCTTTGACCTCATGACCCAGTGCCCTGAGAGCTCGGAATGTCTCCTCTGAATATTCATCCTCTAACAAGATGGATCCAGTCAACTTCCCTTCCGAAATACCAACTTGAAATCTTGGGTGATCTAGCGCTCTCTGAGGATCCATGCCGAATTCTACCATGTTTAAAACAACCTGTGAGATAGGAAATGATATAAGAGAGAGATCAGATATAGGCTACAGTCAATGCCCAAACTCTAAAAAGTTGTTTCTTTTCTCATCTACGTGTTCCGCCCACTCAAATTTATGAAGATGTAATTAGTTAAATCATACTATTTGCCAACGATGATTTCATAGTTATCTTGGATGAAAGCCCATTATTTTCACAAAACTTTTACTTAAAGGTTGAATAATTCTGTACATTTTCTTAAAAAAGTAATCATCGTTTGAAAAAATCATGAAATTTAAGAAAATAGGAAGTTACAAAACTGAAAAATTCATGTCTTAAAATTCTCCCATGTTATGTCGTAAAACACCCTTCATACAAGCTGATTTTTGACTATGTGAGGAAAATTTTTCTACACACGGCTTTTTGCCAATGAACCCTTAGTGAGATAAACACCTCACTCAGTGGGCACTACTTGCAAGGCAATACTTGCACACTGTGTATAGCAGCCATGTAGTGGCTATAGCATATACTAGTCAGATGTTATCTGACTGATGAACCCTAGGCCCACTACTACACTAGCTGGAAACAATGATTAACAGGGTGAGTGCTCTCATTCTATCTGTTTTAACCCCTGCTAACATTGTTCATACAAACTGCATTTGGTGTCAATATGTGGGGAATCTTGTAAACTTACATAATAAAGCAAACTTAAATCTCAAAAAATGGCAAAACAGTCAGAAGCATGGCAAGTTTTGGTCTATGTTTTGGGTCTAAAACAATCAAAACACCTTCCTTTTCCACAAAATTCACCAAAAAGGACCAAAAGATATCATTAAAGTTCATATCACTCGCAGGATAAAACAATAACAAATCCGTTACATCTCAGTTTTTAATTCTACCTGAGACAGACTGGAATTTACGGACTGCAGAAGTTGAGGCAGCTATTCCAGAACACAATCGATACTCGACCAAAAAGTGTAAAGTGGGCAGGGCTTCTTAATAAAAGGATGATCAAAGACCTTATTAACTTGAGTTTGGGAATAGACCGGGCTACACATTACATGTGCAAAGAAGGGGATATTACCTTGTTTATTTACTTCCAAAACTTTTAATAAACATGATTAGATATCACTACATAATTGGACATGCTTTCTTCCAAATCTAAAGACTGATCCACTAAAACTAACACAATTATATTAAATGATAAACAGTACTTTTCACAGCTGTTAACAGACCTTTAAAGGAGCTGGCAGCTGAAAAGTCAAGGCAATTTTTGTTAAATCTCAAGAAAATTCAAACATACTTTTCATGCACGTAACTGGTACTGAAAACCTTTGATACTAATATTCAAATTAATCATAATAATTTCTTATGAATACTTAAGATAGTTCTTTAACGCTTTACAAAAATTAGACCTGTGTTATTTCAAAATTTCCTTGGCTTAGCGAAAAACCTGACTCTTTATTGGAAAATAAAGGCCATCCTTATTTACATTAGAAAGCAGTGGCGCAACATTAGGATGGGTAATCCCCACTGGCCCCAAACAAACACTGAGAATTGGGGGCCCGAGCAAAAACACTTACGATATGTTTGTTATAGGCCATGAGCACCAGATTTCCCACAGGCCCTTTGGACTCTAGTTGCGCCACTGTCAGGAAGATTCATGGTAGCTTAAAATTGAATACCTGTACATGTCCCTGAGGTTGCATAAAACCTCCCATAACACCATAAGCTGCCAAGAGAGCACCATCTTCGTCCCTTGTTAACATGGATGGGATGATGGTATGGTACGGCCGCTTCCCACCTTCAGGACAATTGGGATGGCCCTTCTGAATCCGGAACAAAGAACCACGATTCTGTTAATTGAGAAATTTATGAGGGTAGTCACATAAAACTTTAAACTGTTTCATAACCATAAACAAGATATAAGTTACAACTGCAAAATGTTGTATATACATGAAACATGATACACCTCACAAAGACAAGATCACATAAACCACAACAATGATAATAGTACACAAGATGTGCATCACAATTACAAGCATAGGAAGTGGGGGAAAGGGGGTATGGATTCCCCTGGGGCACCCAATTCACCTTCCTGGTAAAATTAGGAAATTATTTACATAAAATTGAATTTTGTTTTATAAAATTATTGAAAATTTTGTCAATATTTCCTGAGATTTAAAGAAAATTTCCCGAAAATATAGGAATTTCCTGGAAATATAGGAATTTCCTGGAAATATAGGAATTTCCCAGAAATGTAGGAATTTGCCAAAAATATTGAAATTTCCCAAAAAATATAAGAATTTCCACAAAATATAGGAATTTCCCGAATATATAGGAAACTCCTGAATATTGAAGAAAACAGCAACATTTTGATGGAAATTGAATTTACCAGTGCAATTTTGCCTGTAACTAGGAAATTTTAAGTGGTCTTAAGTTCGCTTTGAGAGGTGAGCCCTTGATCACAACCACAATGTTTATCACAAACACAGTGAAAACACAAAGTTTACAACCAAAAGCAAGATGTATGTAGCAACCACAACACGTACATTAAAAGTACAAAAAATTAGCATTATAACCACAAGATGTATGCTATAACCACAAGATGTATGATACAACCACAAGATGTATGCTACAACCACAAGATGTATGCTACAAGCACAAGATGTATGCTAAAACCATAAGATGTATGCTACAACTACAAGATGTACGCTACAACTACAAGATGTATGCTGCAACCACAAGATGTATGCTACAACCACAAGATGTATGCTACAACCACAAATGTATGCTATAACCACAAGATGTCTGCTACAACCACAAGATGTATGTTACAACCACAATATGTATGCTACAACCACAAGATGTATGCTACAACCACAAGATGTATGATACAACCACAAGATGTATGCTACAACCACAAGATGTATGCTACAAGCACAAGATGTATGCTACAACCACAAGATGTATGTTACAACCACAATATGTATGCTACAACCACAAGATGTATGCTACAACCACAAGATGTATGTTACAACCACAAGATGTATGCTACAACCACAAGATGTATGCTACAACCACAAGATGTATGCTACAACCACAAGATGTATGTTACAACCACAATCAAGACTATAGTAATAATAACAAACAATATGTATGTAAAGATCCCAGCGATGGAAAATATATAAACTGTACTTTCTGGGACCACAGAAAGTCAATTCGGTATTCTGTCTTTTCCTTTCTTTTTTCCCCCTCTTTTTATTTCTGGAAACCTGGAAAAATTTCTGCTACTATTAATGTCATGGTCTGCTGTATTTTTCACCCCTGAATGATAGTATAGCAATGTATGTATAGTTGTATATATCACAAAAACAATTCCGTGAAATATGTACAGTATGTTACAACAAACTAATATTACATTGAAAGAAAGTCTCCACAGATTAAAAATGACTTGTCCTCATTTCAAGAATACTTTCACACAGATATATAATTTCAGATTGACTTTGATTGACTTACTGAATCAAATCTGAAATATACTTCCAGTAATCAAGATCAAGTTAATTAAATCCATCTGAGCCATTAGGCCCATAGGGTCGGCGCTTATCCCCAGTTTCCATGTTGCAAGCAGATGAGAGCACAAGGCCTCCCCGCCAGTCCATCGCAGGTTAACTTCCCAGCAGTGCTGGTACTCATTTTACAGCTGAGTGGACTGGAGCAAGTATAGTAAAGTGTCTTGCTCAAGGACACAATGCAGCGCTTGCGACGGGAGTCGAACCCAGTACCTTAACAATATGAACAAGACTCCTTAACCACTGAGCCACTGCACCTCCAGCGATCAAGCCCTCATTAAAAAACATCTAAAAACTTCCCTAATTTCAAATTATTGATACCCTGTGCATTATAATCATGTCTATGCCCATTAACCAGTTACAACTATTACTATTGTTGTTATTATCATTTTCATGTTTAGGTTGCTCAAGTAAATTGGTGTTATATTGCTGTCATTGCCTTTAATTTTTTTTTTATAATTGTTGTTTTGTGACTTCATTGTTTTGCTATTGTTAATCCATTTCGGAGCTGGAAAAAAATCTAGTTCCGACAATTATAACTGCAAGAAAATCGGGAATTCGTGGAAAGAAATGATTATTTTTCTAAAAGATTTCTTGAGTAAACAACAGTACATGTGGCAAATAGGTTCTCTAAAAAAGTTGTATTCACTACATTAATATAGTACATTAAATTGCAAAAGAGGGAAGTATATTAAGTTGTATTCACTACATTGATATAGTACATTCACTTGCAAAAGAGGAAGTATATTAAGTTGTATTCACTACATTGATATAGTACATTAACTTGCAAAGAGGAAGTATATCAAGTTGTATTCACAACATTAATATAGTACATTCACTTGCAAAAAGAGGAAGTACAGTATATCAAGTTGTATTCACTACATTAATATAGTACATTAAATTGCAAAAGAGGGAAGTATATTAAGTTGTATTCACTACATTGATATAGTACATTAACTTGCAAAGAGGGAAGTATATCAAGTTGTATTCACAACATTAATATAGTACATTCACTTGCAAAAGAGGGAAGTACAGTATATCAAGTTGTATTGACTACATTGATATAGTACATTAAATTGCAAAAGAGGGAAGTATATTAAGTTGTATTCACTACATTGATATAGTACATTAACTTGCAAAGAGGGAAGTATATCAAGTTGTATTCACTACATTGATATAGTACATTCACTTGCAAAAGAGGGAAGTATATCAAGTTGTATTCACTACATTAATATAGTACATTCACTTGCAAAAGAGGAAGTATATTAAGTTGTATTCACTACATTGATATAGTACATTAACTTGCAAAAGAGGGAAGTATATCAAGTTGTATTCACAACATTAATATAGTACATTCACTTGCAAAGAGGGAAGTACAGTATATCAAGTTGTATTGACTACATTGATATAGTATATTAAATTGCAAAAGAGGGAAGTATATTAAGTTGTATTCACTACATTATTATAGTACATTAAATTGCAAAAGGGAAGTATATCAAGTTGTATTCACTACATAATATAGTACATTCACTTGCAAAAGAGGAAAGTATATCAAGTTGTATTCACTACATTAATATAGTACATTCACTTGCAAAAGAGGGAAGTATATCAAGTTGTATTTACTACATTAATATAGTACATTAAATTGCAAAAGAGGGAAGTATATCAAGTTGTATTCACTACAATAATATTCATCATTTCTGTTCCGATTTTTCGTGGGAGATTTTCTACACCTTAATTCATAACCATGGGAAATTTGTATAAATAATTCCAAGTCCCCTCCATTTTTTGTAATGGAGAGCATGCATCCAAAAGCTATCTCCATTGCTCCTTGTGTGTTCTCCGAAGTCTCTCTTGTCTTACATGCTATTTCATCCATTGTATATACGTATCTTTGTTTTCTTTAATGAGAAGACTTTAATAAATGTGTGTGAAATCAAATTAAATAAATCCTGATCATTGCTAGTGCTGTCACGATATGGCTGTATTACGTTTCGGTTATCATGGAGAAAAGTATCGCGATATATCACAACATTTTTCAAGAAAACTGACTCACAACACAAATTGTCAATATCAGTATTTCTTCTATATGCATATGAATGATGAACACAAGAAACAACAATGATTTTCATCTAGTAGACAACATGATCGCGTGACTATTATGTTCTAGATTTCATCACGCATCGCATGCACATGTGTGAATAACTTAGCTAACGTGACCATAAATCATCGACGTGAGAGGTATTTTCTGGGCCACTTTTTCGTTCTTTTTGCCAACTTACATTGGAGCGTGCCAGTGTTGGGTGAAGGAGCATGACTTTAATTAGATTTTTTTTATGTTTCATGATATTTTTGCATGTTTCTTGTTTTTAAAGTTGATTCAGAAACGATCAATGCCTAAAGTTGCATTTTAGATTTACTAACGTAATATTAGTACCATAACATACGACTAGCCTAGCCTAGTTGCGCGAAAATTTCTTAGTTCTGTATTAGTTTTTGGTATTCGCGATATGTGTTAAGAGGCATATTACATGTCATGGGAAAAAAGGGAATCATGATAATCGACATATCATTACAGCACTACAGTAATCATTGCTGACATGGTGTACAAATGTTGCTGATTGTTACTAATATTTTTCTAACAATGGATGGTTAATAGCATACCTGTAATGCAAAACCACAACCCTCAGGTACGAGTCCACTTCCAAAAGCCTGATATATACTGTTGATAAAGGAACAAGCATTTCCATGTCTGTCAACCACACAGAAGTACACAGTATCCCCATGGGTAGATAGCTCCCCGTGAGTTACACTCTGAAGTGCTCTAAGGTAAGGAAAATACAAGAAATAACAAATAAAAATAGAAAACACAGGTCTGAAAATAATAATAAGTAGATTAACAATTGCAAGGAAAATACTGTATCTACGATCTTGCTACATTTACAATGTGGGGTGATTTTTCATTAACAAGTTGACATTGGGGGGATTTCTTGACACTGCGGGATAACTCCACAACTAAAGCTGTTTCCATAGGTGCAGGATGGCCTTCTGGGTTGTTTATATCCCACAATGAATTGTATGGCTGCAGTGTTATACATTGTGGGGTAATTTGTAAGTAGGAAATTACATTGTGGGAATTTGATATCCCCACAATGTATACATATTTCTTATTGGTCCATAATGTACATACCAAAATCATACAGCAAAGACCCCACAAGGCACCTCTTGTTGGTATGTATGTGGGAAAGGCACACATGTTTTGCAATGTAAAGTATTGTGTTAAGACAAATAATTGTGTTAAGACAGATGATGTTACTTCAAATTTTGAATCTAAGGTACATGTATATGTTCATTCTCTCTCAAGTCTTCCAATTCCTTTCTTTAATCTTAGTGAGTAAACATAAATGGAAGGTCTATTCCTACTCAAATTTCATTGGGGGCATGACAAAGACAAGTACACTGTAGACATGATACATACTTTCCTTGGTCAATAAGCTTTCTCCTTTCTTTGGCGTAACTTTTGGATAACATTTCCTTTACTGGTACAGGAACAACAGACGGATCAGAGCAGTACTGTAATGAATCTGAAAAGCTGACCTTGAGTGCCTCTAGAACCAGGTGTATGTACTCTGGAGAACAAGGATCCAGGCCTATAGGAGCAAAGTGTGTGGTTAGCATGATGCAACTATATTTTTCCTGGAATACAGGCCTTTACAATCCAACACAGCTCCAAGGAGAGTAAAAGATGTTGAATGTTCTCTATCAAATTGTTGAAAAAATACCAGAGGCAACGAATATTCTTAAATAAAATGCTTGTTTGGTGAGGTTAATGGCACCATGACAGTGATGGTGAAACTGTGTCACATAGATTTATTTATGTCAGAGGGGGAAAGAGGTTGAGGAGATAGTGCGGAGCGTTGGAAATAGGTGCAAAAGAAGAGGCCTAGATATAGATATAGTTATAGTAGTTGGAAAGATGAAGAAAGGAGAGAATTTGGGGAGAATTTATGCTAATTCTAAGAAACAATCACACAAAATGTACATTGGCAAATATTTACAACTTTCAAAGCTTTACCAACTTGACTATGACATACTTTTAAGATCAAACTCCTCCAAGATATTGAAAGCCATTAGAGCGGTGATTCCTTGTCCATTTGGAGGGCATTCCCAAATTCGAATTCCTCTGTAATTTATTGAGATGGGATCCTCGTAGGTACTGGTATGTGACCTCAGATCTTCAAGGGTCATGATGCCTCCATGGGCCTGAATCACGTCAACAATGGCCTCCGCAACGGGACCCTCATAAAAAGCCTTCTTTCCTTCTGTGGCTAGTTTCTAGACTTCACGAAAACATCAAAAATATATATGTCAGGTCTCAGGAAAAGTTATGGAAATCAGCAAAAACTTACCCCATACTCTTAACGCAGCTGACAGGATCTTCAACTGTGTGTCTTCGTATGATGTCTTTCCCTAATCTAAACCTTAAGTAAACCTTACCTAACACTGTAGAATTGACATCATAAAAAGACACCTGGTTGAAGATCCTGTCAAATGCACTCTTACTCCTGTTCTTTAAAGGAGTTTTAAGTCAAACAGTGAGGGCAGCAATTTTAAAATAAGACAGGAATAATTTTTGATACTTGTGTAGTTAAAAAATGACTTCGGTATTCATAACATTACGATCAATTTGAACATTGGTATCAAAGGTTCTCAGTAACATCACATGCATAACCAGACATCGCAAACGATACAAATCCCCTCGTAACTAACTTTGTTGGTGAGGGGATAAAAACTGTGTTTGAATATTCTTGAAACTCAAGATAAGCACACCCTCACTTTTTGGCCACCAGCTCCTTTAAGTTATTAACTAGCACTTGGTGTGATTACGGTTATTGCTTGCACAAATGTCATAGATGTTTTATAATCATTATTTTAATAGTTATCCCAGTTGTGGACCTGCTTTTTCTGCTGTTTTGTTCGTAAGGCAAACTAATTTTCAGGGAAATAAGAATGGTTTTTGCATTCCACAGTGTTTGAAAGAAGAATAGTACCTCAATAGTATCTCTATCTCGCAATCTCTCGGTTACTTTTGACTCCTTCATGACCATGGATAGTCCCATTTCTCATATCACACGCACTACATCTTTGAAACATTAGAAAATTGTGCAAATATCTCATTTCAACTGTGGCAGAACAGATAGTACATTCATTTTTTACATCTCGATTAGATATGGGAAATTCCTTGCTGCATGGACTGCCCCACACACAGATTCATTGTCTTCAACTACTTCCAAACACAGGTGCACAGATTGTAACTCCCTCAAAGAAGACATGTCACATAACTCCCATCCTGAAAGATTTGCACTGGCTTCCAGTTTCTCATCGCATCTTGTACAAAATATTACTTATTGTTTACAAATCGATGAATGGTTGTGCCCCAGTTTATATATCTAACTTGCTGAAATGAAATGTTCCTCTTCGTAATCTTTGTTCTGGTAATAAACTTCTTTTATGCAAACCAAAATTCTACCATACTTGGGGTGACAGATCATTTGTTGTTGCAGCTCCGTGTCTTTGGATTTGATTACCACTCTATATCAGGTTGTCTTGTTCTGTTAACTCATTCAAAAAAAATCTAAACACCCATCTCATGTGTGATGCTTATGCAAATATGTTGTTAACTTGATATCACTGTTTTTTTATTTTATTGTTCATGTATACTTATCTGTAATTTCAATGTTATATTCATGGTGCCTTGAGCATCCATTAGGATGAATATGTGCATTATGAATATTTATTATTATTATCATTATTATCTGTTTAATGATTAGTTCAGTGGTCAAGCAACTTTATCTCATATAAAAGAGAATACAATGGTAAAGAAACTACTTCAATACCTTATTTCGTTAAAAAGACATTCATGTTTAACATTCTGTCTTATCTGTGTAGAAGTGACTGGTGTTGTAATGACTGGTGTTGTAATGACTGGTGTTGTAATGACTGGTGTTGTAATGACCGGTGCTGTAATGACTGGTGCTGTAATGACTGGTGTTGTAATGACTGGTGTTGTAATGACTGGTGTTGTAATGACCGGTGCTGTAATGACTGGTGCTGTAATGACTGGTGTTGTAATGACTGGTGTTGTAATGACTGGTGTTGTAATGACCGGTGCTGTAATGACTGGTGCTGTAATGACTGGTGTTGTAATGACTGGTGTTGTACTATGGAGGTTGGCGCCTCATCCTCATTATCTAAACAATTGTTAATGTATTTTTAAAGAAAATGATTTTGAATTATTACTTGAATTATTATTCCTCAAAATTTCATCACGTGGTAAATTATAATTACCCTTACTAGATTCCATTTTACTACTTTCCTGGTATATTCAATGATTTTTAAGCCTCAAAATATCCAGAAAAACCTGATACAATACATAAAGAATTTGAGGAATATGAGGATTTGATGTCACAACTAGTCTGATTTCAGTCGTTTCTACACAAATGATACAGAACTTCAAAACCTTCTTACCGGAATAAGATTTTGAAAGCTTTCTTCACCGTATTGTTTTCTTTTGAAGTACTCTTTCATATAAGAAGAACTTGCTTGACCACTGAACTAATCCTTTAACATAAATGTTCTTCAACAAGAAAAGGTAGCAGATTACTTATTTCATAGCATTAAAATATGGTTGTCATATCCAGCTTCATTTGTTCTGTGGGTTGGGGTATGAGGGGTCATTTTAGTGGCCATATACTTTTATTCATTTCATCACTGCATAACCTTTTCAACTACTAGTTTCAATCAGTTCTGAAGAGAATGTTTGCATTAGTGGGTCAATCAAGTATGAGTCCACTTTTCTGTGTGTGTTCACTACACCACTGAGAATTTAAGTTCAAATAATTTAAAAAAAAGTTTTGGATTAAATCCATTCTAGAGCCTTGAAGGCCCATAAAGCCGGCGCTTATCTCTGTTCCCTTGGTGTAAACACCGGTGCTTATCCCAGTTCCCTTGGTGTAAGCACCAGTGCTTATCCCAGTTCCCTTGGTGTAAGCACCAGTGCTTATCCCAGTTCCCTTGGTGTAAGCACCGGTGCTTATCCTGGTTCTCTTGGTGTAATCACCGATGCTTATCCCAGTTCCATTGGTGTAAGCATTAGTGCTTATCCCAGTTCCCTTGGTGTAAGCACCAGTGCTTATCCCAGTTCCCTTGGTGTAAGCACCGGTGCTCATCCCAGTTCCCTTGGTGTAAGCACCAGTGCTTATCCCAGTTCCCTTGGTGTAAGCACCGGTGCTTATCCCAGTTCCCTTGGTGTAAGCTCTGGTGCTTATCCCGCTTCTCTTGGTGTAAGCATCGGTGCTCATCCCGCTTACCTTGGTGTAAGCACTGGTGCTTATCCCTGTTCTCTTGGTGTAAGCACCGGTGCTTATCCAGGTTTCCTTGGTGTAAGCAGATGGGAGCACATGACCCCACCCCTAGACAGGACGTCAGTTTATCACAGGTCAAATCCCCAGCACTGCCGGTACTCATTTTACAACTGAGTGAACTGGGGCAAATGAAGTGTCTTGCTCAAGGATGCAATGCAAGGCTTGTAGCAGGAATCAAACCAGGTACTTTTTGCATACCAGCATACCAGCATGACTCCATAACCACCAAGTCAGTGCACCTCAGGCAACAAGGACAAGGGGTAACAGGGGCAATAATCCCCTTCCCCTTCACCAATGTGGGCAGCAGGAAACAGACTGTCATGTGTGGTTTCTCTTTCTTTCAAAGAAATTACACCAAAAACCTTGAAAACTATACATTTCTTTAGTTCTTATAATGCAATAACTGTATTCTTTCTATTTTTGACTGGCAATCAATACTGTATTTAAAACGGTCCTAAACATATTTCAAAAATAAATTATCCTTGACATGACATCAGGGGTGGAAAATATAATGGACCATAGCACCAATAGTCCCAGAAATTTATTCAGATAACCAGAAGGAAGAAAAGAGGAGAAAAATAGAAGAAGAAAAAAAGAAAAGAAAAAATATAGAATTAGAACATATGAACATGCAGAGATGCTTTTGTGGCCACATTTTTGGAAAGAAATATTTATTATCAATTACTTGTATAATTGTGGCTCACTCGTATAATTTCTGTTAGAAAGTAGAATATTTTTCCACCCCTGTGTGACAAGGCGCTATTTCATATACACTAGACATTGCAGTTGTGCTACTCCATAAAAACCCTTTTCTGAAATAATTAAAAATATTTCTTTCAAAAAATGTGCCCACAAAAGCATCCCTGCATGTTCATATGTTCTCATTCTATATTTGTAACTTTACCTGGAATGCTTTGGCAAGCTTTGGCATTTTCATGATTTGTCCCATTTTAGGGGCACCACCATTGAGCAGTAAATCAGCCCCATGTGGGTTGCCATCAACTTTAAGGACCGATTCGTTTTCACCCCACTCTTTAGCAGTCACCTGATGAACAGGATAACCATCATTGGCTAGATCAATTGCAGGCTGAAGTATCTGTTGTACAGTCAGCTGCAAAGCAAAAAAAAAAAAAATGGAAAGTCGCCGAGATAGTGCGGCATAACAGCCAATCGGGCTATAATATCCCAACCGAGACATAGCTGCATCTTATATTGATATCCAGAATGGGCTATCCCCCGTTGGGATATTATCCGAAATATTTCAGTGCTAAGAAAGGAATTATTCAAATGGAATTGAGAACAAGTAGGGGAATCTCCGCACCAAATTATAATTATTCATTAAAGGCCTGGGCAGTTTTCTTTCATTTCACCAAGGATTAGCAATATCCATCAAAGCATAGCAAAACAGGTGAAAGGAAATGGAGGGTCTGTAATTGAAAATGTGAATATTGACATTTTGACTCCCATGTGGGTGCTTTGTCTGGTGCCTACATTCTATATTCTTCAGAAGAGAGGCCTGGTCCAGACCACTCCAATCTCGACCTCACAAACTGTCCTTCAGCTCCAATTAGCATCTGCCTCCAGGAGCTAGTGATTCATGGTCAACCTAGCAATGTCTTAATCACCTTAGGGTTGGTGTGGGAAGATGTAAGATACATATGCAGAAGTTGGGCTATCAAATTTATGGTGACAATCAGTGCAACCATACAGAGATTCCCAGATAATGAAGCATCTCTTTGTCTGCCAGAGCCTTACAGGACAGATGATCTGGAAGCTTTCAACCTATGTGGCAGGACCTGTATTATGCAGTAGCATGAGGCAATATTATTCTGGAGCTCCAAGAATAATCAAATAAGACCTATGGCGGTAAAGCTTCAGCTTTCCACTCTAGCGTCCCAGGTTTGATTCCCGGGTCTCCAACCAGTGCTCCAGGACTGGTAATAAAATGGTCGTGGGCGCTTTGACTTAAATACTCCAATGGAGATCTGTTGGGACATTATAAACCTTGGTAAACCAACCAACCAAATACCTCCCTTGCACTCATCTGTACTGAAAGAGCCACATGAACATTCAAAATCAAGTTTTACTTGAAATATGTATTATATTGCTTAATCCATTTTTGATGGCTATTGTCAACATGTTCAACTGCACCCAGCGGGTAAACATATATTTATCCTTACTCTACCAGGGCTTTGAAAAAAGTGGCCCCAATTTTCGTAACTTTTTTTCATATGCATTTTTGACAACTTTCTTTTTATTTTCTTTCGTTACAAGTTTGGTTAGAGTAGATGCTAAGATATTTATTTTTTGAGTAATTGAAACCAATTTAGGAAATATTGGACAAAATTATGCAAATTAAGCAATTTTTGGCTAAATTTGGTCAACAAATGGTCACTCTTTGCAGAAGTATAACTTCTTGTCAGTATTGAAAACAGAGATTTGTGTTACATATTTAGATTCTTTTTTAAAATTTCCTTTCCAATGATACTAATCTATGATTATTAGAAAGAAAGGAAAGATGAAAACACACCAAAAATGATAAAAGTCAAACAACCCCTGAAAGCTGCAGCATAAAAATAATTACGCAGTGGTCACGGTGAGACTTGAACCCGAAGCGCTCGCATGCTAGCCGCGTACATTCCTTCTGCACCAAGTAGTCGTTCAAATTGGAAAGGTGTAATATATTTCTTATAGGACAGGTTCTAATTAGAGGAGGGTATGCCTTTATTTATATATCAAATGAAAGGAATTTCAAGCGCTTTCGAACGGCGGTTCAACGAAGCATGTGTGATGTACGGTTTGAGTACACAATTTTTTGGAAAAAAACGGGTCAAAAATGGCAGAAATTCATGAAATTTAGAAGAAATTTCTCCAGAACAAAAGATTGCATGTAGGGATTATAAAAATTATACCAGAAAACAATACTATCATGTCTTAGGACTTGCGTGTTTGATTTTGAAGCAAAAATGTGATCTTAAAGTTTGGGTAAGATTTAAAAGAGAAAACAAAACAAAAGTATATTGTTTAGCAATTTTTGAGTTTTACCCTTTTTTGATGTACTTTTTCTAAAAATTGTCTAATATGACCCCTATGAAAAAGTTTCATTTTGTGAAAGAAATATCAGAGTACTTTAAAATGATACCAAGATTACTCCTATAGACAGTGGTAAAGTCCCGATTTTATTTTTAGAAAAGGTGGTTTGAAAATGGCGATAGTATTGCTGCGTGGTAGAGTAACTAACAACTGCCACTTTTCAGCCAAGCACCCATTTCAGATAAGTGGATAAAAGTAATTCAAAAGTTGCACCTTCTTTGATCCAAATCTCTCAATGGTATCTAACCATGCAGCAGCAGCACCTGGAACAGTGACGTTGAGTCCATGACTCCTTGGAGGGTGGTTGTCATCGGTATATCCTCTTTTAGAATACACATCAAGATTCAAAGCAGATGGTGCTCTTCCACTAAGAATTTAAAGAATATAACATTTATCAAATAATGCTGATTTGAAAGGATTAAAACAATCTAATTAACATTTACAAATCACTTTGGATTACCTTGTAGGTAGGAATTTACTGAAAGAAAACCTTGCCATTTAATCTAATGCACACATAATGCAAGATCAAAATGTGTTAAAAAAGTACATAATAGCAATCCCATAAAAAGACAAGTTTTGTTCTAGATTGGGGAACATCAAATTAATTTTTTGATTAACATTTATGCCAATCTGAGATTTCCAGCTGTTGCAGCGGGTAACTTTAACAAACTTACAGTAGGAAGGTCAAAGTAATGAGCCAGTTTTCTTCTCTTTTTTTTTGAACATTGCAACCCACCTTATGGCTTTAAGTGTATAAAATGATGTTTTTTAAGGAAAAGTGGACTGATTGTCCAGTCGTAACACACTACGACAACCAGTAGGGAAAGGGGGGAGGGGGGGGGGGGGGCGAACTTGGACAAAATCAAGTGGGTCATAGGCTTTACCCATATAAGGCTTCATTTTTAGGGAGATAAAAGCATATTTGTCCCCCAACTAAATTATTGGGGGACATGTCCCGTGTCCCATGGGATCGCTGCCGATAACAACATCAAACGCTACACTGGATAATAATTTGGTCAAACTGGGTAAATTTTAACTACCAAAAAACTTATCCAGACAACCATAACGTTTACTTGACCAAACAAACAACTTAGTTTTCGATAAAATTTGCATTGCATGTATACAAAAGAATTCCAGAGGCAACCTTATTTACCTCCAGGACCATCACAAATCTAAATATCTCTGCTAGGCAGGCAAGACGCTTCTTGATTTGTTGATCCCTCTAAGGGTGTTTTTATTGGAAGCAACAATTACATATTAAAATAAATGATATTCATGCAAGGGTGTACCGGATGCAACAATTGCGTACAAACATATTTGATATTCAAGCAAGGATATATTAGAAGTAACAAATGCATGTACACATACATGATATTCAAGCAAGAAGACAGATGGCTTGAAAAGAGTAGGGTGAAAACCTGGTGTTCATTCACTTCCAGCCCAATGGAAGCAACAACTATATTCTATAAAAGATGTACTGGAAGTTGGAACCAATAACTGACTACATGAAAATACACATGCATTATGTACAAGCAAAAATATACTGAAAGCAGCAAATACTATGGAAGCAAGGTTCCAATAATCATGGTTCCAAATTTGAGATATTTTTGATGCATTTTTACAAATTTTGCCACCCTTCTAACAAATTTCCAATTCCCCTCAAAAGCCATACTGTACTCCGGAAACTAACAATGAACTAAATTTTAAGACTGCTTTACTCAGAAATTATATTTCTTTCTATGATATGAATTAAAAAACTAATAAGGAATTAAAGGTCTTTACATATCGCTTAAACTTGTAACCATTGCCATGCGTACCTGCCATTGATAGCTTTTACAGTTCTTGTTTCAGCATCAAAGAAAAGACAGAAGGCATCACCGCCAATTCCCGTCGAATATGGTTCTGTTAAATTGAGGGCAGCAGCAACTGCAACAGCTGCATCTGCAGCATTCCCTCCCAGCTTGAGTATATCTGCAATATACATATAGGCCTATGCAAATAATTTATTGTACACTACTGACAACATTCTGGTTGCAATCTTAGAAGTACAGTTGAAAAAAAAAAGGGTACACTTCTGACTTATCATAGACACTATGAACTAGCAATAGCATGGAACATCAGTTATACTTTTAGCAGATATTTCACAAGCTACCAAAGGAATCACAGATGACCTTTATGCTTGCACTTTGTATCACTCAGAGTACAGTATAGTACTCCCCGTAGTATTCGGACTGATGCCAGCCTTGTTAGTATGGCTGCCGTTGGTGATGGCTGGCCGTCCGAGAGTACTACAAAATCCTATACCCTCCTGTACTGTTTTAAGTGAGGTGTTAAAAGTATAGGAAAATCTCAGTTTTAAGATCTTTGTAAAAACGTAACCATTTTCACTTTTATTTTGTCTCACCCACAATGACTAGAATCGATGTTTGAAGCCCATCCATGCCTTCAAAAAGTGTTTTTAAGGTAATTTCAATTACTTTTATCAAAGTATTTTAAACTACTTTTCCTTCCATAAAAATCGTCTGATAAGCTCTCCAAAGTACAGTCAAAGTTCAAAACACTGCCATCAGGGCTATAACATTTTAGCGGATGTAATGTTTTAGATTAGTTGAGGAAAAAAAGTACAATTATATACTCTAAACATTTCTTGATGTTTTATTTGTTTGTTTTTGCACACAATTTTTTTTTTATAGAAAAACTATTTAATATAATTTTATGAACAAAAAAAATGTCAGTGAAAAATCAACTTGCAGTTTAGTGGAACATTCTAAAACTCATTTGCAGATGTTGAATAATTAATCACAAACGTGCGGTGACTAAGAAAATAGCGACCAAAATATGAATCTCTGAGAACTTTATTTCGTCGTTGTGATAAACATGTAACGATTTTGGAAAAGTGTATTATTCAGACTAATTGATATAAGAATATCCAAAAAGTAAGTTCAATTTCAATCATCAATTTTCTACGTGTGAATTTAAAAAAACCCTAGGAATTGTACAAATCTCTAACGACCCTCATACGCAATCCCAATGTCATCCCGTACTGAGGAATGTGTATAATAACTAGGTACACACCTCTAGAAACAGTGTAATAATCTCCCAATCCCACTTTACTGTTTCATGACGGTCCCACTTATCTAACCAGTGTACTCTCTTTCCTATTTATCTTTGACTTTACCCAGAAGGGGCCCATCCTCTAGGAAGCCAAGTCGTATAACAGGCTCATCTTCAGTACTGTCACTGACACTGTGTGACACTAACCATTACAGATAGTATGACTAACAATTATCATACCGTAGGCCTAAAGCTAGTTTCGCGAATGTATTATTACATCTTAGGCCCTACCAACTCCTATTTGGGAAGCGAGAGGCTGACTGCTAGCAACGGAGCCAAATGTTCCAAGTACCGCCGAACGACGAGAAATGAAACTGCTCTTTGCACTTCTTTCCATTAAAATAAGCCCAAGTCGAAGGTTTTAATAAAGAGAATCTTGTTGGTTCAACTGGAACTAGAGGCCTACTGTACTGTAGGCCAAAGGTAGCAACTCAGCATTTGGCTGGCCTGGCCGCGTCGCTGATAAGGCTTCTGTTTAAATTGCTGTAGTATAATAATATCATGCGTCAACTTCTTTAGTTCCGCGGTTAAACCGTTAAAAGTAAATGCAGAGGGACATAAAATGATTCCTTTTCTATCTAAAACAGCATAAAATTCTGAGTAAAACATATTTTTAAGTTTTCAAAATAGCACATTTGGTTTTCGAGTTTAGGCCTATGGCTGTGGCTGATCAAGATTTTAGGACTTATCAGGCTACACCCTATGCAAAACAGATGAACAAGAACCTTAAGCAGCTCAAATGACTTATATTTTTTTAATTTCTGTCTTTGCAATATAGAACTGTCGTTTCCAGCTAGATTTTGCTTAGGAGTATTGCAATTATCATTATTTGTTGTTGTTGTCAGAATCACGTATTTAATTTGCGGTACTGCTGATGTGGATGATATACTACATGTACATCATTTTAAAGGATTTTCATACAACGGAATCGGAGACTCGTTTTCCCAGAAGGAACTCAGGGAAAGAGGCAGAAAATCCAGCGAGAGCTCTTTGTTTATTCAAATTTCTGATAAGGATATGAACTAGGTTTTTTTCTATTTGCAACCAGGAAAATTTGTGTTAAATTAAGATATTAAGGATCAAATTTTTGGAGAGTCATGCCAAGATCTACAAGAATTGGAAAATCCAGGCCCTATAGAGCATAATTCTCGAAATCGGTAATATTTACATCACGATTAGTGAAATGGTCATGATTCTGGATACTTAATGTTCTCAACAATGTTAAAAGCAATTAGGGGTTCCTTAGAATTATTTAGGGGGTATTTCATAGTATTCTCACTTACATCGCATCTCAATTCTCTAAGAAAGTCAGTTCTTTTTTAATAGAATGTAGGCCTATATCAATTTGAGGTCGTCGGTAAATCTGATGCTTTACAACTTAATGATTAGTCAAAAAAATTCTTTAAAAATTATTAAGAATACTGTAAAGTAAAATTCACAATAATGTTTTCCAATCTGTTTCTGAAACTTATATTTGAATTATGCAAAATTGGCGATAAATTTTCAAAGAAATACTGTACTTAAAGATAATTACAAGAACTGCTGTGATCACAACTTTGTGACTTATACTTAGTAAACAACTTATTATCATCTTGCTTTAATATGACATATGATAATGAAGTCCTTGAGGTAAAACTTGTATTGAAGTGCAAAAATGCAGAAAAATAAAGTTCAATACTAATGATGCCATTCCACCAGGTTTCTATTTACTATAAAGACTTGCTTTCCCCACCCAGTTATTCTCTTAAATTGATCCTTATTCTCACTCATTCCATAAGTCAGATGGTTCAAATTTATTTCTAAGTTGAAATATACGTACACTACCTCAATGGTACCTACCTAGAAAAAGGTTTTCCCCTTAAAAATAAATGCAAAGTATTACAGCTTAACAAATATGCTTACCAACAGTTCTTTTCACTAAGACTCGTTTACCTAACAACCAGTTTATCATTTACTAAGACTTGTCTACCTCACCCTGTTATCCTTTTACATCAACAACAATTAAAATAAAACTTGCATTGACCTCACTTATCCTATAAGCCACCATTCCAATTTGCTTATATAGATATTACTCATTAAGAAAATGGTAATTTCCGCCCCCAAAAAAGGTGTTTTCCGGGGTGGAAAACACAGTTTTTGGGGACTGAAAATACCGAGTTTTTGGAGCGGAAACTAACAGGGGCGGAGAGAGAGAGTTGAACACACAATTACAATGACGGGATCGTCGCCTGCGTAATCGGTTATGATAGTACAAATACTATCACGAAACGCTTAATACGACCCGGACGAGAACACAGGTACGACGTACGGACAGACATAACATCGACATCCAAGTCAATGTCCACGGACCTTAGATAACCACTTGTGGTGCACTGGCGTGTCTACCCACCCCAGGATTGAACCCGGGGCCTCGTGGTCTGTAGACAGGTATGATAACCGCTACACCACAGTAGGTAGATAAAAGGGGCGGAAAATAACGTGATCCTTTTATGGACTCTTAGGATTTAGGATATTGAGATCTGCTTAATATAATTTAGTTAATCAATTAGAGCCCCCAGTGAGACCCTATTTGAATTTTAAGTCACCATGTTTCATGACCCTTTCCTCTCCAAACAGAGAACTGTTGAATATTATAGTCATATAATTGAAGTAATTTTGTATTAGGCAAAGAAGAGATGTTATTTTGTTGGAGGAAAGAGGAGCAATTTATTCTCATCCAAATGGCTTAATAAACTCTTGACATCTCTGCACATGCATGCTCTCTAGCTTCATCCATGAATTGGACTCAGGGCATAGCTTGATCGGGGAGGGCATAACTCATGATGGGGGAGGGGGAAGAAGGGGGGGGGAGGCAACAAAAATTCATCGGATCAAAGAATATTCTTAACTTTTAAAATATCACCTTAAAGTGCGTGTGTGAGTGCAGGGGAAGGGTACGTCTATGGAGAACTTATTTGATAATGAAAATGCAATAGTCCCGATTTTAAGGGAAATTCGAAATATTTTCTTGAAACAATTTTTTGTTCGGAGATGATATACATTTTGGAGACCCACCAGGAATTGTACCAGGGACGCTAGATTTTCAAACTGATGCTATTACCACCAGATCAATGAGGTCTCGAATTGCTCAGGCTTATAGGTAATGAAACAGCCATTCATTATCTGTTAATGATAATCAGCACATGAATGGATGATCTGAAAGAATGAAAGAATTGCACAATAGAGATAATTATCTGTAACT
>JAIGNY010004486.1:2175000-2270000 GCA_020152595.1 Chiridota heheva
CTCCGCGAGTCCGGTATTCAGAAAACGCAGTACTGCGAATGAATTGGAAGTATACGGACTATAATGCACAGTGCAAGTGGAGTATGTTGAAGATGATATGAGGTGAGTGTATACGTAAATCTATTTTTGTGCATGAATACGTGGTTTGTTAGTTGTTTTAAAGTTTTTGTTGATTTTTGTATGCATAGAGTTCATCGTTCAAATGGCTACATAAAATGACTTCGCCAGAGCTTTGCACGCCGTATAAATATGTCAGAAAGTGAGTAGGGCACAACATTTTCTTTTGCAAACACCGAAAGATAATAACTTATTACGAGAGGGATAGGATGTATGGATATGAAGTGGCGGGAGGGGGTCGGCGCATGTGTCTCGAGTGACGAGGATGAAGGATAATGTTGCTTCAGTGGCAAGTTAGAATGATGGGTTGATGGGACTCAGGCTCAGTCTATACGGATATTAGTATACTATTCCGTGCAATATTTTAAATGTTTGTAAGAAATTAGTTTCCTCAGTAAATTTCCCAATTTTACACGAATTATATTATGTATGTGAGATATACATTGGGGTGCAAGGGAAAACCCCCCACCCACACCCCATTTTCTTCTGTATCAATAGCGTGATTCTGTGAACTTTTCATCCTTATTTTTGGCATAGGCCAATTCGATTTTGTGACTTTGCCCTCGTGTACTCCCCACTTTCAGGAGGCAAATTCAATCGACAACAACGGGCATTTTGTTAAAGGAGATCACAGGGCCCCGATAAAAGAAGAGAACTACTACATAAATCGACCAATCATCGACCATACGATTGTTATCTCATGAATAAATTTCCGCAGTATGCACATTAATAAAGGCCTTTATGCATATTTGTCCATAAAATACATCAGGGGCGGATAAAATCATGGGCTACATGGGCACGTGCCGAGGGCCCACACACATAGGGGCCCCCACAAACACAAATTCCTCCTGTGGTGTCCGGCCCACTGTTGAAAAATGGAAATGTATGTAGGGCCCGCCCAACATTATGACAAAAACATAATGATTGCCTCTAGTTTTGGTGAGAAATCAAACTTTCTCACTAGGTGTGATCTTTTTTCCTCACTGCCGCCGTCATATTCTGAATCATTATTTACTTTATCATTATCATTGTCTTTTGATCTTTTCATGGGGTTGTCTTGCAGTTTTCCTGTAGTTATACTATTAAATTATGCTATGCAGTGGCGTACATGTAACACTGGGGCCATAGGCTCTAATCGCCTTCCCCGATGTGGGTCCCTTTCACGAATCTCATCGGTTGCTTAGAAAAGGCCTATTTTCTGATCGCCCCAATGTGGGAGCCCTTTCACGGACCTTGTCGGTTTCTTTGACAGGGTCCCTTTTTTGATCACCTTTCCCGATGTGGGGCCCCTTTCACGGACCTCGGCTGTTGCTAAGATGTGTCCCATTTTCTAATTCCTTTCCCCGATGTGGGGGCCTCTTTCATGGTCCTTTCGGTTGCTAAGAAATACAAATAGTTTGTTTCGAATTATGAAGGAAGAAGTTTTGACCGTTTTGTTTTCTTGGAAATGCATGTGGCCTATACTGTATATCACAAATGATAACAAATTTATTTTATTGTGTGAATGTGAGTATGTTAAGTTATATTGTATTTTTACGGGTGAAAATTTCTGAAAGGGGCCTCACATCGGGATGTGCCTAGGGGCCCCACATTTCTAAACCCGCCCCTGATATAGGGGGCCTACATATGTGCCATATATTGATCTTTTATTTTCCAGTCTGTTAGTTAAAAGGATTATTTCAGTGGTGAAATAAATGTCTATCTTATATGAAAATGGACTCCAACAGAAACCAAATGGTGAAGAAAGCGTTCAAAAATCTTATTCCGCTAAGGAGATATTTAAGTTTAAAGTTTGGTATCACTTGTGTAGAAATGACTGAAATCAGACTACTTGTGATGTCATAGCCTCAGATGAGTCTTAATGTATCCTATCATATTTTTTCCTGCGATTTTGTGGCTTAAAAACCATGGGATATGTGAAAAAAGTAGTAAAACTTAATCTAGGGACGGTATTTGTAATATACCACCTGAAAAAGGTTTGCGAAAAAATAATTTAAATAGTGAAAAAACTAAACAAACTTTCTTCAAAATACATAAAAGACTTGAGGAATCTGAGGCTGTGACATCACAACTAGTCTGATTTCAGTCGTTTCTACATAAATGTTTCCAAACTTTAAACTTGAATTCCTTAACGGAATAAGATTTTGCAATGCTTTCTTCACCATTTTGTTTCTTTTGAAGTCCTTTTTCTTATAAGATGGACATGCTTGACCACTGAACTAATCCTTTAACTGGTTAAGCGGTCTGACGGTTGACGTTAGAAATCCCATCATTCAATTTGATTCAAGAAATTTGTTTTGAGAGGAAATAAGTGTGCAATTTGTGGTGATATAATAAGCATGCATGGGGCAAGGAACTATACTAGTACTTCCTTGTTTGGAGGTATACTAGATAAGTCTCCCAAAGCAACCCTTTATTTCCGTATGGAATAAAACGACTATATACCTAAAGGAGCACCAGACCGAAAAGTGAGGGCGTATTTTCAGGGGTTCTTTCCCCCCCCTCCCCCCCCCCAAAAAAAAATATATAATAATAAATAGAATGCTCATCAAGTACTTAACGGTATAGCTTATTTCTGGCTAAAATTAATATTTAGTAACCTTTGCCTTCACGTCGTCTGTGGACTATAAAGGCATGAATTTTTTTTGTGGATGATATATCTGTGAAATTCGCAAAAACAAGCGCCCTTACTTTTCGGTCTAGTGCTCCTTTAATTCTGTACTTGATTAACAGCAGTACAGGGATTTCCTTCTCAAGTTCTCGTTATGATATATTTTAGGGCCAAAATCAGTAGTTTGTGGGCTTCACTGAGCCAAAACATATTCCGAACAATACATTCGTTAAAGAGAGAATCTCGTTTTGCGCGACCCCGGCGGTAATTATATTACATACTAGCCACGTCACTTCTGCGGCGATTATTGATTGGCTTATACATGTGTGCAAATATTTAGACCAATCAAAAGCGTAAACGTTCAGAGTTGTATTGTATATTTCTGTCCACGATAAACGATAACTGTCATTTAGATCATAGCCAGATTTGGAAAGAAATTAATGTTTTTGTTTCCGATGCTAATTGCATAAGGAACCTATGCAGTCATGCTGGCGTATGTATGTTTGTATGTATGTATGTATGTATGTATGTATGTATGTATGTATGTATGTATGTATGTATGTATGTATGTATGTATGTATGTATGTATGTATGTATGTATGTATGTATGTATGTATGTATGTATGTATGTATGTATGTATGTATGTATGTATGTATGTATGTATGTATGTATGTATGTATGTATGTATGTATGTATGTATGTATGTATGTATGTATGTATGTATGTATGTATGTATGTATGTATGTATGTATGTATGTATGTATGTATGTATGTATGTATGTATGTATGTATGTATGTATGTATGTATGTATGTATGTATGTATGTATGTATGTATGTATGTATGTATGTATGTATGTATGTATGTATGTATGTATGTATGTATGTATGTATGTATGTATGTATGTATGTATGTATGTATGTATGTATGTATGTATGTATGTATGTATGTATGTATGTATGTATGTATGTATGTATGTATGTATGTATGTATGTATGTATGTATGTATGTATGTATGTATGTATGTATGTATGTATGTATGTATGTATGTATGTATGTATGTATGTATGTATGTATGTATGTATGTATGTATGCATGGAGGTACCACTTTGGTACCTCCATGATGTATGTATGGGTGTATGTATGTATTTATGTATGTATGTATGTATGTATGGGTGGGAGTGTGTGTATGTGTGTATGTATGTGTGTCTGTGACAGAACGCTCGTCAGCACGATATCTCAAGAACAATACACTGGATTCATGTCATATGTGGTACACATGCAGATGGCCCATTGTCTGTAGATGTGCCCTATTGTTTTTGGCATTGATGTCATGCATATTAATGAGTAGGCGGGGCTTAACGTAAACAATCTTGAAATGGTTATATTTTAACAACCGCATGTCTATTTTGTTTCATATTTAGCGTAATTATGATGCTAGCTAGTGTGCTCATATTCGTGGTTTAAAAACATTGAATTTCATTATATATGCATAGCGGACGGAACTTAATATGATTTTGCTGGGAAGAGCTTGTAAGCACGGTATCCCAAGAAATGTAACCTCGATTCATGTTACATGTGGTAGGCCTACACAGATATCCCACGATCTCTGTAGATGTGCCTTATTGTTTGTGGTGGTGATGTCATGCATATTAATAAGTAGGCGGGGTTTAATTTAAAAATCTTAATGCTTATATTTTAACAATCACATGTCTGTTTTGTTTCATATTTGGCATAATTATGTTGTTATCTAGTGTGTATGTGTTTATTGTATAAAAAATTCAATTTCATTAATATGCATTGTATGCGGGGCTTATTGTGAAATTGCTTAAGAGAGCTGTTAAACACGATATCTAAAGAACGATAAACTGGAATCATGTTATATGAGGTACACAAATAGCCCATGGTCTGTATATGTGTCTTAATGGTTTTGGTGGTGATGTCATGCATATAAAATAGTAGGCGAGGCTTAATGTAAAAATCGTTAAATGCTCAAATTTTAACAACTTCATGTTTGTTTTGATTCATACTTGGTATATTTGTATTGTTAGCTAGTGTATACATATTCATGGTATAAAATAGTTGAATATCATTAATATACATTGTGGGTGGGGCTTAATTGGGTTTGCTGAATAGTGCTTGGTAACTCAAGGACAATACATTGGATACAGGTCACATGTGCAGATAACTCATTGTCTGCTTGTGTGCCCTATTGTATTTGGTGGTGATGTCATGCATCTCCTTCACCTTCTCCCCCACTCGACCTTTGTTAAAAGTGGCCAATGGTTGGGTGGCGCTCACCGTCCTTCGGAGGGGACGTAGAGCCGTCGGTCCCGATGGTAGTACTTTCACCCCCTGCCTGATTCTCTGAATACTTCTCGAAAAGGGAAGGGTATTAGTTAACCTGGTGTTCATCCACTTTCCATCCTGACAAGTTCATCGGGTACACATTGAAAGCAAGTCATTTTGACTTACGTGTGTTTTCTCTGGCATATGCCTAAAAAGTGAAATACCAAAAAAAATATATACTTAAAGTGAGGTGGAAGAGGGAGAGGGAAGGGGGTATATGCTACATTTATATGGTGGGGTGGCTTCAAATGAAATATAAGAAATCTTGAAAATTGTTGTCAACAGCTGGGTTTTATTTCATTGATGTATCATGTACATGGTGAGCATTGCTTATGAATTTGTTATTTTAGCATATTTCGTGATATGCAGTACCAGTTGGTATAAAACTTGAAACCAACCAACAATGACAGAATGCATCGGAACCCCTAAACATTTTGGGTTTCTTTTTTTCCTTTATCTTCTCTTCTTTCCTTTTACTGTTTTATGTATTTTCCATGTCAAACATAACTGTATTAAGAAATTTCTTTATAAACTGTTTATAATGTGTTGTTCTTTTTTCTTCTTTTAAACATTATTCCTTCTTTTTTTTCAGATATTCCGTCATTAACGTTGAAGATTTCAGGCTTTGATGTATAACATCGAGATCCATCTGTGAGGGAGAGTTATACATTCGGAGTGGCGCTGCAAGTTCTGAGTTCCAGATCTTATCGCTAATGCAAACGATTTTACTTTCGAAAGGAATTCGTGTGACTTAACATTTTTGTATGTTAAGTTTTCAATACGTGTATGGGGAATTTCTCATAACTCAATTTGTTGGCAGCTGCATGCGTTCATTTGCTCATCCAAAGTATAGGGAGTTTTAAGTCCCTTATGTAATTAAAAAGTCAAGGGCAAGATACAACAAAATGCGTATTTAATGCAATCCTTTTGAAAGGTCAACGTCCGCAGGATATTAGTCTCTGAAGTAGGAAATTGTCATAACATGTGCATGATGAGATAATAACCTGGAAGTAGGATTATGAAAAAGACAAATACGTAGATTTTGTCAGGGGAATCACCATTTTTTGTGATTCGTATAACAATGGGTAATTTTTTGTGATTTTCATAACAATGGGTAATACTCCTAACAAATTTGCCAACTTTGATCGTGTTCTTGCAAAGTGTGAAGTTGGAGATTTAATCGAAATATATCATCCTGAATCAACATTTAACCATTGGGCAGTCTATGTTGGAAATGGTTACGTCATACACGTCCGTCATCCTTGGGTTAAAAGGAACATTTAAGCGCAGCCGTTGGAAATCATCTTGTCCGGATCAATAATGATAAACATCGGGTCATGAACTATCCGAGTCTGCAGCCGGATGAGATCGTGAATACAGCCCAGTTCCAGATAGGATTGGATTGGTATAATGTACAATTTTACGGTTGCGAAATGTTTGCCATTCGATGTAGATATGGCGTCAAAGTCAACCTGGCGGACCATTATAACAAATTTGAATCAGAGACAATTGTTAATAATAAAATTATTTCAATTATTAACCCTGTTGTAATGTACGGTCATCAGCAGCATGAATTGTTTTGATGAGCTTTGCAAACTAAATTGATCATTCTGGGGGCGGCGGTGGGGTACTAATGTTTCAAAATGAGCATTATGTCTTAATTTGAATGAAATAATATATGTATACATTTTAGATAGACTTTCATCCATGTAATTCAGCTCAAAATTACCGAATATCTATACAAGGCGATTTGACGAAATTTAGATTATTGAAGATGAGAAGTTTGCTACTTTTTGACAAACATTCCAAAACCACTGAAACCAAAGCTCGCCCAGCATGTGAAATGACGTCATTATAATCAGATAATAAAGAATGACAGTGCCTTTAGAAAGAAAGAAAAAAACAGGAAAAAAATAACTTTTTATTCCGATTTGAAATGATTTTCCCAAATAGTCGTCGCAGCCTGTTGATTGATGTAACCAAAGAGTTAAAATCAAATCAATTTATTTTTTGGAATATTGCCAATATTGGGACCTTTGAAGTTTATGGGAATACTAATATTGAATTGATAGGCCTATGGCTTGTTGTTCATAAACGGAATATATACCAAATTCTATGGTCGTCTCTCAGGTTGTAATTCTTATACACGATTTTGACGGCAGGTTTCCCAGACACCCCCGATCCATCTATTTGTCAAATATTGCGTGTATACGGTGTGACGTAATACATTTTGGCGATTTGCGGCAATGAAAGGCATTTTTAACTTTCGCATTTTGGGCAAATTCAGCAAACATTTGGAGCTGACACTTATTATGGGCCGTTCACCCCTCTCCCAACAAAGAATATACATTCCCATTTCAATTTGAAAAGCAGATCAGCAGATCTTTTCTTATGTACACTGGTGGACAATTAAGCCTACCAGTCACTTCATTTGGCCTACCACTTTCTTTCAAAAATTGTAGTTGTGGTGGGCTAGGCTTGAAAAGCAAAGCAAGGTTCATAAGCAATTTCCATATGAATTGTAGGGGGAAAATTACTTTCAAGAGGTAGGGACCTACCTTAATTCATTTTTTCATTATAATTTTCCTACTGAAAAAAAATGTGCGATCTGTCTCTCCCATACTGGTAAGAAATTAGGCCTACCAGTCACTTCATTTGGCCTACTACTTTATGTCTCTCCCATACTATCCCCCCTACACTTCTAAACCCCCCCCCCCCTCCCCAAAAAAAAAATAATATATATATATATTTAAAAATTCTGCTTTCGGGATTCAGTCTGCCGATGCACAGTTTGCCATAGATTGGCCCACCATTCCTTCACAAAGCAGTGGTGTATCCATGCACCCCAAGTAAAACAATTTCTTTTACCCTTATGACTTCAGCTAACTAAATATAATTGAATAATTACTTTATGGGTGCTGTATTTAATATATTTTACTATTTTATATTTATTAGTTTTTTTGATATTAATGTTTATTCAATTGTGTGCATATCAAGTGAAATAAAACACCTTGTTGCGAATTATTTTTTTTGAAGTTGGCGATTTATAATACTGTAATTTGTCAGTTAAATTGTATCTGATATTTCCAATAGAAATGACATTAACAAGATACTGTGATATTATTATATTTGACTTACATTAAGATATACTTGATTTCGTTGTACTGGCTAATTTCGTTTTTTATTTGCATTTTCAAAATAATGGTTAACTTCGTTTTCATTTAACATATTGCCTATGTGGGTTGGTCCATGAAATGAACGTATAACTTTACTCTGCATGTCTTATGTATAGGCTATACAAGAGTGCAAGTGTGTTCGATTCCCTGATAGCACAATTTGTTTGGGCCAACGTTAATGTTAGCATGACAACCGTTGGTTACAGAATGTTGGTCCTGCATTGGGCCAATGTTAGCATGCCAACCCAACATAATGCCAACTTATGCCAATCTCTGGCCAACGTTGGCCCAACCCAGTGTGGTATCTGAGATTCAAGTTCAGGTAGACGAGAGGAAGCGTAACCGATCGGCACACATGGGATACCTCCGCAAAGTTCCCTCTTTGAGATATAAAGGTCCTTATATGGATTATTAAAAAAGTCAGACTATCATGGAAAACAATTATGTGATTATAAAATGGTCAACCACATGGGCAAGGAGGTACCATGTGGTACCTCCTTGCTGCATGGTGCCCCTCTCCAGATTATGTGACTCCACGTCTATATTTCTTCCACCACCCCCAAGATAGAAACATTATTAAAATGAACTGCAGGCCTGGATTATATAAAGTAGACACATTACTAGGTCAATTTCCCGAAAAGTGAAGAAAATTTTCTGAGAATGAAGAAGTTTTCCGAAAATTGAAGATTCCCGACTTACAATAGCGTTTGATGGAAACTTTATTTACCAATGCAAACAGTTCATTAAACGTTACTTCTAAAACCTTGAAAATTATTACGTGATCTGAACGTTATTAGAAAATTAAGTTTTTGCTCCATTTTTTTATATTTTTTCATAAAAGCCCGGAAGGCCAGAATTAAGCCATTAACTCCAAACAAATTAAGACAAGTTAACTTCAATCATATCAAACGAAGCCACAACAGAGCCAAATAACCTTTTTTGCGGCCAAGCAATTCTCAAAACAGCATTTTTTATTTTATTTTGGCCAATCAATCATATGTCAACTCTGTATAGGCCTATAGGTAAATTCCGCTAATCTGGTATTTGATTGTTAAAGTCTATGCAAATACAGACTGATGACTAAACAGACGATCAAATAAATCCGCCGGGAGGATTTGTTGGTACCGCTGTTTTAATTAGTCATACACAATGTAACGAAATTGCGGGCAAAAGGGTCCAAGAGTGTCATGGGTGGGGCGGGAGAGGGTCGAAAAGTGCCATGGGTGGGGCGGAAGAGGGTCCAAGAGTGTCATGGGAGGGGCGGGAGAGGGTCTAAGAGTGCCATAGGTGGGTCGGTTCAAGGGTGCCATGGGTGGGACGGGAACAGCGCAGTTATTACGGATAAATGTTTATGCGCATATGATTTCTTGTTGTAAATAGTTTTATTGCCATGTCACTGTTCCGACACAGTGGCGTATAGCTATAGACTTTTTTCGCACGCATGGCGCGGGGGAGGGCAATACCAATTTCCGATCCAAGCTATCTTTTTTCCTTAATATAATCGTGCTGCTAATGGACCCTGATTGCCGGACGATATATATTACAACCCCCCCTCCCCCTTCCCTCCTTCGTCCTCTACCTCCTCCATGGCCCACCGGAAATTTAGTGGGAAAAGTTGATAATTTGGTGTTTCTTTTTTACCCGGTAAACTATGATGTTGCCAAGTTGGTATACTATAGATAAAACAATCTGCTACAGCCTCAAAACAGTTAAACGGCCGGCCAAAATGTGTAATACAAGGCGCCGTGAATCAAGGGGTAAAGAGATGTTACCTCTGCACCACCTCTAGAGGCCACGGGGAAAGGATACAAAGTGTGAAGAGCAAGAAATCATTAGGGACCTATCATGATTTAAAGAGTGGTACAAATTGTCATGCAAAAAAAAATTGCTCCAGTCCAGTCCCTTATAATACAATTATAATGGGCCACGAATTTTGAATTTCATCCGGGCCAAGTACCATTTCCCCCTCGGTGGCTCTTAATTAGGTAATTCGGACTGTGACCACTAAAAAAAACACACACACACACAATCAGTCCCGATTTAGTTATTGCAAGCGTTAAATACTACAACTTCATGTTACGATGAAAAATTGCTCGTGTTAACTGCGAAATAGCCTGAGGATATTATTAGTTTGCATTGAATGTTTTTCACATAACCGAAAAGCTTGCAAAGTCGACAAAATTTGATTGCAACTTTCAAAGTTTGCAGAAAGAAATCTTTCCAGACTTGTGTATACGACACAAACAGATGAAATGTACCTTGAAACCAGATGCTCCCCATGGTGAAAGCTTGACTGAGGTCATTCATTCAACGGGGTCAAGTTAGATTTATTGTCTCGGCTGACCCCTACAACATTCCTTAACAAAAAAAGCGATTCAAAAAATGATAAGTTGATGGAATTCAATATTTATTTTCAACCGAAAAAAATAACACTGACAGAAACAAGAAACTGCAGCGTCCAGTGGTGGTGTAACAGGAAATTCTGTCCAGCCAGAAATAAATATGTCCTCCTTTGAATTTCCTCGTATCACAGAAAAATTTGTTCCCGTGGATGTTGCTTCCTGGATGGATTAACGGACGACAGGGGTGTAGGAAGCTTTCGAATTGGGTAGAGGGCGGGAGGGGGACAACCTAGCTCTTAGGTGGAACTTCCCAAGTCATATACATATAACAAATTAGTAATAATTAAAAGTGTGCGCAAATTCCACCAGTTAATTCCGGCACCTTTGCAGTAATTATCGAGGGCACTATTCATTTTCAAGAGGGGTACTTTTGTAATATTTTGGAAAATTGGAGGGAGGGGAACGTTTCCTCAGCTTCCCGATTCCTACACTTATAATGGACAATAATGACTTAGGAATTATTATCCGCACAAATGTTGTCATTCATAGCCATACAAAGCGATGTTAATTTTTTGTTGACACTTGTAGGCTGTAGGGTCTATCAGTTGAAAGGGATAATCATTGTTTAACGCAAAACCGGGAAAGTTGGGGACTGGGAATGAGGTAAGCAGGTAGTCACGGTTGGTACCAGTGGCGGCGTTACGGGAGGGGGATGAGATCGCCTTCTTTTTGGGGCACTTTAACTTAGGGAAACCTGTCAGGATTTTCCTACAATGGCTGATTAATGATGTAGCAACTGTAGGTGCCCCTTACACACACACACACATACAAACACACCCACATCCACACACTCACACACTTTATCGTTTTGTTTAAAGATATGAGGACACATGATCTTTTATTCAGATAAAGAAACATACAATTTTAAGCAGATAAGTCTTTAAATGGTTAATAGCCTGATTATATTGCAAAAGTTATGATGTATGGACAAAATCATTTTCTGTATGGAATGCCAATTCTGTGAAAAATAAAGTTCCTTCTGTTTGTGACTATGTTGTGTCTAACAAAATTGACATATTTGCTATAACTGAAACCTGGTTTACTGGTGATGTTCGTGATTCCCATGCCACTGCAGACATATGTAATACTCTGCTTGATCATGCCCTCTACCATATACCTAGATTGTCAAAAGGTGGGGGAGGTGTTTGTATTATACTACGTAAAGGTTTTAATGCAAGGCAAAACTGTCACGAATCTTTCAAATCATTCGAAATCATTGACCTAACCATTTGTTCAAATGGTGTTTCCATTAGACTTGTTGTTATTTATCGCCCACCACCAAACAAAAGAACAAGCTAACTTCTGCCATATTTATGTGTGAATTCTCCACACTTCTTGAAATCCTGACAACATGTCATGGCCACCTGCTTATAGCAGGGGATTTTAATTTTCACGTTGATGATTGTAAAAACCGTGATGCTATAGCTTTTTAGATTTACTGGATTCTGCTGGTCTGCAGCAGCACATTAACGTTGTTACGCATCGCAAGGGACATACCCTTGATCTTATTATTACACATAAGGATGATCGACTGCTTTCAAATGTTAATGTCAACAACCTTGAACTTCCATCTGACCATGCTGTCTTATCTTGTCACATTGGGCTTAAACGCCCTCCTCCAACCAAGCGAACAATTCACCACCGTGACTATAAAAACATTGTACTTGATGATCTCAAGCGTGACATCCAATTGTCGTCCCTGTACACGGATCCCTCATCAAATGCTGAAGAATTAACCTTACAATATGAACACGTCTTAAAGAATCTCATTAATAAGCATGCACCTGAGAAGTCCCGATCAGTCACTTTACGACCTCATGCCCCTTGGTTTTCTGACTCATTGCATAAAGCTAAGCTACAGCGAAGACGTGCTGAACGAAAATGGAAGAAAACCCGTCTAGAAGTACATCGGCAAATTCTTGAAGCTCAAACTTCTGAGTACCGTGAGCTTCTTGACTCGGCCAAATGTGACTATCATTCTACACAAATTGCAACCTGCGATCAGCGTAAATTGTTTAAACTTGTTGACTCCATGTGCGTTGCTAAGTCCAACTCTCCATTGCCTAGCCATGACTGCCCACAAAAGTTAGCAGAGGACTTTGGGGACTTCTTTGAGAACAAAATTATTTTGCTTCGTTCTCAACTGGATAATGTGACACCCCCATCAATGCCTGTGGATCCAAAACCATATATCACTAGCACATGCTCACATTCTCTTGATAAATTTTGTCAACTGAGTGATGCTGATGTACGTAAAATGATCCTGCAGATGCCAAACAAATCATGTTCAATTGATCCCTTACCGACTTGGATCCTGAAGGATTGTCTTGACGAGCTATTGCCAGTTTTGTCAAAGATTGTAAACATGTCACTGAGTTCTGGCACTTTCCCATCAACCTTGAAATCTGCCATCGTCACTCCTACCATCAAAAACCGTCCCTGGACACAGAAGTTTTTCAAAACTATCGTCCCATTTCCAACTTAAAATTTCTTGCAAAATTGATAGAAAAGGCTGTTTCTTTGCAACTACAAGACTACTTGTGTGCCAACTCACTACAAAACTCCCTCCAATCTGCCTACCGCAAGAATCACTCTACAGAAACTGCCCTGTTACGCATTTACAATGATCTTCTCCTTGCTACTGATGACCACAAAGAGTCACTCCTTGTCCTCCTCGACCTTAGTGCAGCATTTGACACTATTGACCATCAAATTCTGTTTAATAGGCTGCATACTGTGTACGGTTTGGATGGAATCACTCTCAATTGGATGAAATCATATTTTGCAAACCGCTCGCAGGTTGTAAGCATTAAAGATAAAAACTCTTCGCCTCGGCATCTCGTCTATGGAGTGCCTCAAGGATCAGTAATCGGACCACCTGTTTTTACATACTATACTTCCCCTATGGAAAGTATTATCACATCTCATGGCCTGCATGGGATGATTTATGCAGATGATACACAGGTTTATGTGTCAATGAATAGAAACGAAAAAGACCAGAGTATTGCAAAACTTGAATCGTGTGTAGAGGAAATCAAGACATGGTGTGCTGACAACAAACTAATTCTTAATGATAGTAAAACTGAAGTAATTCATATTTCGTCACGTTTTCTAAGCACTACTCCAGTTTCCTCTGTTATGATTGGTAATTCATGTATATCTCCTGTTTCCTGTGTTAAAGACCTAGGTGTTATTTTTGATGATAAGCTTACACTGCTGCCACATGTAAATAATATATGCCGCTCCGCTTCACTTGCCATCAGAAAAATCAGCCAAATTCGTAAATATCTTGATCAAAAGTCAACTGAGACACTTATTCACGCATTTGTATCATCCAGACTTGATTGTTGCAACAGTATCTTATTTGGACTTCCTTCTCAACAAATCTCAAAGCTTCAGCGCATTCAAAACACTGCTGCCAGATTAGTTACTCTCACAAGTAAGAAATCTCACATTAAACCCATCCTCCACCAACTTCATTGGCTTCCTATATGTGAAAGAATAAACTACAAGCTTCTCACCCTCACATACAAAGCCATCCATGGTCTTGCTCCAAATTATATTTCCAACTTACTCACCTTACAATTACCAACTCGCTCACTCAGATCTAACAGTGCTATTCTCCTAAAGCCGCCAAAAATTAACACCAAGACTTACGGTGAACGTTCTTTTCAATATGCAGCCCCCAAACTCTGGAACATTCTCCCGATCTACATCAGAAATGCCCCTACTTTAGATATTTTTAAGAGTGTATTGAAAACACACCTTTTCATGAGTTCCCCTCATTGGAACTTGTAACTTTATCCTGCTTGTATCTTTTTAAGTATGGTTTTTTGTTCTCTTACTGTTTGTATCTTAAGGTTTTCTCATCTTATATTTGTTTATGTAAAGCGCATTGAGACCGTTTGGTATAATGCGCTATATAAAAATGTATTATTATTAAAAGCACAGCTCAAAATATTTAATGTATACAACTCTTTATATTTACTTTAAATGACTTCAGACATGATGAAATTGCATTTACTGCTAAATAATATATAGCAAACTTTCATTTCCTTTGCATAGCCAAATGCTTCCTGGCTCTCATACAGTTAAGGGAAAGGGTGTGAAAATAAATATATACGATTGCAATTTCCATGGTGTTGTTGTTGTGATGTCACAAAGTTTGAAAGTATTGCGCAATTTATGTTAATTCGCAACCAAAATATCAAAATGCTCTAAAGTGGTCAATTATTACCCGATTGTGATGCAACTATTTGCAATTTCAATTAGGCAATTTTAAGCAAATACCGCGAACCGATCAATAATTGCCTGGGAAATAACTAGTAGTGCAATACCGTACACAAATATTTAGTATATGTACTTATTGAAACGATGATGTCTACTAACTGTGGTGTAGCGGTTATCATACCTGTCTACAAACCACGAGACCCTGGGTACCATTAAGTGTGCAAGCTCTTTCCTTTCAGTATGCTATCATAGGGGCATTAAAATATGCCCAACGTGCATCAGGTAGAGGCATCATATTACACTCGCGCGTGTTGGCAATGTTATTAGATCGTAGCTATGCCAGGACAAGCAAATAATGATATCATAATAGGTTGCCCTTGCTCTGGCGAGGCGTGTGATGTGCAACCGTCGATTTTGGCCTAAATCGGCAGCAGTGCATACTAAACGGAACGCGAGGTACATGTCATGCAAGCCTGGGTTGGGTAACACGCCAGTACATCACAACTGGTTATCAAAGGCCGTGGACATTGACTTGGTTGTCGATGTTATGTCTGTCCGTACGTCGTACCTGTGTTCTCGTCCGGGTCGTATTAAGCGTTTCGTGATAGCATTGTTACTATCATAACCGAATACGCAGGCGACGACCCCGTCAATTGAGGAGGTCGGACATCCGGGTATGTTGTGGTGCACGGCGACGTAACAATGCTTTTTTGACGATGTCGAATTTCAGTCAAAGAGGAAAACAAACAGTCAGTTATCATTGCAGTCAACGGGAGAAAAACATGTTTTTTGTCATTTTGCTTAAAATACTGGACAGAATTAATTTTTCTTCACAAATGTTGTGTATTAGATAATAGTTTCCAACATATGAGTACCATTAATTTTCGCTGACCGTAGCTGAGGCGACACAAGTATTCATACAAAAAATCCTATTGACTGTAATGATAAAGTTTCCCCTTCAACTTGGCAAAACCGTACTGAGCCCGTACACGGTTACGTCGAACCGACCACCTCAATATAATTGCGTGTTCACTCGTCGTGAAACGATGCACAACCGGATGTGACGTAATGATGCGCACATAGCAATTTATTTTTACGAATTTTTAATGAGCCGAGATTCCCTCTTTACTAAATTTACTCAGTTTTACTAAGTTTGTCTTCAATTGAAGGAGCACAAATTGTTTTCGACTGTTTGAGGAGCAAAATGATCGCAATGACGTCTGTCACGATTTTTTGTACAGAAGTTCCATGATATGCGGCAAGTAGGCCTAGCTTAGGCGCTGCAAACCGTCAACATTACGTATTTTGCTGGGAAATTAGGTCGACCAGGAGCTGTAATCGACGCTTCCGTTCACGAATGCAACAGATCTGCATCGTCCAAAAATGGCTGTCCAGCGAAGTAATATCACTCTCTACAGTTTCTCTGTATTCAACCCAACGTACAGCAAGAGAGAAGGGGAGGTAAGTTAACCAGCGTTTTCTTCTTCTTTCCACACTTCCAGATTACGACAGTAACAATGAAGTAATTACGCGACTTTTTTTACCTGTTTGACAACAGCCTAAAAAAAGGTCTCAAATAATTTCAGTCAGGAAAATCAACAAATATGAAATACTTAGTCATAGCAGTAAGGTTTTGTTTTCAATCTTATTTCTCTATGCATAGCAGCATGCCTTATCTAATAAGCTTAACGTTACAACAATACAAGTATCAAATTAGGCCTGTTGACTGCAATAACTTGGCCTACCAGTGATCGAAGTCAATATTTGCAAATATTTGTATTTGCGGACAATCTGCCGTCTGTAAACATAGATCCTGTAAACTATTTTCATTTACCCTACTTTCTTTCAAGAAATCTCACTCAATGAAACATGAAACAAAGTACATTGTTTACGGTTGGTATGAGATTAGTAATGATACTCTTCATACTGTTATTTCAATACCCCTGGCACATATTATTAATATTTTCTTTACTATGGGTGTTTTCCTTTCAGAACTAAAAGTTGCCATTTTGGACTCATGTTGTCACCAAATAAATTGCAGTGAGTACCAGGCACAACCAAATTTATATCATTATTGAAGCTTCAACTGTAATTTGTTGAAGATTTATTATACTGAGTCACTACTCTTGTTAGAACAGGACAGTCTTTGTAGAATGCTTTTCTTATACAAATTAAAAATGTTGATTCTTTTATTGTTTTCAAAAAACTTATAAAAACACATTTTAAAGTAGCTTTTGACATTTGATTTTTTATATTTTAGAAGGTTTTAAAGTCTCTTTTACTCTACATATATTTTTGTATCACCTACTGTAGGCCTAAATAAAGTTTGATGTTTTGATATCAGACCTGTGATGTTATGGCAGTCACAAACAAGTAGACATAATATATTTGTTCAAATGTTTACTAGCAGTGTGTCCCCAGACTTCTGATTGAAGAATGTTAAAATGAATATTTTTACTGGAATTGGATTATGTTTTGACATCACAGGAACACAAGAAGATCCTGTATTTCTCCCCTGCTAATACACACATAGATCGTCAGATAAGGAGTGTGGGATTATCTGAGGCTGTTGTCAAGTTTGCTGAGTGAGTATAAGATATGTTTCTTGTGTCTATATATTAGGGTGTTTCAGCTGATGTCACGAGGCCAAATGACTTTGTTTACATTGCCATTTTGTCAGGAAATACCACTGTCGTCTGCTGTGCACTTAATTAGACTTACCTAAGTTTGCATCTTGTTATATAAGAATATTTTTGTAAGATAATTATGCAGGAATCTTGCTATGCCATTGGTTGCACTAATAGATGTGTGCTGGGAATAAAAAGACATTTTCTCAATTTCCATCTGATCTTGATCGACGTTCGAAGTGGGTTTCTGCTGTACGACGTGGCGGCTTCAACCTACAGTTCACACTCGGATTTGCAACGAGCGTTTTATATCAGGTATGTAGGCTTTGTCTGAGTACAACGAACAATCAGCTGGCGTTAACGTTGTCGTATACCCAGTGAAAATATAAAACTTAAGGAAAATGTGAATAAAATCGAAGCGATAACAAAATTGCAATTTGTAAAATTCGCTAAAGTGGTACTGGTAGGTTAACATGTACTGTAGTATGTTTGTTGTACGTGTGATGTGACTGAGTTATGTGAAGTAGCGTGAAAGAATGATGCTGCTGCCCTGCAAATTTGCAAAATGGAGTCCAGTTGATTTAGAGTCACATGATTAATTCCTCTATAATATGTTTTTATTGACTGAATAGATCATTAAATGCATTTCTTAACATCCATACAGCACTTCAAACTGAAACTGAGTTAAACCTTGTCTTGAAGAATAAGAATTGCTAATGTTTTCAAGAGCCATTGAAGTAAAAAAAAAGGGCAGATACATATTTTTTAAGAGAATGTTAATATTAAAGCTGTGAGACTGTCGTGATGCCATTAAACATCAACAAACCATTAAAGCCATGAAGGCCCATCAGGCTTGTGCTTATCTCTGGTTTCCTTGGCATAAGCGGATGAGAGAACATGATCCTCCCTGGACAGGATGACAGTCCATTGCAGGTCAACTCTGGAGCCAGCTCAAACGTAGTCTCCTCTAACTCTAATTTACACAACAAAAAACTAACTCCCATGCCCAAAGAGTCAACCAGGAAGTATATTCAGGCCATCTGTATTTCTATCTCCCTCCACAAAACTTTCTCTCTGCAATATCTATCTCCTCCCAACACCAACATTCAACCAACCAGCCTTAACAACCTCATCTCTCAGCTTCCCACCCCTTCATCCTTCCTGGGGCTCTAATACCACCACCCCTAGAGGCAAGTTCATCAAAAACGCTCTCGTCAGCACAGCCTGTCCTTACTGAACACTAACTCCCGACCTACCTTCATCCTGCCACAGGAAGGAATCAAGGACAGTAAAACCAACACTTGGAACAACTTTATCTCTTCTTCACCACCAACACCCCCACTAAGAAGATTTGGAGAATGGTTAACATTGCAGGGCTTGACCAACTCTCAAATTACACCTCTATCTATACTGATGGCTCCAGGAAGGCAACAAGACAGGGACCACTCATCCATCTTTTCAGCCCGAGGCTAAGGCCATTCTCCTCGCCCTCAACTTTTGAGTACTCTCCTCTTAGTCACTTTGCCATTTTTTCTCTGACTCAAAGGCTGTTCTTACTTCATTACTCAATCTTAAATGGATAACCTCACCTGCCACCTCCTCCTCCGGCTCTTTTCTCCCACCCTCTGCAGGAACCCAACCAGGGGTAGCTTGCATAACATTTGCATAGGAGCATGACTCATGTTATCCAGCCCACAAACAAACAAACAAACAAACCTGGTAACCACTGAGCTACTGTACCTCCATGTAGTTCTTCCAAAAAAATCCTCCAGGAGGGAGGTATTTTCACAGCTTTCTGGCTTCTGTTCGAATTTCTCTTTCTTGAAATTGGATATTTTCAGTACAAACTAAAAAAACGTTGAGCACTTGAATTTATGACTAATCATCATTTCAGGAATACATCTTTTTCAGAAGAAGCAGCCACCCATCTTTTCTTAACATCAGTGAGACTTGCAGTACAGTATAAAAGCCTTTCACTGCTTTATCACACCAATGAAAGATTTTCTTGTATTAGTAATGAAGAACTGTCCCTTTTTTTGCAGAGAGTTTGCTCCCAGTCGACCATGTGAAGCAATGCACACACAGAAGACCAGACAGCTTTACCTGAATCCAGAGACAGACTTCTGGATAACTATGGTATGAAAACCAGAAAATAATTGATGGTCTTCAAGATTAGTGGCATCAAAGATCTGCACTGCTATGGGCCCTTGCATTTGTTACGATAGATCTTGACCAGTAATATCGGTTGTTACAAAACTCATGACCAACAATACAACCTTTGTGTATTATTATTATGAAATTTTGGCATTCATTGCAAATCATGGGTGAAATGAAAAACTTCCTGAGTTGAATTTCAATGTTATGAACATTTGTACATCTATTAGTTCAAAGTACACGTAGATGCTAAAAGCCTTTAGACTACATTTATTCACTTGTGTAAGCTATGCAAGCAGTGTAGTTTGATTATTGTTTTCCAACAATTCTCACAGCATAATCACATGAGGTGAAAAAGCATTTGAATATCTCACAAAGTTAATTCATGCATTTGAGAAATAATTGCAGTTACACTTTGCATGGCTTTGAAAAGTAATACCACAAAATAAGAATTAAGAGAAATAAAATAAAAACAAAAGCATGACTGAATGTTGAGGTTTTTCTTTATTGCAGACTGTAACAGTTCCGTTTACCCAGAGAGTCCAAGATGGCCAAACGACCCTTGAGTACCATGAAGAGGATGTACAGGACATTGTCTTCCAGTCAGTGTTGAAGCAGTCATATGCAATGTTTAAGGTAAAAGAAAATAATTGGTGGTGATATCACGTTTATAGGCATATGGATGTGTAGAAGCAACAATCGCTCTTTGTTTTAAAATCTATCAAAAACCATGCAAGTAGCAAACTATTTCATTAAAATCAGTTAAGAATTGATTTGAAAGTGTTTTAAAATCTCGGGCATCAGTATGCAAATATGTGATGTATTACACGATAACCTTGGTATTTGCTTTAAATCCTTTGTATTTGAACTGTTTCTACATTATTCTTTGAAGTGGTGTAGCAATTTTGGACCAAAAATGTGTGAGTCTTTAACAATATAGAAATTTCTTAATTAATTTTGTTCATTGACCTTTCATTGTGTATAGACACTTTCAGATTAATGGTCTGATGAAAGTAGAGTGTTAGTTTTCTAGTTGACATAAGTTTGAGATATTTTCTATTTTTTCAAAGAGTTGTGGCAAACAAGTAAAAAGCACATGGTCCAGTGCTCGAAATTAATAAAAGCCCGCTAGCCCGGGTCTAGTTACTTTTACGTATGGGCTAGCACAATTTTCATTATTCAAGCCCATCGGGCTAGTAGTATAATTATAAAACTTCCAGTATGTTTACATGTATGTCAAATGTGAAGAAAAGGGCTAGTGGAAAGTTCAGTCAGGCTAGTGAAATGTGAGGTGAGAAAGTCTGACTGGCTAGTGATCAACCAATGCTAATTTTGAGTCCTGACATGGTCAACAATTGATGTCAATTGATTTTGTGCAATCAACTCTCTAACCAGAGATCTGCTATACTTTCATTGACTGCTAAGTAATGTTACATTGGTATTATGACCTAAAAGCAGTCTCCGAAGACAAGCAGGGTTGGAAAACTACAAAAAAGTCACTCGCCAAACTTGCTGAGGCTTAATCAAATGTGGCGAGTACCACAGTATATTATAATATTTCTACTCACCACAATTATTTTTTGCTCGCCTATGACGAGCAGGCGAGTGGTTTTTCCAACCCTGAAAACAAGTGTGGAATGTTGTCAATGAATCAGTTAGACAACATTTGTTTGTCATATGATCGGAGCTGGTGGAATGTTGTCAATGAATCAATTTGACAACATCTGTTTGTCAAATGATCGGAGCTGTGGAATGTTGTTAATGAATCAATTTGACATCTGTTTGTCATGTGATCGGAGCTGGTCCTGGAAAAAATCTATGGTTCTGGCAGTGGTTAGAACCGTGGGAAAATCAGGAATTTGAAGAATCATTGCATTTATTTTTTATTGTTATAGTTTTCTTGAGTAAACAACAGTATATGTGGTGAATATGTGCTCTAAAAACATCCCCATGTAATTGTGCGATGGAAAGTACATTAAATTGCACAAGAGGGAATTATATAAAGATGTATTCACTACATTAATATTATTTCTTTCACAAATTTTGCTGGAAAGATATTCGACATCTTTATTCAGAACCGTGGGAATTAAAAAAAATAATTTCAACTCTGCACATGATAATGCACAATGTAAATTAGGGGTATGACCCTCTCTCGCTCAATGAAAATGGAATTAGATGCAATCCTAATGCATGAATAAATGACATGAATCGGTTAGTGTTTGAAATTCACTAGGAATCATTTTTTTCTTTTGACAGCTTTTTATGGGAACGTTTACAGATATAGTGAAAAAACACAATGTAGAAGAGCTGCAGGACAGACTGAAACACTTCTTTGATAAAGTAAGTACCATGAGTGGAGGAACCACTTGCAAATAAGCACCAACCATCCAACCATTTGATCTTTACATATGGAGTTGAAAAACTAGTTTTGTGAAATGTGAATCCGAATCATGGAGTTGCTGTAATCAGCTTTGACAACACTTTGAGGTTTAAGAAATTTAAAGTACAATTTTTTGGGCTTTATCGGTATGTCACAAAGTTTTTATGTTATAGGAGCCTGAATGGCCAGGCACTACCATTGCAAAACAAACACTGTTTGTGGTGCATGGTTAACCAGATTAGCAAATTTATACGAGGTCAAGATGAAAAGTATAGTCTGTTATTAGTAAGGAACATCTTCCTTCTTTGCAGGATGACTTTTCTTTTTTAAATGTACAGTAGTTCCCTTCATAGAAAATGATTAGAAAATTGATTTTTGGTGTAATTTTGTAATTGCTGCAAAGGCACAGATAAACTATTTGTCTCTCCCATGTTCTCAAGGGAGTGTTATGTTCATAGAGGAATTACATTCATTCTGCATCAGAAAAACAATATTGAAATTTCAAACTTTGGGTAAATCATTTGATTTTTGAAAATTCTCTACAAATTCAAACTTTATTGTAATAGTATGTAGTTTCAAGTTATGATAATGCTGCAATAATAATGCTGCTGATAATAATGCTGCTGATAATAATGCTGCTGATAATAATGCTGCTGATAATAATGCTGCTGATAATAATGCTGATAATAATGCTGCTGATAATAATGCTGCTGATAATAATGCTGTTGATAATAATGCAATAATAATGCTGCTGATAATAATGCTGCTGATAATAATGCTGATAATAATGCTGCTGATAATAATGCTGTTGATAATAATGCTGCTGATAATAATGCTGCCGATAATAATGCTGCTAATAATAATGCTGCAATAATAATGCTAGCTGATAATAATGCTGCCGATAATAATGCTGCTGATAATAATGCTGCAATAATAATGCTGCTGATAATAATGCTGCTGATAATAATGCTGCTGATAATAATGCTGCTGATAATAATGCTGCTAATAATAATGCTGCTGATAATAATGCTGCTGATAATGTATGTTTTCCACTGTACAAGTTGCATATATTGAGATAAGCTGGAACTGTTTGTTTTAATTTTTATAAATTGCTTCTGTTTGTAGTATTTGGCGACATTACGACTAAGCCAAAGTGACATCTTAGATGTGCAGAATGGAATTCAGTTTCTCCCGCTGGATAAGAATACCTATCTTAGAATACAGTGCTTTATAAATCTTATAGAAGCAACATTCCCACAGATCAAGCACACAGCCTTCCTTTATAACGATCAGCTAGTATGGTAAGTTTATGGAGTGATTTAGAAAGTTTACTGACAATAGAGATCATTCCCATATTGAAGTTAAGGCATGATTATGCAAGAAATCACACATAGTACTATGTCACTCACGAATCTCAATCTCAACAATACCTACCTATACCTATCCGGTGCCATGTTCCATTAAGGCTCTGGCTGTCATAATTCTCCATGGATCTTCAGCTTTTCATAATAAACCACTGTATTTAATAGCCTCACACCAACTTTTTATCTCTCCATACCATGTTCTTCTTGAAGTTAATCTACCTCTTTCTATGCTCCCATCTGACAATTGCTTCTGGAGAAGCCCATTTCCTCTTTATCAGGTGACCCATAAACTGCATCTTCATTTTAGACCTTAAGGCCCTTTTGTCAGGAACCTTAACGTTTCCCTCAGCATCTTGCTGTACAGCCACAAAACATAGTTGAACAATAAAATTGGTAAAAAAAAACAAGAAAAAAAAGCATTGAATGACAATGAATTAAGATTATTAAACTCTCCTCTACAAGTAGTTCCCCTTCACCACCTTCCAAAGGGAGAATTAAAGTTTATATAAGCCAATAAGCCAAGCCCATGTATTGATTCATTTTATATAAGTAGAACACCTAGTTATGAAAATATTAAAGGTATCTGTAAAGCAGAACAGCTGTTATGTTTCCCCATATGTTTCCCCGGTATTTAATTGATGTAAAATAAATAGGTCAGCATCATTTTTAAGTGTGCGAGAGATGAGTGAACCACATCCCCCACGAGTTATTCACACACTAAGGGTTAAAGGATAAGTTAAAAGAATGAGGGTGTAATGTTAGTTTTTTATAGTAGACTTTCTACACCATTACAGTATTTAAAATTAAAAAATTGTGACATCTTTAACACTTGATATCCCATGAATGGGATAAGATTCTGAGGTCCTTACAGTTTTATTTGTGTGTTTGCCCTCTATCATGATTTGTCTGACCAATAAGAACTAGTCCTTGATATGTCTGACTAATTAGAACTAGTCTTTGATATGTCTGACCAATAAGAACTAGTCCTTGATATGTCTGACCAATAAGAACTAGTCCTTGATATGTCTGACCAATAAGAACTAGTCCTTGATATGTCTGATCAATAAGAACTAGTCCTTGATATGTCTGACCAATAAGAACTAGTCCTTGATATGTCTGACCAATAATAACTAGTCCTTGATATGTCTGACCAATAAGAACTAGTCCTTGATATGTCTGACCAATAAGAACTAGTCCTTGATATGTCTGACCAATAAGAACTAGTCCTTGATATGTCTGACCAATAAGTACTAGTCCTTGATATGTCTGACCAATAAGAACTAGTCCTTGATATGTCTGACCAATAAGAACTAGTCCTTGATATGTCTGACCAATAAGAACTAGTCCTTGATATGTCTGACCAATAAGAACTAGTCCTTGATATGTCTGACCAATAAGAACTAGTCCTTGATATGTCTGATCAATAAGAACTAGTCCTTGATATCTTATAACTTTTGTTTTATGTAGGAGTGGCCTGGAGCAGGACGACATGAGGATATTGTACAAATACATCTCAACCAGCCTGTTTCCATCCTCCCTGGACACTGAGGTAAATATATTTTTAAGGAATATTCCCAAGGTTTTCTGTAAAATTTTATTTGAAAAAGCATACTTTTAGAGCCAATTTGGTACATAAGTCAGGTTGATATCATATTCCATTTAGGAGATATAGATTTTTAAAGATTTCCCAATTGCATTTTAAAGTTTTTGTACAGTATGATGAATTTATGTTTGATGATGTCATAGAAACAATTCCATTGCAAATGTTTATGTATTTCTTTGAATGATAATTGGTTGTTTCTATGTTAAAAACAATTTTCCAAAAGTGTTTGAAGTACAGTATATTTGGCAATGTATATAAATACCTAATTTTCATGCATTGATTTTTCTGGCAGGTTTTACTAATAAAAAAAGCGATAGATTTGAATGAAATACATCAACTTTGTGGGAGAATGTGTTGCTGTGATGTCATACTGAGCCTTTTCCTATTCATTAATTGGCATTTTTAATGAACCTTTATATTTAAATATCTCCTGGTAGGAATAACATACTGTATCAACATGATTTTTGTACTAAAATGTTTGTAAAAAAAATCTCTTTTTTGTGAAAGATTACAAAAAACATGTGAATATTCCTTTAAAAACATGGGAATTTTCCTTTAAAAACATGTGAATATTCCTTTTAAAACATGTGAATATTCCTTTAAGAGATTACAGAAATGAGAATTTTATCACTTGAAGTGCATCGACTCAGTGGTTAAAGAGTAATGCTTGTATGTGAAAGGTACTGGGCTTGATACCTGTTGCGAGTGCTGCATTGTGTTCTTGAGCGAGACACTTCACTCTGTTGCTCCAGTCCTCTCAGCTGTAAAATAAGTACCAGCACTGCTGGGGATTTGACCTGCGATGGACTGACCTCCAGAGGAATCGTGCTCTTATCTGCTTATGTCAGGGTAACTAGGGAGAAGTACTGCCTGATGGGCCTTCATGGACCAAGTAAAGATTTAGCTTTGATGGCAAGGAACAGAAATAATTTGTTTGTAACCATCTTGTTAAAAGAATAGAAATTGTTGATTGCCATGTGATTTTGTCCTAAAAGGTTTGGTCACTTTAAAAATTGTATTTGTAAATTCCTCGTTACAAGAGTGGCAAACTGTGAGAGTATATATATTTATTTCATTCAATGTTCAGGCCTCCAGCCTATTAAATACAAAAATAAGTACATTGATTTAACAATTTTTGATAAAAAAAGATTTAATAATGTTTTAAACACAAAAAACATGAATGTAGACACAAAATACATGCCCATACCCCCAAAAAAAAATGATTATTCAAAAACAAAAGGAAAATGGGATCATTTAACAATTAAGTAATTATTAATTTAACAAGGAGAAAAATAATAACAAGCAGAAATGTCAAAGTATAGTGTGACAGTTGCATTGTCAAATATAGAAAGAAGCTTTGGTTATTTTTACAATAAAAAAATTATTATATGGCTGAATTTTTTCTAGTCGATGTTGCAGGATTAAGAAAATGAATATTAGATAAGCTGCAGTCATAACCTTTCTGTTTTGCATTATATGCAAAAAGTTCAAACTTGTGCATTATATTCTCATTGACTATGTGATACAAGATGATTTCACTGTATAAGATAAAGATTGAATCCATCCGAGCCATAAGGCTCATAAGGCCAGTGCTTATCTCCGGTTTCCATGGCACAAGCAAATGAGAGCATATGACTTCCCCTGGGTTGGACACCAGTCAATCGCAGGTTAACTCCCCAGCAATGACAGTACTCATTTTCACTGCCCAAGTGGAGTTGAGGCAAGCGGGATAAAGTGCCATGCCCAGGGACACAACACAGGTGCTTGGACGGGAATCAAACCCAGTACTTCTTGTTCCAAACACAGAGCTCACAACCACTGCATTCCATAACAACTGTATCTAAAAGATACCTCCTCTATAATGCTTCTAACATGGTATGGAAGTGAGTTGAAAGGGAAATTTGATTTTGTTTTCAGAAGAAACAGGTCAAAAAGGAAATGATCTATTTCTTGAGTGAATTTATTTTATCATGATTATGCTGATTTTCATGCTTTATTGTTTCAGTTTCATTCTACACACAATAATAGGAAGCCCTCTTATAGGTCAAAAGTTGTTTTTAAAATCTGTTTACTGTATGCAAATGATTATTAAGAAAACCAAAAACAATTCATATCTTTTGAAATTTTGAGAAATTATTTTGTTATTTCATTTCCTTTTCAGCTTAAAGAACCAAATTCTAAGGGCCCATCAACCGCTAGCTCACATTACGGAAAGTAAGAAATATTGTTGGCAGGAATTTTGATTGGTGTTGGTATGTGTGTGTTTGAGAAGTGTAGTTAGATTGCTAGACATGAATATTGAGGTATTTTACTGTGATGTTACTGTTTTGTTCTCAAGGACAAATCATGGCAAATCAGCACAAAATGTTTGCGACGTGTTAATAGCAATGTGATTTCTATTCTATTCTCTCCAACTTTTTACTCCAATTCACTTGACCTTGCACTTTACAACCTAAATTTTGTTTTGTATCTTCATTTTCTGGGATTCTCTCTCTGTGGATGGGTATCTGCTTTCGGTGAGATCGTTTTTTTTGTTATTCTTTCCTCCTGTTTTAACAGAATTTTGTGCCTTATCGTTACCTGTACAGCGGTTCTCCTATAGCAGTTCCGTGATTTTTTTTTTTTGTTGCCTCGGGTCTCTCGGCCCTTGTTTTTTTTCCATCATGACGAAACACTTCTGCCTTGACCTTGACACTCCATCCCCTCCCGTGACCCGCCTGCTACCTCCATTGACCATTCTTTAGCCCCAGTCCCCAAAATTATAATAATACAGGCCACCAATAAACCAGAAATTTTTAAAAGAGTTTCCCATTTTCTCATACACAAGGTGCTCCAAGGCCTTGTTGGTACCCTCCCCAAGGTCTTTACCCTCAGATCTGGTGATCTCGTGGTGCACTGCACCAGGGACACTCAAACCACCACCCTCCTCACCACCAAAACCCTAGCCAATACAGATATTGACGTTACAGTCACCCTCCTCCCCCCTCCCCCATACTGTTTCCTGAACTCCAGCAAAGGTGTGGTCAGAACTAGAGACCTTGCCTACCTGACCGATGAAGATCCGTAGAGGAACTTGCCAATCAACACGTTACTGAAGCCCGTGGTCTCGTCCTCAAGAGAGACTGTGCCGAAACACCTACTCATACCATCTTCCTCACTTTTTCCACACCAACTCTCCCCTCCCACATCACTGCTGGCTACCCGAGAATCCCAGCTACCCCTTATATTCACCACTTATATTCTTAACTCCCTCCATTGTCATAAGTGCCAGAGGTATGGCCATGGTAAAAACTCCTGCCACAGCCAAGCGTACTGTGGCAACTGTGGAGCCCTGGACCATGACAGCACCTCCTGCACCATCATCCTACTCTGCACCAATTGCAATGGTACTCACCCAGCCAACCATCGCTCCTTCTCAAAAGACTACCCCACCTGGCTGCAGGAAAATCAAATAACCATGCTAAAAACCCTTAATCCCAACATCACTTACCCGGGGTCAGGAAACAATTTTTCGCTTCACTCCACACTAAACCTTCCCACTCGAGCGCAAAATCAGATCAAGTGGTTTTTGGTATCAGAATAAAAGCAATTGGCTTCTTGCATGAAAGGAAAATGATGGAATGTGAATCTTGGCTCAATAGAACTCAAACAATGAATGCTTAGCCTGAATAAAACTGAAAACAATAATCAGAGGTTAGATCCTGAAGTGTGTTAGAATGCAAATGGCAATATAGATCAACTGTGAGAAGAGATTTGGGGACATTACTTGGTGGGCCTCGGATGGGGAATGAACACGGGGTGGAGGTATGCACTCTACAGAATAAACAGGGGGTGGAGGTATGCACTCTACAGAATGAACAGAGGGTGAAGGTATGCACTCTACAGAGTGAACAGGGGGTGGAGGTATGCACTCTACAGAATGAACAGGGGTGAAGGTATGCACTCTACAGAATGAACAGAGGGTGAAGGTATGCACTCTACAGAATAAACAGGGGGTGGAGGTATGCACTCTACAGAATGAACAGGGGTGAAGGTATGCACTCTACAGAATGAACAGGGGGTGGAGGTATGCACTCTACAGAATGAACAGAGTGAACAGGGGGTGGAGGTATGCACTCTACTGAATGAAGGTATGCACTCTACAGAATGAACAGAGGGTGGTATGCACTCTACAGAATAAACAGGTATGCACTCTACAGAATGGAGGTATGCACTCTACAGAATAAACAGGGGGTGAGGTATGCACTCTACAGAATGAACAGGGGTGGAGGTATGCACTCTACAGAATGAACAGGGGTGGAGGTAATACAGAATAAAGAGGGGTGGAGGTATGCACTCTACAGAATGAACAGGGGTGGAGGTATGCACTCTACAGAGGAACAGGGGTGGAGGCACTCTATGCAGGGGGTGGAGGTATGCTCTACAGAATGAACAGGGGTGGAGGTATGCACTCTACAGAATGAACAGAGGAGTGAAGGTATGCACTCTGAACAGAATAAACAGGGGGTGGGAGGTATGCACTCTACAGAATGAACAGGGGTGGAGGTATGCACTCTACTACAGAATGAACAGGGGTGAAGGTATGCACTCTACAGAATGAAAGGGTGAACAGAGGGTGTATGCACTCTACAGAATAAACAAGGAGTATGCACTCTACAGAATGAACAGGGGGTGAGTATGCACTCTACAGAATGAACAGGGGTGGAGGTATGCACTACAGAATAAACAGAATATGCAACAGGGGTGGAGGTATGCACTCTACAGAATGAACAGGGGGGGGTACAGAGGTATGCACTCTACAGAATAAACAGGGGGTGGAGGTATGCACTCTACAGAATTAACAGGGGTGGAGGTATGTATGAACACACTACAGAATAAACAGAATAAACAGGGGTGGAGGTATGAACAAGGTATGCACTCTACAGAATAAACAGGGGGTGGAGGTATGCACTCTACAGAATGAACAGGGGGTGGAGGTATGCACTCTACAGAATGAACAGGGGGTGGAGGTATGCACTCTACAGAATGAACAGGGGTGGAGGTATGCACTCTACAGAGTGAACAGGGGGTGGAGGTATGCACTCTACAGAATGAACAGGGGGTGAAGGTATGCACTCTACAGAATGAACAGGGGGTGGAGGTATGCACTCTACAGAATGAACAGGGGTGGAGGTATGCACTCCACAGAATGAACAGGGGGTGAAGGTATGCACTCTACAGAGTGCTAACATTCCAATTTATTTCTTATTTAAAGGTCTATCAACAGCAATGTTTTCTGTCAGAGACACTTTTATTTAAAAGTGTATGACAGCTAAATGTTCTTTCATATGATATGATAAGGTGGAGCAATGAAGAATAATAACTATAGCACTGTTCTAACCAGCCCAAGACCTAGGAAAGCTTGCAAATGATATGCTACCGCATCAGGTTTGCACTCATCACTGATAGATTACTCAGTGATATCCCAAACCCTGCAGCTAAATCTTCTTGTGATATTTTGCAATTTTTTTGGACATGGATGTTCAAGATTTTGCTGAGAAACGTTTCCCATACAGCAATATTTTCTGTTTTGTTGTAAGGGTGCAGACAAATTGTAAACAGAGAGGATGGTGTGTTGAAAAACAAATCCTTGTTAGTCAAAACAATAAGTCTGATAAGACAAGGACACCAGTGAGATTCTCTAAGAATAGTACACTATTTTTAGTTGAAATGACACTGATTTTTGAGAGTGAACAAAGCTGCAGAGTTCAAGGTATGTGGACAGATATTTTCAAGCATGTGCAAAAGTGTTGAAATACAGCTATCATTCTTTAATGTAATTCTTTATATTTCTTTCCCAAATTCCTAATACCAAATATTCTCAGATTGCTTCTACTGCTAAATCTGAGTCAAGGTTATAATAATATTCAATTTCCTTTTGACCATAGCCAACATCTCCCATCTAAGTATTTGGAAGGACAGAAAAATGATATGTTAGAATAAGCAATTTTTTAGTTGTCCCATTATGATGTCACAAAACATTGCAAAATTTATGCTAATTATGTCTCTAAGCTCTAAATGCTGTAAAATGGTCAATTTTTAACTGATTTTGATGTGACTTAATGCTGTTGTCATGGTTTTTAATTATTTTTAAACGATTGAAGCTCATCTTGTTGCTACTGTCCATATACCTTTAAGAGTGAACCAAGCTGCGGAACTTCAAAATACATGGTAGTGTTTCCAGCTCATTCGCTGATTTTAGAAAGCAATCAAATAACAATTTGCAATATGTAAAAATATTAAAAAATCTGATCCATTTAATAAAGTTTTGAAGAATTTATTTGCAACCTTCAAGGTTGGAAGAACCACTCGCCTGCTCGCCACAGGTGAGCAAAAAAATTGTGGCAAGTAGAAATATTATAATATACTGTGGTACTCACGACACTTAATTAAGCCTTGCCATGTTGTAAAATGATTGGCGAGTGACTTTTGTATTTTCCAACCCTGACTTCAACTGCTGTATAGTTTCTATTTTGCAATGCTATTTCTTTTCACATATTTGAGGATCAAGTAGTTGTCTGAAAATATTTACATCTATTTCTTCAAAATGAAATGATTTAAATCAGAAAACTGTGAAAGAATATCACAAAGCCTGATGCATTTATTAAAGTTTTTAAGAATTTGTTTGCAACCTTTAAGTGCTGTTAACTTTGTATTTTACAATGTTATTTCTTTTCACATTTTTGAGGATCAAGCAGTTAAGTCTGAATATATTAAGTTAAGTCTGAATTTTTTCTCCAAAATAAATTAATTTTAATCTGCAAACTAAAAGAATATCAAAAGGTCTGAGCCATAAATTAAAGTTTTTAAGATTTTGCTTGCAAGCCACAACTGTTTTTAAGAGATTTCTGTCACAATGCTACTTCTTTTGAGGATCAAGCAGGTATGTCCAAATATGTTAACGACTTTTGTCTCCAAAAATGATTTTTAGTATCTTTTCTCTCTCAGATACGTGAAAGGTCCCTCCAACTTGAAGGATACTTCTGCCTCAATCAGTGTGCCAAGAATACATATCAGCGTGGATTCTCACACAGAAGAACTGCATCTTATTGTTTACAGGGTAAGTGTATAGACATAAGCCTAAAAGGTGTGCTACAACATTGCAGCCTATTGTAGACATTTTTAAAAATTGTGCTGCACTGAAAATTACTGCAAATTTTACCAAATGAATACGAAACATTTATATTATTACAAAAATATTTATAAAGGAATATTTCAAAGTGCGCTACGTTTGGCACAGGATAATACGTAGAGAAACTGGACAGAGATTAAGGATGCATGAGGGCGTAGCCCAGGCACGTAGCCAAGTGGGGAGCTGAATTTTTTGGGGACGTTTTTTAGATTATTGTAACGGTTATGCTTCTAAGTTTTTCTGCTTTATATATAGTTCACTATGGTGAAAATTATTTGATAGAGATTGACTCCCCCTCCCCGCTTTAAGATTTTTGGCTACATGCCTGGCGTAGCCTGAGTGCATCCAGCATCAACTCTGTACAGCTTCTATGCAATATCCTGTGTTGAAATTATAATGCACTATGATTTAATCCTGTTCATATATATTAACTATTTTCTTATTAAGAATCACAAAAATTGGGGACAAACATTTGAAGATGTACACAATTATTAAACACTTTTGGAATAACTTGTGTTTAAGGTCATGACAATATGAACACGCGCAGTATTATTGCACGTCATTTAAAAATACGCACAATGTAAATCACGCAAGACAATAGAATTTCAGACGCACTGCCAAAACATTAGTGTGCGTGCATGGTTTGATGTGCTCATGCATTTAGCACAAGTTAATGCATGATCACCTGCATACTGTATACTGAGTATATTGACTTTTACACCAAAATTTACCAGTTAAACTGTGAAATTTGGCAGAAAAATCGGCAGATCTTAACGCACCATACATACAATCACGTTGGGAATGTATAATACAAGTTTATACTAATTTTGAGAGTTTCACTGGGTGACCTGCAATGGGCCGATTTGTTTTGCATAATTTTGTGGTTAAGCCGGTAAATTTTTGTGTAAAAGTCAATAAGTCTATAAAAGGTTCCTTGTATATTTTTCATGGTTTGTAGCCTCTTTATTCCTATATTTCCTGATATTTCTTCATATTCTCCGATATTTCCTAATATTTCCTAATATTTCCCAATATTCTCCTAGATTTTTTACTTCAAAAGGTAAACATCTTAGATCTCACAAAAATTTAGGAAAGTACATGTTATGTTGAATCCATTGAATAAACTCAGATTAAAAACATTGTAGAATGCATAAAATAAAATTACCTTCATTTTCCTCTAATCTTGAACAAAAATTGTTGCCCGTTAAAAACATGAATGTTGGGTCCCAAGTATATTGGTGCTTGTTCATAGCGTGGGTGTTCACGTACAGTATCATAGCGGACAGTTATGATAGCGTGGGTGTTCACGTACAGTATCATAGCGGACAGTTATGATAGCGTGGGTGTTCACGTACAGTATCATAGCGGACAGTTATGATAGCGTGGGTGTTTACGATCATAGCGGACAGTTATGATAGCGTGGGTGTTCACGTACAGTATCATAGCGGACAGTTATGATAGCGTGGGTGTTCACGTACATAGCGGACAGTTATGATAGCGTGGGTTTCCACGTACAGTATCATAGCGGACAGTTATGATAGCGTGGGTGTTCACGTACAGTATCATAGCGGACAGTTATGATAGCGTGGGTGTTCACATACAGTATCATAGCGGACAGTTAGGATAGCGTGGGTGTTTACGATCATAGCGGACAGTTAGGATAGCGTGGGTGTTCACGTACAGTATCATCGCGGACAGTTATGATAGCGTGGGTGTTTACGATCATAGCGGACAGTTATGATAGCGTGGGTGTTCACGTACAGTATCATAGCGGACAGTTATGATAGCGTGGGTGTTCACGTACAGTATCATAGCGGACAGTTATGATAGCGTGGGTGTTCACGTACAGTATCATAGCGGACAGTTAGGATAGGGTGGGTGTTCACGTACAGTATCATCGCGGACAGTTAGGATAGCGTGGGTGTTCACGCACAGTATCATAGCGGACAGTTAGGATAGCGTGGGTGTTCACGTACAGTATCATCGCGGACAGTTAGGATAGCGTGGGTGTTCATGATCATAGCAGACAGTTATGATAGCGTGGGTGTTCACGTACAGTATCATAGCGGACAGTTATGATAGCGTGGGTGTTCACGTACAGTATCATCGCGGACAGTTAGGATAGCGTGGGTGTTCATGATCATAGCAGACAGTTATGATAGGGTGGGTGTTCACGTACAGTATCATCGCGGACAGTTAGGATAGCGTGGGTGTTCATGATCATAGCAGACAGTTATGATAGGGTGGGTGTTCACATACAGTATCATAGCGGACAGTTAGGATAGCGTGGGTGTTTACGATCATAGCGGACAGTTATGATAGCGTGGGTGTTCACGTACAGTATCATAGCGGACAGTTATGATAGCGTGGGTGTTCACGTACAGTATCATAGCGGACAGTTTGATAAACAATGTATAATATTTTCTTTACAGGCTTTGAGTGCCACAGTCTGTCTCATGGTAGATGGTAAGTAAAACGTTCTCTTAAATTCAATAAGAGGAAGTCTTGGTATTCTGCTGAGCCGGTTATGTTGTCATGCTATAGTTATTTAAAGGGAGTTTGTTATTATTGGAGATAATTACAGAACAGATATTTCAAGTATTATTGGGGTTGGTAAATTGCCTTTTTAGAAGCCAAATTTGAAGAAATGGCTTTTTAAGACTTGTTTGGCTGCAAAAAGGTTGCTTGCTTTTTCTGAAAATTTGGGTCTTTTGATACATACAGTATTTGACGTAATAAGCTCCCGGGCCACTTATGAAAATAGAATTACACCTGACTTTTTAGGCCCAAAGTTTCTTCATGATAAACGCCCATGCTCCAGCCACATACAGTGTGCTAATCGAACTGCATTATGTTAACGGGTTCTATTATACTAGCCCCACTGGCACAAAAACATCTTGAGCGTCAGATGCAAATTAAGCAAATAATGTAAGAAAACTTATTTCAAGTCTTCAAATTAATCAAATAAATTTAGTTCTCTGTCAAAAAATGTTGAGTGGGCACTTATTAGAGCAGGGGTGCTAAATACATCAAATTCTGCCACAGAAAATAGTTTTTTTAATTTTGTGTATTTAAATTGATAGTTTTGCTTTTTTGCTTGTTTTTTGGCCTTTTGGAGACAATAATTCTTTTAATTGCTTCTCAAACATTTTACCCCTTTCGGAGAAGCCTCTGCCAGAAACCGATCTCTTTCAAAATTGGAAATTTTCTTGACTTAATTATAGTTTGGCCTTTTCTAGATTTATTTGGCTTCTTTTCAAACTGATTTGGCTTTTTCTAGATTAATTTGGCTTCTTTTCAAACTGATTTGGCTTTTTTTAGATTAATTTGGCTTCTTTTCAAACTGATTTGGTTTTTTTTAGATTAATTTGGCTTCTTTTCAAACTGATTTGGCTTTTTTTAGATTAATTTGGCTTCTTTTCAAACTGATTTGGCTTTATTTTAGATTAATTTGGCTTCTTTTCAAACTGATTTGGCTTTTTTTAGATTAATTTGGCTTCTTTTCAAACTGATTTGGCTTTTTTTAGATTAATTTGGCTTCTTTTCAAACTGATTTGGCTTTTTTTAGATTAATTTGGCTTCTTTTCAAACTGATTTGGCTTTTTTACTTGCATAACAATGAAAATATTTGTATCTATGATATCTCTTATATTAAAGTGGGAGTGGGGATTTTGTTTTGCACAAATGATCATATATGTGAAGAGCATTGTTTACACTCAATGGTGAGGTGTAGTGTACATATTAAGTAGGTTATTTGCATAACAATAGACTTGCGTACGAAATATTTAACCTGAGATAATAACTTGCTATTTAGTTCAGTGGAGAGGGCATTGGTACTGTTCAGTTGAGCATGATTGAGGGATTGTGTGTGCATAATAATTAGCCTATTTGCATAACAATGAAAATATTTGTATATGTGGTACTGTATCTCTTGAATTAAAATGAGTATGATGATTTTGCTTAAACAAATGATCATACAGTATATGTAAAGAGCATTGTTCACACTTAATGGAGAGGTATAGGGTGCATTTGCTGCAATATGTTTGACCTGAGATCAAAAACATATGGCTTATGACTTACTAACTTCACATTTCTAGTTTTGTTATGATATTGATATTCCTGTTATGAATAGCAATCAAAATGTTTGTCTTGCCATAAATAAAGAAGAAAATATTGTTTTGCATAATTTTGCTTTAATGTTGTTGTACATTTTTCATGCTGCTTGACTTTGCTTGACACATATTTTCTTAAATTGGAAGTTATATTACAATCCAGGATGTAGTTCTGGGTATGTGTAGGGGCCTGGGAAGGTACAGGTTGGAAAGGGGCTTAATGGCATTCTTTCATTGACATTAGCAAGTCAGGGCCTCTCCTTTCTTTGTTATTTAATTGTTAGAACTAAAGGAGGTGTTGTAGTTATGACTGGTAGGTTTTACATGTTTTCTTAGTTACTGAGTGAGGCAACCATGAGCTTTTTTTGTCTTAAAATATCTTGGAAAACTCAAAAGATATTTTGAAGTTTGTAGTGCAAATGAAAATGTAGGTGCATCTTTCAAAGCGCAGTAATTTTAAATTATCAGCCCCTGTTACCCTATTTCTGTATATACTTCCCTCTATAAGCCCATTCTCTATACTAGTCGAGCATACTGTCCATCCGACAGTTCTAGTTTAGTATAGTTTAAACATTTCAGCTCAAGTTGTTGCTACTAGTCCATAAACCTTAATAAGAGGAGTTTAATTCATCTAAATTAAAAACAATTTTCTATTTTGTACAGGAAAAACCATTCCAACTTTGGAGTGGTACAGGAATATTGATAGCTTTCTTGGACCCCAGTTGTGCACCCTGGCATCGGATATTGGAGAGCAATACTCAAGTCGGAAGATGTCAAGGTTTGAAAAACTTAAGTTTGTCACATCCTTTTCTTGAAGTCATATTCCAAGTGCAAACAGGAGGCAACACTATATACAGAGGGGCAAGCTGGCATTTGCCTCTCATAAGAATGTTTCTCCTCCTACCTGCTTTTGGAGAGAAAAACAATGGCATTTTTGAGACTTGTATGGCTTGTAATAATTTGGCAGGGAGGAGGGGGTGGAGACTTGGTTAGCTGTAAAATATCATATTTGGCTTAAATCTGGCCTTTTTCAAAAGTTGGGGGGGGGGGGGGTTGGAGACTTGGTTGCCTGTAAAATATTATATTTGGCTTAAATCTGGCCTTTTTTCAAAATTGGGGGTGGGGAGTTTGGATACTTGGTTGGCTGTAAAATATCATATTTGGCTTAACTCTGGCTTTTTCTCAAAAGCTTTGAATGGAGAAGAAAAAGAAATACAAATATTTTTCTGATGACATTCAGACCATGTGATATTCTGCATGTGTTCCCCTGAAATTATTAGAACATTTTTGTTTGCTATTTAGTACATTTTTACCCCTCGCAGAAAAGCCCTGGACCCTCCAGTGGCTGATCCTTGCAAAATTTTGAATTTTCTTGTCCTGATTTTAGTTTGGCGTTTTTAGCTTAATTTAGCTTTTTCAACCGATTTGGCTTTTTTGTGCTAAGGACAATCTACTCTTTCTGTACCTGCTTTCCCATGAAACAAAATTTGCTGAAATTGTTTTTGCATGTGCAAAATTAATCTGGTTTTAGTTATGTGATGTAAGTTTTTGCCCCTGTGTGACACGGCTGTCTCTCTCATGTTCCTCACAGGAACAATTGATTCCAGACATTACATATTGGGTTTTTAATAAACACTTTTGTTTGAAAAAGGGACAGGTTATTGCTGTAACCTTCTAAAGCTTTTTAAAATCCAAATTAAAACTGGCATTGGCAATTGGCATTGTTAACCTACATGCAATGTTGTGTATATCTCAGGGCAGCACAATAAACCTATATGCAATGTTGTGTATATCTCAGGGCAACACATTAAACCTACATGCAATGTTGTGTATATCTCAGGGCAACACAATAAATAGCTGGAATACAAGCTTGATTCAGATACTTCAGTTTATTTTGATGTTTACAAGTAATCTCTAGTAGTAATCTCAATAGTTTCAAGTCTGACACCCGTCTGCTCTTTAGTCAGTTTCTTCATCTCCAACCTCGCGCAACCCAAGGGTGGCTGGACCAATCATAGGTCAGCATTTGATTAACATGTGCTGACATGCATGGGTGTAACTTGAATACAAACCTAAGGTGCGGCTCCTCCTGAGACCAGACAAGAGGAATAATAATAAAGGGCAACAAAACCCACTGGGAACGGAACTTACTGTACTCAGGAAGTGACCAAACGGGCAGGATGTATGAAGGCCAGACTATGTTATGTTAAACAAAAGGATGGAGGAATATTACACAACAGTAATTTGAGGTTGTTGGTGAGTTCCCAATTGTAAGATGATCATTACAAAACTAAGGTTACTGTTTAAGGTAATTTCTAGTGTTCCAACGATTACACTGTAATGGGTTCTGCCGATTACCGATCATATTTTGTCATAATTGGCCTGATCTGATAACTTTTTCTGACAGTAATAATTGTGATAAACATGTTGTGGGCAGTGCTAGTGATCATGGATAGTTAAATCAACATGGATGTATTAGATACTGAGGAGAATACATGTTGAAAAGTAAAAGAAAAAATACACTTTTTTTATCATATTTTTGCTTTTTTATTTCTCAAATTTTCATGCTTTAACGTTTGAAAAAGAAATAGATCAAATTAATGAATAATAAAAACAAAATTGCAATAATTGGATCAGCAATCCACGGGCATTTTACTGATCCCGATTATGGTGCTGATCAGCCATAATCGTCCCGATATGATCGGCAAACCGATTATCGTTGGGACTCTAGTAATTCCATGCTAACCTTATTCATCATGACCATTTGGGAACCATTATTGATTGTGGATAAGATTTTCAAGTATGGAATTAATGATTTATGTATGTGAGTTTGTTGTTAATGTTAAAACAGTTTAAATTGTTCTGATTGTCTGAGTAACTCTTTTTTCCCCTGTTTTAATGATATATACAGTGGAAGCAATCAGGAGTACAAATTTGTGTACTTCAATCACATGAACTTAGCCCAGAAGACCACGGTCCACAACAAGAAAACAGCTAGTGCCACCATCAGTCAGGAAATCTTAAAACTCATCTCCGACATTAATGCTGACTTCTCAAGGTAATATTTTTGGTATAAATTTTGAATTGCATTGTGGTTCATGTTGTCATCAGATTAGAGGTGTAGGTAGGTGGCAGTGGAGAGGATTTCACCTTTCCGGTTGCATGCTTTATTCCCAGGTTGATTGGTAATATTGGAAAATTATTGACATGAAATTATAAAAATGGATACAATTATTTATAATTTTGAAAATTATGCAACATATCCCAAAAAGGAATGAAAATTTCTCTAAAATTGAACAAAATTTCCTGAAAATTAAAGAATATTGCCAGATGAGTGAAGAAAATTTTCTAAAAATGAAGATATTTCTAAAATTTGAAGAAGATTTTCCCAATTAGCAACAACATTGATGGAAATTTTATTTACCACTGCAATATTATTGACATTGGCAAGTCAGGGAAATTCACACGGGTAACTAGGAATTTTTTGGTTCCTTTCCCCCATCGCTCCTAAGGAGGAACCCCTCCTATACCCCTGCATCAGATTGGATGGTCCTTGGACGTGATGAACAAATGTTCAATCTTTTGCCAAGGACATATTTGCAATATATCCAAAACTGTTCACATTGTGACTTGAGCCCATCTTTACTTGCTAACCTTGCTGGAGACTACAGCTGTGCAGCTTTATGTTTAACAGGTAATGAAAAAACTTTGATACTCAAATTTTGAGACAATCTTTTTGCTTATTTGGTCCCACCCTAATGATGGTATTGTGGTAGTTATTATAGGACTAGAACCAGTTCCATAAAAATTTATGGAGTTCTTTTATCAACACGTTGAGTATTTTTTTGTACCCGTAATTTTACGGGTACCTGGGATTTCTGATCGACTGGTACCCGTAAACCAAAATTAGTTTTACTGAAGACCATCTTGATTCTATAAACACCCAAGATTCATGATGGACGGGTACCCATAAACCAAAAATAGTTTTACTGAGGACCATGTTGGATGGATGAAGCTTGTGGCCTCCTGCTCTGCAGCCAATTTATGATAATGATGCATGCCATCATCTTGCTATCCATGTGTTATAATACTGATTGCATCAGAATGGAATTAGTTTTCTTTTATTTTCTTCTTTTATATTTTTCATATTTATAAATAGATTTGCATTCTTTTACAATAATCTGAAAATTGTTACAGGACAATACACAACATTGCAAATGTAATACAGCAGTTCAATAAATCCGCATATTTTCTTCACGTTATATTATCATTATTATTACTAAACTTATTTATATAGCGCCTCTCCCGTGGATCATATCACTTTACAAAAAAATTGATAATACATAAACAAGCTCTTACCTTACAATACCTAATTACCTTACCTTACAATACCTTACCTTTCATGCTATAAATATGCAATCTGGTCCATGACCTGATTCTAATGCACTTCTAAGCGACCTTAAAAACATAGTTACCAGCCCAGCCGTGACCTCCATTTTAACTCTTAACATCCCTCACTTCTTTTCAGCGTCTTGTTTTCACAACATCGCTGAAACTGGCAAAAAAAATTCTTAGAATTTTTCACCTTTTTCTAACAATTTTCTTCCTTGCACCTTCTATCAGGCAGGTTCTTCCACTGTTTGGCACACTCGTCTACTATTTGAGGTAAGACAAGGTGGCCATGGGACCGGGAAATCTTTGGTCCGACTCACAGAACTTTTCCCATTAAGGTTGCACTTACGTTAGAGTGTTTTTACTTCCATCCGTACAAAACGGATGGCTAGAACGAGAGAGTCCTACTCTCATGGCAGATGTTTTAGTCCCTAGAGCACCAGGTGTGCCTGTTTAGAGGACCCCATTCCGTTGGGTTTGAGTATTTTTCACCCTAGGCCCTGCCTTACCACGAGGATAGCCTAGCGTCATACAATGCTTTGTAATAACATGTTAGGATGTCTTCAGTACAGGTTCTATGCATTAGCCCAACTTCTCATTTTGATGTTGGTACATGCGCATGAGGTTGGAGTCACCACAGGGTGGTCAGGGAGTCTGCATCATTCAGCTCCAAGGAGCTACACTTATCACAAGAGAGCCTATATATTCTTTTACGTTACCATACTTTTCATGAGTTCATATTTCTTGCATATAATTAAGACAAACGTTTTAATTGATGAGCTTGATTTATGGGACGCTGGAGAGACCCTGCGGGGGTCTTCCTGTCGTCCTATTTTCAAAAGATTCACCTTTTCTTTTTATCTCCACAGACACGAAGTTCTAGTGATCGATGTTTTCCCATGCTACCCTTGCGCTCTGAAAGAATTTTCACTTCATGCTTTTTCTTGGGTTTAAAAAAAAAATTCATTTAGAATTTTATCTGATCATTTTTCTTCTTGTGTACTAATTGCTGTGGCTTGCCTTACCATGTTGGACATCTTTTGCAGTTCTGTCTCACCCACGTAAGAGTCATAAGTATATTCCCCATAGGGGAGGTAGTGTAGATATATATTTTAGATATTATATATTTACTATCAAATCAAATGCCAAGAGGCAAAACATAAATCATTATGGTCTCTCACAGTTTTCCATCTTCGACTCAACTCACGGCTCAATCTTACTGAGTCGTGGAGGTCTGAGGCAGTAGTCCACTTTGTTAATTTATACTGACTTACCCCCTGGGGTATTTACAACTCGACGCTACTTGGCTGGACCGCGGGCAGAGGTCTGTTGGATGCAAGTTATTTCTGAGACCGTATTCAGAAGCTAAGTGACGTCTTGAGATGAAGCTTAAAATAAGCCACATTTACTTGCACCCACGACTCGACGATACTGAGTCGATGAGGCCCAGATAGTGGTAGGTAATTCCTTTTGACACTCCGGTGGACCACGGTTCCACGATAGGGTCTGGTAGGGCCACCTGAGGCATCGTCATTAAGTGAGTTACAAGTAATTTTACGGCTTGCAGTAGAGCCCTGAGATTATTTCCACGGCTCCGTACGGCTCCACGGCTCGGTTTCACGGGTCCGTGAGACGGCTTTATACGGGTCCATTGGACGGCTCCATACGGGTTTATGATACTGCCTACGGGTTCATTGGACAGCTCCGTATGGGTCCATACGGCTCCATACCCAGGCTTTATGGGTCCATACGGCTCCGGTGAGCAGGTCCCTACAGCTTCATAGTTTTTGAACGGGTTAACGTACAACGTATGGTAAATTCGGAAGTAGACCCACTAACTAGAAGCTACGTGATAAGGTGAAATCTTCACAGGAAGTATAGCATCACGAGAGCTACTTCTTCTTGCTATCGTAGCAATCAGCTACGCAGTTCCATGGCCGTGTGAACTGCCCTAGTAAGATTTTGCACGTCGAATGTAAACTTTCACCAGTATTATGGACACGGAGGACAGACCTCCCAGTGTCGGTTTGTTATGCACCCACGGTGTCCTGCGATGTGTCTTGTGTAAACGCTTCTTTAAGTTACACTTTGGAGACATCCATCTCACGTGTTACGCATGCAGATTATACTGCGAGTCCAATCCGTGTACTCTCTGCAGTGACTGGGATCAAGCTGCGTGGTCAGAGCATAGACTCCACCGCGATCATCACTTTCTAAGAGCGGCTGATAGAGCGGAGAAGCGGCAGTCAAAGAGACTGTCTTCGTCTTCTCCCCCCCGCCACCACCGCCTAAGTCCAAGCAGCAGCCCCCTCCCACCCGCACACCTAGAGAAAGAGAAATAGTGGATGCACCTCTCACAGAAACCGGTGCACAGTCTCAGCGCAGGCTGCTTACTATAGTTCATAGGGAAACTTAAGCCAAAGGCTAAGCAATTCCCCATTGATGCCTCCTGGTGACAGGGTACTGCATTGGGCCAGGACCCGCCAAGGACTGGACGGCCTACAACAAATAGGTTGATCAGGCCACTCACATCCAGCCTGCTGCCTACCAGGCACTCATAGGCACCCTCTATCCTGGAAGGAGTATGGCAATTTCTCCACAAGCCCGCGAGTGGCACCCATGTGGTGTCAGGCTTGGTGGCCAGGACCAAAAAGTTTCTTTACCCTGCGGTCCAGCAGAGGAAAGACTCCCTCACAGCTGCTGACCGGGCCATACAGCGGGGTTTTAAGTACCAAGCCCTCGCCGTATGGATGGCTGGACTCGGTCCAGTGCAGTCTTCTGCCAGCTGATGTCATCCCGATGACTGTACCATTGTTAGCCGGACTCTCGGAGCTTGCTCGACGCGACAGTTGACCAACTCACCCAAGTCTCCACAAGGGTGATCATGGAGAGATGGGAGAATGTACTCCTTTCCTTAAACTCTCTGAAGAGGCTCTCTAAAACCTTTTTGTAGGTCACTTCCGAGATGTCCTGTCATGCCAGGCGGGCCGACAGGGCGGATCTGTCCAACAGCTCCACCCGCACATCACCAATAGCTCCACCCGCACATTACCAACCCCCAGCTTCTACGAGGGGCTGCAGTGTAACTTTCAGCAGCGGGCCCCACATCGTCACTGTACGGCGACAACGAGACCCGGCACAGCTTCTTTCTCTCGGCTAAGCCTGACAAGGGCATGAGGGTGGGAAGGGCAAGAAGCAGTACCTTTGACCCACCCCCACACCCCTGCTGACAGGTGGTCAGGTCGGGGGAGGCGCTATCTGGGGAAATTCTAAAAGGCGTGGGAGAAAGTCACCATGGACAAATGGGTACTGAGAACCATTTGGCAAGGCTACCTACCGTCTGAAGTTCACAGCCTCTAGGGGTCTTTTGGTCACCCCATGCCTAGCTTAGGCAATCACCCCAAGTTGTTAAGAACAGAGATTGGAGAACTGTTGGCAAAGAACGCCATCACCCGCATATCAAATCCGCCCAGAAACCTCGTGATGGCCATGTTCTTCCTGGCCCCCAAGAAGGGGTGCAAGTGGCGCGCAATTATCAATCTAAGACCACTCAACGTGTACATTCATTCATTGAAGTTCAAGATGGAGACCCTTCACTCCATCTTCCCTCAGTTGACGAGGGGCCTGTGGGCCACCTCCGTTGACCTTGCAGATGCGTATCTGCATGTGCCGATGCACAAGGAACACAGGCGTTTCCTGTCATTCTAATTTGAGGGAGTCACAGACACAATCAGCGCGTTACCCTTCGGGCTGTTAACTGCCCCTAGGGTCCTCACCCAGATTACAAGGGTTCTAGAGGCCTTTCTACGAAAGCAAAGCATCAGAATCTTTATGTATCTAGACGACTGGCTTATCTTTCCAGAAGACGCAGCCATTGTCATGGAACACAGAAACGTAGTCATAAGAGTTGCTCAGGACTTAGGGTGGGTTATCAACCTCACTAAGTCCAGCCTAGTTCTTTCCCAGACTGCCACTTTTCTGGGAGCAATCCTGGATTTCACACAGGGTCGTATAATACCAACAGAGGAACGAATCCTAGCCATGAAAGAGGGATCCATTGTTCTCCTCTCACAACCAGTGTTGCCGGCGAGAGTGTGGCTGGTATTCTTCGGATACCTTGCCAGTCTAGTAGATGTAGTCCCAATGTGCAGATTTCACATGCAGGACCTACAGTTTAACCTACTGGATAATTTTGTCCCATTCAGGAGGGACCTCAGTGTTCCTGTCCTCTGTAAACAGGCAGTTGTGCCCCACATTTTGTGGTGGTGTGTCCACTCTCACCTGTCACAGGGAGCTGTTTTCCATGTTTTCTCTGTTGCTGGTGACAGATGCATCTTTGACCTGGTGGGGAGTGCATTGGGTGTGGTCTCAAGTCGCAGGTTTCTGGATGGCATAAATATGGTGGAACTAGAGTCAGTGCGCCAGGCTCTTATTAATTTCCTACCGCAGGTACAGAACAAGACCATTGTCTTATGCACTGACAGCACTACAGTAGTGGCGTATATCAACAGGCAGGGAAGCACGAGATCCAGGAGACTCTGGATCCTGGCCAAGTCCCTACTGTCTTGGTGCATGACAAACAAGGTCAACCTTCAAACAGTTCACCTGCCAGGCAAGGAGAACACGATCGCAGATCTCTTATCTCACCTCCAAGGAGCCCCTACAGAATGGGCCCTCCTTCCGCAGGTGGCCAAAGCAATCTGGTTGACTTTCGATCTCCCGGATGTAAATCTGTTTGTGTCCGTGGACGACCACAAGCTACCAACATTTTGCGCTTTGACCCTTGACCAGAGAGTCTGGAGGGTCGACGCATTCACAATCAGGTGGACCCATTCGCACTGATACCGAGAGTTCTCGGCAAGGTGATGTACGATCAGTGTCACATGCTGCTTCTGGTAGCTCCCAATCGGTCCAGCCAACTGTGGGTCCCTCAGCTTCTCAATCTTGTTGCAGGTGTCCTGTATGAGCTTCCGGTCAGGGGCGACTTTGTCTCAATCACGGGCTCTGACAAACTGCACCACAATCCAAAAGCACTCTATTTTACTGTGTGGCCTTTTTTCTGCGAATCCTTGGTGTTGCAAGGCCTTTCGGAGGCAGCTGCCCAAGTGGCAGCCCAAAGTTGGAGACCTTCCACTTTAGGGATGTATTCTTCCAGACTTGGAATGTTCCGAGAATGGTGCAAGAATAGATTGGTTTTTCCACATACCGCGCCTCTTGGTGACATAGCGGATTTCTTGTTGGGTCAGTTTAATAGGAATAAATCCATCTACACAGTCAAGGGGCTTTAGACAGCCATAGCAGCTATCCACCGGATCTTTCCAGATGGGATGATGGTCACCGACGCGCGGCCTATGGAAAGATTACTCAAAGGAATGTACTTACAAAGACCTTCAGTTCAGAATCTTGCTCCCCCTTTGGACATGCAAGTGGTTCTTGAGACACTAGCACGGTCTCCGTTTGAGCCATTGTCTGTGTGTCTACTTAATGAACTGACGATCATAACGGTTTTTCTACTCTCCGAGGTTTCTGCTCGACACAGAGGTGCCATTCACGCCCTTTCACTCAAAGAAGGCCACATTCGCTTCGAATCTGGGGAGTACGGCTCATGCTCGAACCAGCTTTCTTGGCCAAGAATCAAACTTGAGAGTTTTTACCGGAACCGATATGCTTTCCGTTGCTCCCTACATTTTCTGACACATCAGAGGACATGGCCTGGTGCCTGGTTTGATATCTCAAACACTATATTTAACGTACACAAATTTTACAGAACGACGTAAAAGCCTTATTCGTGTTGTTGCATAATCTGCATCGCGCCGTTTCATGTGATTCGATTTTGCAATGGATTGTTCAGGCAATCATGTCCGATAAATCCACATTGTTTACAGAACAATTGGTTAAGGCACATCAGGTGCGAGGCATAGCTACATCAACTGCACTATTTGGTGGGGTTCCCCTCAGCGAGATTTTTCGTTCTGCAGTATGGAAAACATCAGCAACATTCATCTCTGCATATCTGAAGGATATACCAGACTACCAAGGCGGGGTTGAAGGGCCGTTCTTTCCAGAAAAAGACCGTCCCTTTCTTGAGGTTATTTTTATTGTTTCTTTTATTCACGTTCTCTTTTTCATTTACGATTCTTCCATTAATATATTAATGTCTTAGTTGTTTATTAATGAATTTTGGCCACTGTTTTGGCTCGTTTAATTTGTTTATTTTACTAACGAAATTTTGTTGCCGTTCAGGCACCTTTTATTTCTTTTCCTTTTACTAATGAAGCTTTTCCGTTGCTTAGACAATTGTTGGTTCGTTGTTTTACTAATGTCATTTTGCCTGGCTTAGGCAATTTTTATTTCATTCATTGTTTACTAACGAATTTCTGCTGCTGTTCTGGTAGTTTCTGTTTAGTTTAACTTACAGACAGTTTGTTCTCCTCATGTTTAACTAACCCACCCCGGTCCTCTGGCGAACCTGGTGAGTTTTCGCCATGACATATTGGGCGTTGTTTACAGTTTGACTCTGTTCACTAACAGATTCTGTTAACATGTGTTTCGGGTGACTAACCTATGTTCTGTCGACGTCTTGCCTCAGTTATTACTAACAGGTTGTTTCCTGTTCCTTTGTTATGACTAGGAGTGGTTTACTATTTTATAGTAATTCCTATTCAGAGGTTTTTATGCTTAATGGATAAGAAATCTAGTATTTTAGGTAGGATAAAGGTAGGGAGAGTTTTAGGACCAGCCTTTAGAAAATTGGGCTTCAACCTGAACTCCCTTCCTTCCAATCCTCGGTTGCAATCTGATAACATATTTATAGCATGGAAGGTAAGGTATAACTTGAAGTAAATTTACCCCACTAAGCGTAGCGGGAATATTTACGAGAGTTATGCTTACCTTCCATGCGTCCTGGCCCGCCTCCCCTCTTGTTCAGGCCTTGGTGGAATGTTAAGTGAGGGATGTTAGAGGTATAATGGAGGTCAGAGCTGGGCTGGTAACTATGTTTTTAAGGTTGGTTAGAAGTGCGTTAGAATCAGGTCATGGACCAGATTGCATATTTAGAGCATGGAAGGTAAGTATAACTCTCATAAATATCCCTGCTACGCTTAGCGGCGTAAATGCATCATCATCATTTTACAAAAATTACTTTACAAAATTATTTGAAAAGACTTTTAATACCCTCCAAACATCATCGAACTAGCGTTTTAAAGAATTAATAGTAGCACTGTACTTTTGAATTCTGTAGTACCTTTATATAAACATTTTTCCCTTCATATTGTCCCTCTTTTCGTTTAATGACAAATGTCATTTGTGTAGTGACAAATGTCAAAATTGAAATTATTAATTCCGCATACTGACAAAAATTTTAAAGCTTGATGAAATAAAAGTTGAGAAACGTATTATGTATCTTTATATATCATTGGAAAGAGAAAATGATAATCTTTTGACAATTGTACTTACAATAAAGATAATTTAAGCAAAATCTTAATTCATGCAGCTTCAAATACATTTGTCAGTATGCGGAAATAAGAATTCAGTATTTCGAGCCAATTTTCGTTTCACCTACTGTAAGTAAGACATTCATCAGTATGCGGAAAGAGGGACAATATATGACCATATTACCAGAAAATTTACAACGATATATAAAAACATTTGAGCAACGTACTATAAATCAGAATCTTACCACAAATAATACCAAACAATACATTGTTAAGATTTATAGCAAGACATCAGACATACTTGTTTTGATCCAAAGATGTTATCCCAGAACCGATAAACAACATTACAGTGATAAAATAGGTAGTCCAAAGTTTCAAATTCATTCTGGCAGAAGGAACAAAGATCGCTATCCTTTATGTTTATTCTGTTTAATAGAGAGAAAGAATATTCAATATTCAAAGTCTATTCAATATTTATTTCCTCGCTCTTTCCTCACAGATCAGAGGAGGATGGTGAGACGCTGATGAAGACGGTGTCTGACTGCTGGGTTGTTGGCAAGAAATCAGACCAGAGGGAGTTTTATGTCGCCATCAATCAGAAGAATGCAAATCTGATTGAAATCAATGGTATGCATGGATTTTTAGATTTAGTATTTATTCAAAACTTTAATCTTATTTTCTTTTATCAAAAATATATATTCCTTTACTCCCAAAACAAGTTAATGTTTAGTGTAGGCCTTTTTAAACTGAGTTTTTTCTTCAGTGTGTCGACCAATCAACTGCTGGGAAAATTTTCCCTTTGTTACTCAACCAATCAGCTGCAACTTGCTGGATAAAAAGTTGTAAAGAACACTGGGCATGTGTAGCAGGCGTTTGGTCACATACCCTGTGTAAATTGTGTAGACTGGCAAGATTCCCTCAGTATTTGATTCATGATAAGATGATAAGATTTCCCAAGAATACGAATGGTCCATTATGGACACATCAATTTTGAACTTATGGCATTATTTAAATTAGTTTTTCGGAATTGCAGATTCGGATATGAATATATGTCTATAAAAGGATCTGGACCACCAGTCTTCATGCTTTGTAACATTGGGGTGCGATATACCATGAATAATCAAATTTGTGTTTTCTCTTCTTTATCTGCAGAGGAAGTCAAGAGGATGTGTGCCTCCCACTTCACCAACATCTTCTTTCTGGACTGAAGAAGTAAGTGCAGAGTGAATCCCACGTCCCTATTGGATGGCTGTCAAGCAATGCTGATGCAGCTTCCCTTGCTTGTGGTGGAGCATCACCTCAGCAACCATTGCTGCAACATGGGTTATGAGAGGTCAAAAATTATTGCCATCTCATTTTATGAGGTCATGACTAAAGGTCATTTGCATGACCTTTGGTGGATATCATCATGTCTGATCTCCCATCAGCATTTTCTGGTCAAAGTTTTAAGAGCAGATTTGCTAGGAATTATCCTTGAAATGTTCAAGATAGGTTACCAATTCTTATAGCTATTTAATCAACACCTTTTTTTAGAAGAACAAATGTGGAATTCATTGTTATTAATCAAAATGGGTATATAGATATTGCACAAGTGTCTGCCAAAAGGCACTAGGCAAATATATCGAACATTGTGCAAAAATAACATGAACAAGTCAGTGTAATATGAATCAACAGAATTTATCCTGGAAAAGATGAGTTTTTATATCATTTTTCAAACTTCCAAGGCTGCTGGTTGGTAATAAACTGTTCCAAATGTTTGCTGCAGCAACTGAAAACATAATAGCTCTCTGCCACAGACATTTTCAAATCTGCATCAGCAGTTTTCAGAAAACTCATTTAAATAATGTCACATGACCAAAACTCACATGTCCATAATGGACCATTCGTTTACAGGGGGAATCTTATCAACCAATCAAATGTTGACACTAGATTATTCGGCTAACCCCGCACTGTCCCTGACAAGTGATGACATTGAAATAAATGAACACGTGATGAATCCAATCAATTTCTTCTGGGTGTACCCTTGTATTAAATGCCTTTTTTGATACCATGACAAATATGAAGACAATAATGGTAACAATGTGGAATGTGGTTCAATCTGTGAACAAAGAGAGATGAACAATCATGAATATAAAGTCAAAAGTATGCAATAACTAGTACAAGTCATATCAACAAATACAAGCTCAATCAATGGCATAAAACAAATGACATGCTTCTGTGGTATAGCAGTAAGAGCCTATGCCTCTCACATTCATGTAGCGGGCTCATCCCTGGCAGATCTGTGTAAAACAGTGCCCTATAACAAACCTATTAAATAAAGGTCATAGAACAACCTGTTATAACACTGAGCCATCGGGTCCTTCAGGACGTTAAACACCATGGTAAACCAAACGGTTCCAAATATAAGCCCAAATATGTTTAAATTTACTTTACATGGCTTCTAGGTCACGAATGTCTTTTTAATACACCAGTCAACAAATTAACATACAAGAACAATTCCAATTGTTGTGTAATGTTCCCAAAAAGCCTGTTTATTGATCAATAATGGCATGTTCATACATAACAAAGAAGTCACGTGACCTGGAACCCACTGAACGGGATCATATAATATAGTATATGCGTTTCCCTAACATGCAAACTAAGTGCCCTTAAGAATGGATAGTCCTAGCCTAGCATTGTCGTAAAAATTATGAAAGGTGTGACACGATTTAACAAAGAAAAACATTAATTAATCACCAATCAATAAATTAAGACATACAGCAAGGTATACAAGTAACTTATACATAATATATCTAGATAATCGGCCAATTAAACTAGAATAACTAGTGAAAACTTACGACTTTGGGTCTCCTAAGGAAACAGTCGGGGTGACATTTGTGACTGACAAAATTGACAATACTCAAATTTACAAATATAAATAGCGCCATAAACTTCTCGGGCATGTGAAATTGTGAATATAAAATAGCCTGAACATCAAATACTGGGGGATTTTCGACTGTCTGCACAATTCATATGTGGAATATGAAACTGAGTGTAGGGAAAAAATGCTTTCAAACACTAAACATACATGCTTTATTCATAAAGGTAACACACACATGCATTGTTGCTTACAACTATTCATCAAGCAACTGCATCTGATTGGTTGGGTAACAAAGGAAAAAAACACCTGCATGTGATTGGTCGAAGTAATCAAATAATCACATTCAGTTAAAATTTGTTTGAAAAGGATTATAACATTAGTTCTTGGTTTGCTCCTGCCTTAATGCACAACTGAATTTTCTTAGTGAGTTACGCTAAAATGGAACTTCAATTTACATGGCTCTTGCATGGGTTGGTATATTAGCTTTTTAAAGGCCAAATTGAAGAAAAACAATTGCCTTTTTAAGACTTAGTTAGCTGCCAAAAAAGTTTATTTTGGCTATTTCTGATTTTTTATATTTTTATTTCATCTTTTATTTTGATGGCTTGTTTGAGACTGTTTGGCCACAATCAATATTATTTGACTTTTGATATTTAATTCAATAATTTGGCTTTTTTGTTTGTTTTCGGCTAAGTGGAGACTTATTTGGCTTTAAAGTATCTTATTTGGCTCATTATTCTGGTCTTTCTCAAGAGCTTTGATATTTGTTTTCTTCAGACCACGTGATATTTTGGATTCATTTCCTTGAACACATGATAACATCTTCTTGCTTTCCAGTACATTTTACTAATCCCATGATATCCCCTGGACCTAGGTGTTACTGATCCATTCAAAATTTTGAATTTGATTTTTTTGACTTAATTACAGTTTGTTTTTGAGTTTCATTTGGGTTTTTTCAAACTGATTGGCTTCTTTTTTTCTTCTTTCTTTTTTTGGCTTGGACAATCTTCCAAGCTGCATCTGATTTTGCAAAGGTTGGACACCATGACTCCAGTTTGTTTTTCTGGTCACTTGGAGGCATTATGTGTATACACCCTATAAATCATGGCATAGCTTATCTGACTTACAATATAAGCAGCTCAGATAGGAATAATGTGCAAAAGCTGCCTCAAATAGTACCCACAACCTGATTTATGTTCCATTAGTCTGTTTGAGTATTAAAAGTAACCTGTCTAGGGAAGAATTCAAATAGCTTTCATTCAACTTTTGTATTAATACAACTCTTGCAAAGATACCTTACCCAACCTGTTTATGTTGCAGGTTGGGTTGGCCATGTGACTGTTTATAAAACATGTGTATGCAATTGGTTATTTAAGATGAATGAAATCATCTCACATTTCATTGATATATCATGACAAAATCCAATACAACTCGTTGTTTGAGTTAAGAATGAACAACAGTTGTGTGAAATCTCCTCGTTTAAACTGACTTCAGTTTTTCTTTTGCTCACCACTTTCTTTTTTAAGACATTTTTTTTAGGTCAAAAGTATAGGACTTAACATAACATAACAATATGATGGGCTAAGAAGGGTTAGTCACCCCATAAAAAGCCCAAACTAACACCACCACTATCACAACAGAAAAATGTAGAAAAATACACAATATCAAAGATGCCCAGAGTAAAGAACTTATCAATGTCGTCTTTGAAATTATGAACAGAATTGGAGCTAACCACCCACTCAGGCAAACCATTCCAGTCTTTAACAACTCTTTGTAAAAAGCTAAAATGCCAAAAATCTGTCTGTGAGAACTCTTTGGTCAACTTTAAACTGTTAACACGTGTCACATGAGGATTAGCTGAAACATGCAAGTAATAACAGAAGGTCAAAGCATCACTACCAGTTAGGAATTTAAAAACCTGAATCATATTGCCATGTACTCTTCTCAACTTAATGGTGGTCAAACCCTGGGACAGAAGTGCCCCATGTTATGATGATTTTCACAGCTATTTCCTGCATTTGTTGTTCACTCACTCACTTGGACAAATTCCTGAATTAGGATGTGTGTTGTACATTAGCTCACAGTAGCATAGCTAAAGGAGGATGGGAATTTCCCCAAAGTAAGAACAATTGTGCAGATTCTAAGTTGCACAATACAAATTCAGTATATTGGAGTTTTGGGTAATCCTAATGAAAACAATTGGTCTTATAGAGTTCTTCAGTTGTAGCAGCCTTGAGAAAAGGATCACAAAATTATTGAAAACCTAATTTTTTGATTTGGCGTATTTAGATTTAGCAATTTTCTGCCTTTTTCTCAAAATTTTGAAGTTGTTTCTTACAATATCCTACTTTTCCCCAACATTTCCAATTTTGTTGTCAAAATATCTTCGTTTTGTGCTGTACTTTCTGAAGATTTATCTCAAAATTTTCTTCCTTTTCATCAAAAATGTTGGATAATGGAGGGCAGATACTGTAGTTTGTAAAAAAAAAATAGCTCTATACGCCACCGGTAGCTCATGTGATTTAAAATCTCAAAGCGGCAGTGGAATCATCGATATTTTGTTTTTAATGTTTCACTTTTGGTGAGACTTTATATCGTGCTTCAGAGTTGGAATTATTGATAAATTTTCCCACGGTTCCAACTGAATGTGTTCCAAATCTTCCTGCGAAAAATCATAGGAGAAAAAGTTCAATGAATTGCTTTTACTTTTTGTTTATTGGACTCTTTTTCTTCTTCATAATTTTAAAATGACAAAATTACTGGGAAATTTGTAATATAATGTTTAATTTATTGAGTTTGTTTCCTTTCCATGTTTTTTTATATAGTAAAATCCAACTCCCGTTTTTCTTGCGGTTATAACCGCTAGAACCTTAGATTTTTTCCAACTCTGTGCCGGAAGATAAAGACAGTACTGGCCAGAGAAAGTGGAATATCCATACAACCTGCTGTCAAAGGCTATTTGTGGGAAGTTCAAATATCATGTAAGCTATTTCAAGATCTGAGTTTCTGAATTTGATGACCGTGACAGTGCTGACAAGCTTACTGGCTGCTGACAAATGGAGACAACCCAGGTTTTTATGAGGGAAAAAGACAGTCATTTCTTCACTTTGCAGAAATTGTGTAGATTTATTCAGGTGTAACAGGCACGATACTTGCTATCTTTTAATCAAGGGAAGATAAAATTTTGAGGAAAATATTTGAAGTTATAAACTTCCAGTTTATTAATGCATTATTTGCTTTCAACCTTTTTTATATGGAATAATTGAACAGTATTATTTAAGAAATTATATCTCAACAGGACAGGCATCCAATGTTGAGTTCTTGATATTATGGAACATTTTTGACAAGCATGTTGCAGTCATGTCAAATAACTTGATATTATGGAACATTTTTGACATAAGCATGTTGCAGTCATGTCAAATAACTTGATATTATGGAACATTTTTGACATAAGCATGTTGCAGTCATGTCAAATAACTTGATATTATGGAACATTTTTGACATGTAATCAATTTGCAGTCATGCCAAACAGATCTTATTGTTCTTTACAAGTTATGCACTTCTATCAATTTTGTTGACTGGAGGTACGAAGTGAGCTGAAGTCAGCAGCACTATTATGGCAGAACATATTTCATTTAATTTACATGAGAAATGAATGCTTCAGTTGAATGCTTAGAGCAAAGGACTGTATGAATGCTTCAGTTGAATGCTTAGGGCATAGGGCCGGTGCTTATCCCCAGTTTCCAAGGCGCATGCAGATGAGAGCATTTGACTCACTCTTTAACAAAGCTTTACACTTTTTCTTTTTGTACATTTTTGCATTAGCTTGAGAGAGTTTCTAGAAATAATGTGAAAAAAGGGATTTATTCATCCTTTGTATATTGTCTTTCTGTAGATGTTATTTTTCATGCTTTTTTGATTCATTACAACTATAAATGCATTAAACAAATAGTTCAGTCACAGTGCTCAAGCAAGTTTACCTTACGTGAAAGAGGGCTTTAAAAGAAACAAAATGGTGAACAAACCACTTCTGACTATCTAATTCCGTTTTTAAGGAGATTCAAGTTTCAAGCTCTCTTATCTATGTAGAAGTGACTGGTGTAGTAAGTCTACTAACAAAGGTTGGCGCCCTCATCACATTCTTAACAATTGTTAAATGTACTTTAAAGAAAGTTTATTCAACTTTTTACAGTGTAAATTATTTTTCCTGATTTTCTCCAGGTGGTAAATCATAATTATTACTAGATTATGTTTTACTACTTATGCAATGGTTTTTAATGACACAAAATATGACAGATACATAATATCTGAGGATGTGACATCACAACTAGTCTGATTTCAGTCGTTTCTACACAAATGATACCAAACTTTCAACTTGAATATCTCCATAATGGAATAAGATTTTTGAATGCTTTCTTAACCATTGTGTTTCTTTTGAAGTCCTCTTTCATATACTGTAAGGTGAGCTTGCTTGACCTCTGAGTGAACTAATCCTTTTACCACATATGGTATGTAATCAAGCAGGGAAATGGTATCCCTGCTGAAAGTATTAGGACTCACAGAATGAAAGTTTATTACCATTTACTTAAAAATGTTATTTATTGTGCAATATGATTTAGTATTATCAGCAGTAAGAAAGATAATAAGCAAAATAAAGAATAAACAACTTTTGTTTTTGTGCGTATTTGTTTTTAAAAGTTCTTGATGAGGTTTTTTTTCTAAAACAAACTCAGGATCAGAAGCAAATAAATCAACCTAAGATCCGGTAACTGTTAAAGGTATATAAATATGTAGCTGGGCAACATTAGCTACATCCATTAAATCCATTGAAAACAAAGAAAGCAAAAAAATTCATCAAAATCGGTTACAAATTGACCATTTTAGAGCTTTTTGAAGAATTTTGTGCAAATATGGGTAAATATGCAATGTTTGTGTTACTCTGTGATGTAGGAATATGATATAGTCTCTATTTCTTCTGTAAATCCATTGTTTTGTAACCCTAGATTATTTCTCTTTGAAAAAGGGAGTTTAATTCTAATGAAGAAGGTTTCATCTTTACCACACCCCAACCAACCTGAAGCTAACATTTTTAAAGGTCTGGAAATTAAGGGGAGAAATAGGAAGAAAAGCATTTTGGGGTGTTTATTTGTTCGTACATCACATTTTTTCAACATATTACACAAATTATAAACTATGATTACTCATAAGTTAAAAAATACGCATGCTATTGAGAGTACCTCCCGGACTGTTTAAGCAACAATTATACTTCATAGATAATGAGTGTAAATCAGTATGACAAACTTAAAATAATCAGATTTTAAGACGCTTAAGTCACGCTTGTTTTTCTTGCGACTATCGTGGCACCTATAGGCAGGACCGTTGAGAGGATCGCGGGCGGTTCCTGGGCAACTGAAAATCCCTCGCCCCATATCGAAAAATTCTGAAAGCAATAAACAAAGGTCATCTCCTACAGACCTATTTCTGTTTCAATTTTACACCGTCACATTTTCGCCATTGTCGAGCGACCACATTCTTTTTCTTAATTTTTGGTTCCGATGCCATAGCATGAGGAAGCTATGTTCTTGAATTGTTCATATTTTAACAACCGCGTATCTGTTTTGTTTCATATTTGGTGCAATTATGATGTTAGCTGGTGTGTTCATGGTGTAAAAACGTTGAATTGTATTCATATGCATAGTGGGCGGGGCTTAATATGATTTTGTTGTAAAAAAGCTTGTGAACATCGTATCTCAAGAACGATACTCTGGATTCAGTTCTTATGTGGTACACATGCATGGTCTGTAGATGTGCTCTATTGTTTTTGGTGGTGATATATTAACTAAGCCGAGCTTAATGTAAAAATCTTGAAATGTTCATATTTTAGCAACCGCATATCCTGTTTTGTTTCATATTTAGGATAATTATGATGTTAGATAGTGTGTACATATTCATGATGTAAAAACTTTGAATTTTAATGATATGCACAGTGTGCGGGGCTTAATATGATTTTGCTGAAAGCGCTTGTAAACCAGGTATTTCAAGACGGGTAAACTGGATTCATATCATATTTGGTACATAAATAGCCCATGGTCTGTCGATGTGTCCTATTCTCTTTGGTGATGATATCATGCATATTAATAAGTGGGCGGGGCTTAAAGTGAAAATTTTGAAAAAGTGATAAATGAGTAAGTGTATGTCCGTTTTGCGTCATATTGGGCATGATAATTTTGTTGGTTATTGTGTAAATGCTTTATGTTATAAGCAGAAATAATTAATATGCATGGTGGGTGTGGTGTAATGTGAAAGTGCTAAAATATATGTAGCCACCATACTGTATTTCATGAAAGATATGGGGCATGGTCTGTACATATGTCCTAATGTTGTGGTAGTTATGTCATGAGTAGGCGGGGCTTACTGACAAATTCTTTAAATAGAATAAATGAGCAACAGTTTTTGCATCATACTTTCTATGATAATGTTTTTAATTATTGTGCAAATGGTAATGTTGTCAACATTTTTATGGATCTGCATGGTGGGTGTGGCTTATGAATACATTTTATGGAATAAATATTTCATGATATGCAATGATATGACAGTTAATACAATTTTTGCAAATCAATCAGCTTATGGAAAAAAATCATGTGAACCACAAAACCTTTTGGTTCTGGTTTACGTAGCACCCCCACCTCCTGTTTGAATGCACATTCTTTTACTTAATTCTCACCGAGCGCCCCACCCATATTTAAAACGCACATTTTTTTTCTTAATTTTACCTAGAACTGTAGAACCCCGGGCCGCGAATTTTTTCCCAAAGAGAATAGCAATGGCACAAATTTCCTCTTGTCTGCTTGTCCTTAATTCTGGACCCTAACTCTAACTTAAGTCAAATAAGTGCAATTGCTAAGCTGTTTGGAGGGAAGGGAGGGGGGAGGGGGTGGCCCGGACCAGAGCGAAAATGTCTCCTTTGATTCTCTCTCGGCGGTACTGCCTGGAGGCAACGTGAATTAAGTTATTTAATAATTCATAGAAAATTATCAATCAGTTTTTTGATCCTCTTTTTGAGCTAACGGTGATCAGATTCAGCTTGGTTCTACCCGAAATCATCATTGTGACAAGGAAAACCATAAATAGGCTTCATAGAGCCAAATACCTACCCCTGCACATCACTTAGAAAAGATATTTCAAGAATTAAATCAAGATTTTGTGTTGCGTCTTCTTATTCATACGTAACAACTATTGCATTAGGCCTAATAGAAAAATTGTCAAGGGTTTTCAACCTGAAAATGCAAATGTTGTTTTCGATTTTCAGATGCTTAATAACATCTCCATAGTTCCACGTAATATCAAAACAGAGTTGTTCTTTAAGCTGTATTCATCGAGTTAATAATTTATTCATGCTCTAAATATAATTCTCATTGAAAGAATTTAATAATCAGAATAATGCAAATGGAATGAATAAGCGGCGAGAAAATATCTATCTACTGATCTATAACATATCATTTAACTGATCAATAAGATATCATTCAAAGGGAGTCGTTCAAAGAAGACCTGCTTGAAAACTCAAATAGCTTGCATTTATATCAAAAAGATGGAGTTGTAATTTAACAGCTTTTTGCTCAAACAAACGATCGCAAAACGTATAAAGTTAGTTCCGAAAAATGTTCTACAATTGCATCTACTCCAGGTTTTTGGTATCAAGTGTGAGCTGTTTCTTTTAAAATGTATTCTAATATAAAATTTAGAGAACGCTTATTGCTCATTGTAAGGCCTTTATCTGTTTATATACGTTTGTCGGTAGAAAATAGGGAAAGATGTGACGTTTATACATAATCACCCAATGCGTCCAAACAACGATCTGATGCAGCAATTGGAACATGCACTTTGTAAAATGATGAAAATAAAAAGGGCCTTCTGCAGTTGTCATATTGGCATCCGTAGGCTATTTACTGTATACGAGTATAGGTAAGAACAGAAATAAAAAGGCATTTAGGTTTCATTTACTTTATGAGTTAATTCCTTTCTTAAAGGTGTATGGATATGAAGTCTAGAAATTTCTATATTTGTTAAATATTAAAATCTGAGTAGATAATTGTTTGAAGTTTGAAAATAGCACTTTAAGTTTACGAGTTATGACTGATCAAAGTTTGATCATGACACGGCAGACAACACGATATTCTTCTCTCCCAAAGTTTATTTCCTGAAAATGATGCTAAATTCCTACTAGAATTTTGTTATGGGTACGGCAAAGACGGCCGTACCACTTTAAAGAATAAGAAAAGCATATTTTTTTCAGAACTATAAGCCTAAATGAATTTTGTTGAAGTTGTCGTCTGCCCGTAGATCTTTGTGAAATAGCCCCTTTGCACTGTGATCAGGCGCGTTAGAAGCCTTTTTTGACTGTCGGTGTAAAATATAAAATGTATACCGACGACCTCAAAATAGCCTGAAATCCCGTTTGAAAATTAATAAATGAACGCCACGAATTATCTCACAACGGGCCAAGTTTTGAAAACCCTCTTCATTATGTTGGCACATAAAAAAGATTTGCTCCGCTCAAATTGAAGTTGATACCGGCCCAAATATTTTTCTGCCCCGGCCCTAATAAAGCGTGCAGTGCCTAACCTGCTAACAAGACACTGGCAAGTCCCCTGTAAACTTCAACCCTGACATTGAAGCAACGTATTTTCTTGTCCGTACACAGGCATGCGATCAATGTTCAACCAGATTGCAGAAGAAAAGGCGTGTTCTACAAAACTCATACTTTAAGAAAACTACTTGAAAATTGTATTTGTTTATTGCTATCTAATATTTATAGATTGAAATGATAAAGTGTGCCCAACAAAAGGGATAATCTTTTGGGTTACAAGGTACAGAAGTATATCAAGGTGCCAGGTACATAAAATGATCACAAGGACGAATCTCATATGGACACACTTTGTTACTTTCTTAAGTAATCTTGGCTGATTTTAGAAATGAAGTCCCTCACGCTATTTATCGTCACTATTTCCTGTTTGCTGATTTCAGTCAATTCAAATGCTCTTGATGACTACGTTTATAAGTTCGATCCAGCATATGCTTACAGGCTACTTCCAAAATGGACCCGAAAGATCGACGGACCGGACGGATATACAGCATTTGTGCTGAATATGACGTCACAGACGTGGCTTACTCGTAAGTTTTGTTTCGTCAAGTTTTTGCGTCAATAGCAGGAATGGGCACCATTTCCCAAACTAAAAACAATATTTCCTCCGAATGTATAACATTGTCCGTAGCGTAACAATAGGGTGTGTAAGCCCCTAAAGGACCCCGAGTAAATTTGCAATGGGAGTTGGGGGCCTGTGTATTGTTTCTGTTGTTTTTAAACCCTGCGCGGAATGCCAGTTTTCCTATGAGTCTCGAGGGTCGTAATTGAACCACTAGATATAGTGGTCTTCTTTAGAAGGACACAATAGAGTCTGTATTACAGGTTGATCTCCCCCTGTTTTTTACCCACGTGACCCACGGGGAAACGAGTGCAAGAAGTGTCCTCAGCTCAAGTTACGGAGGAAGGGAGGCAAAAGTGCCCCTCATCGTTATTCACTATGCCTTATCTGTTTATAATGGTCATAGTTAAAAAATAAATAATCTAGAGTGAGAGGGTGGAGGGGGGAAGGGGGACATGCAGAAGGAATATATTTTCTCTACATAATTGATCAAGTCTGTGCACTATTTTAAATGCTGCATTTCCATATGTTTCAAACAGGGACCGCGGAGCAGTTTTTGAAGAAGTAAATAGCGAAACTAAAAAGTATCATACAAACACTAACTCCCAATCATATTGGTAGGCATGAGCATGGAAAGGGTCACCTCTCGGGAGGGGAAGTGGGGAGGGTCATTTATGTTTCATTACTAATGTTGCTGCTAATCGAAGAATATCTAATTTTGGGGGGAGGTTTTCGGGTACTATCCTTAATTTTTCTCTGAATTGTATATCAATTTTGTTCATTTTTGTGCAATTTTCTTCGGTTTTCGGGAAGTCTCGGACACTTTCCTTCTAATTTATTGACATTTTTAGGATAATTCACGGGCCGCGGAACATTTTTCAAGTAGAGGGGCACGCACGTTGATTGGAAAGACGGAAATGCAAAATGAGTAAATTGGTAAATAATTAATCTCCCGCTCTAATCCTATCAAAAAAGAAGTAGAAGATAGTTTCGAGGTGATATTGCAACAATGTTTATATTGTTCAGTTGTTTTGAAATATGAAAAACAATACATGTGACTACGTCAGCGACGTAGGAAGATATTTGCCATTGGGAGGCCAGATTTTATATTTGTTCCAAATATCCACAAATGTATTAATATCTTATCATGGTCTAAAATCTATCATTGTAAAGGGAGTGGGTGGTGGGTTGTAAAATGATTTCAGGACAATTGAGGTAAATTTCGCGAAAATGAAGGAAAATTTGCGAAAATTGAAGAAAACTCCTTGAAATTTGAAAAACCTTTTTCCCCAATAAAATTCACGCAGGGTTTTAGCAGGATCCAAAAACTATTTGTAAAGATAGAGAGTGTTCGTGAAATGTTTTGAAATTTTGGTAGAATTTGGCAATATTTCCTAAAAATTGAAGACAATTTCCCAAAATAGAAAAAAAATTACAAAAGAGGGAAGCAAATTTCCCGAAAATGAAGAAAATTTCACAAAAGAGGGAAGCGAATTTCCCGAAAATGAAGAAAATTTTATGAAAATTGAAACATATTCTATGGGAATGAAAGAAATTTTACGAAAATTGAAGGAGATTTCCCGAAAATTAAAGATTTCCGGAAAAAAAAATTCCGTGGAATCTGACTCTTTAACAATCAATTCGTTGGACCTTCATGTGGACAAAATGGTACTTTCCCCAACCCCCAATACAATTATGAAGGGGTTGGAGGGAGGGGGGGGGGGGGGTGCCCTGATTCACCCGGTTCCTTTGGTAGTTTCTTTTTGGATGTACAATTTGCCAACAAGTGCACACACCAAAAAGTAAAGGTCGCACTGACTGCACGATGTCTGACGTTCGACCAAATGATCAACTTAAAAATCAATGTTAGGGAGTATAATTTTGATGGAAATCGATTCCTTATTAGATGTGTCTTTCGATTTCTCTTTTTTTCAGCTCAGATTTCAACAACGTATACCTGGTGGCATCACCTCACGATAATAGTACCCAACAACAACCGGTACCCAGACACAGCCTTGTTGTACATATTCGGGAATAGCAATTACGCTGGGTAAGACAATGTATCAGTGGCGATTTTTGTGATTAGGTTTGAAAAAAGAGTTGGCAATACTGCACCACAAAAAGAGTAAGATCTTGTGTCTAGGCGTGTAGAAGAGGTGTAGGAAGTTTCGGAAAGTGGGGGCACGACCCCAGGGTCACTTTTGAAGTCAAATGCATGTCCCCCATCCCGATCTGTACTTAGAATAAGTGAGCCCAAAACAACAAAGTAAAGTAAAAGGGGCTCTTTAATTTTAGAAAGGAGCATTATTCCAATGGGAACACATTTCTTTCGTACATGGAGCTGACATAACTTCGCCATTATTTTACTATTGGAACAGTAATTAAGGGGCACATTTCATTTTAAAAACGGGTACTTTTGTCATTTTTCGGAAAAAGCAGGGGCACGTTTCCCCAGTTTACATCTATGATATTTAATAAGAGAAATATTTCGGGGAAAGCACCCCATTTAGTTTTTTGTTATTCATGTATATATACGTATTCCAAGTTACGATTATTTTTTAACTAGAAAATTGAGAAAAGTATGGAGGACAAAATTCATTAAAGAAAGATTAAAGCATAATTCTTCGGCAGAAATTTTAGGCATTAATCCAAAATATATGACGAAGGGTTCGATAAATATGTGTATACACTAGAGGTACATGATATACACATTTGCATATCAAAGCCTAACATTTCAAGAGGCTCGTAACATCTAAAATTTCATTCATTTTTATGGGCACGTTTGCTATTTATGTTGCTATATGCTGCTTGTATGTTCATAGGCATTCATTGACTAGGTACTAGACCTTTTGGACCTTTCATTGTATTTCAGAAATCCAGCGGATCCTTTGAAAGACGAGCAGTTGATCCTGCTTGGTAAAATCGTGCAGATGACAGGCATGTAAGTCAATCGCCAAGCATGTGTGCTAAATCCAGAAAGTACCTTAATGTTATTAAAACTTTAGTATAAGGTCTCTTGAAAATTTTGCAAAATCAAATCGAGAACTAGTGCTCCTATTTTCGAAAATTTGAATCAAAGATTTGCGATTTTCTACAGTGACGTAACGATGCTCTTTGAGGCCCGATGCGAATGTGACGTTTGGGCCACAATAAAACACACTTTAGAGTTATTGAAAGGGGTTTCCAAATGTGTATTTTGCTCGAATCGCGTATGGCTTACCACCTTTCCCTTTTTCTGCTCTGCCCTAGCTGGTAATTATAACAACAAAATGTTCACACATGGTGGTGTGAGTCTCGTTTTTGGAATTGGGGAAGAAGAAATGGGGGGAAGGGGGATTGTAGAAAGAAAGAAATGCTCATGATGTAGAAAATCAACAATTGTGTTACAATTGCGGTCTAAATTAAACTGTTTCGAGGTGGTTTTGTTTATTGAAGAGCAAAATCTGGACCTTTTAGCCAAATATATGGACCTTTTTCACTTTTGGGAAACCGGAAGGGGGGGGGCGCTTGTCCCCATGGAATATCAATATCAAACTAAAAGAAGCCATAAATCGATCTTTAGCTGTTTAGTATTTATTTCACTCTCAAGAGTGAATCATAGTACGTTTAAGTGAAAATGGAACCAATGTATAATACTTTGATTACATCAATCTGGTAAAGTTCCCCTTGCTTGTGACTAAATGTCTTCTTACTCCTTTTTTCCCAAAGGACAGCAGCCCTTCTTCGGCAGGTGCCCAACCAGCCATGTCATTTCTACGTATGTATTGCCAATGTTTGTGGCGATTTTTTATTTCATCCAATATTCACTGATTGTGTATATAAATTCCTAACTTTTAAATATTGTTTTAAAGTGATGAGGACGTCTTTTTGTTACATGAATCGATTGGGTGAAAGACTAATGAGTTATCAAAGCAAATAGATGGGGAGATCTGCACAAACAGATATAATTTTTGCATAAATAAAGTGCATATTGAGACCTTAAACTTCAACAACTTTATCCTTTTTATGTCACTTTTACTCGTTATATGATTTTTGAATACATTTTGAAGCGTTTTAGATAATTTGTTCACTCCTTATTCATATAATCCTTATTCAGATAATCCTCATGTGACAGGTGGTAAGAGTTTAAAGTTGACCAAAGAGTTATAACGGATAGATATTCAGCGTTTTAGCTTTTCGCAAAGAGTTGTTAATGAGTGGAATGGTTTGCCTGAGTGGGTAGTTAACTTCAATTCTGTTCACTATTTGAAGATCAATATTGAAAAGTTCTTAACTAATTTTGGGTGTCTTTGATTTTTTTTATATATAATTTTTGTGGTGGTAGTGGTGTTAGTTTGGGCTTTTTATGGGGTGACTAACCCTTCTTAGCCCGTAATCCTGTTATGTTATGTTATGTTATGTTATATTAAACATGGATCTTGAAAGTTTTTTCTCTCGTTTTTCTTATGTGGCTACGGATATATAGAATTACAAATTCAGCGTTGCCTAAATACAGCGCTGTCTTAATACAGTGCAGTCTAAATATACCGCACTGTCTAAAAACAGCGCATTTTGAATACAGCGCTGCTTAAATACAACGCTACCTTTCTTTTTGCAATTACTGGAAATTTGTTCGTATTCTGTTTCTTTTAATAATCAAAATATTGATGGCGGAATACAGTCTGGTTCAAGAGTCTCGGGAGATCTTTCACGCTCTTCCGATCAGGAGATCTTCCGATCTTCGATCGGGAGATCTTCCGATCGGGAGATCTTCCGATCGGGAGATCTTCCGATCGGGAGATCTTTCGATCGGGAGATCTTCCGATCGGGAGATCTTCCGATCGGGAGATCTTCCGATCGGGAGATTTCTTGTCATCATAACTCACAATAAATCTTTCCAACTTTCTATCTCAAAAGAAATACATAGCGGTGAAGATTTAAGTTAAAGGTAATCAACATTCATGCGAAATATTCCAATTTTATTGGTGCAACAGAATGATAAAAGTACTTTCTCCATTTTCACCAACGCAAATTTGACTTTCACCAAGGAAATTGAAAGTATTTTTAAAATTATTTTCAATACTTCCCAAAGAGTGGATTTTAAAACTTTAGTCACCAGCAAAAGCTCAAATTTACCCCAAAAAATTCCAGACATAAATTTCAGTATCATTTTAAAAGTATACAACTTTAAAATAATATAATTTTAAAACAAAAACAATTTAACAGCTGAAATTTTGAAGAGTTTAAATTATGGTCACTGCGCATGTCTTGATCTCCCGATCAGGAGATATCCCGATCGGGAGCATGGACCGGAATGTTGAATGCATTGGTGCACTTTCTGAAATATCAGACTTAGAATGAATTTCAGACTTTTTACTCATATATTCCAGGGTGATCCAAGAAATCTCTCACGATTTGAAGATGACATCATTGCTTACGGATGGCGTCACTTCGTCGAGAATCCCTCCGGTTCACCCGAATGGTTGCTTCGGTTTCCGATGACAAAGGTATGTCCACATCTTGTTAAATATGGTTTAGAAAACTATGGGATTTCCAATCTGTCTATCTATTTTGTATTGTTTTAAATGCTTTGAAGTACACATATCATTATGAATTAGACAATACCTAAAATAAAACAAAATAAATGATACTTTAGGTCACTGTAAATTTTGAAATAATTATTATTTAATTTAAAACAAACAAACGAAACATTCTGACATTTTGTGATAGATTTGCAAACATCACTTTGTCCTCTAAGCTTACCTTCTCTTCAAAATCAGGCTGCAGTTCGAGCTTTGGACACAATAACAGACTTTGCCGACAAAAGAATTAGCAAGTTCTTTGTAACTGGAGAATCAAAGGTGATATTTATATCTTTCTTACGTATAAGATTAATGGATTACGTCATCATAAATGTCCTCGCTTATGTACCCTTTTTACATTTTGCATAGCATGTCAAGATGGAAATTGTTTTCAGTGGGCTCACATAAGTAGAATATCCACCTGCCTACCTGAAATCAAACAATTGCCATTACACATGTTAAAGCCAATTAATGTAAACATGTGCAAACCCGGTTTTTATTATGCAATGACATTTAAAAGTGGTATGCTTCGTTATAAAATGAATCTTTATTGATAAATATAACTTTATTTTTCAGCGGGGTTAATCTACCTACTGTGGTGTAGCGGTCATTATACCTGTCTACAGACCACAAGGCCCCGGGTTCAATCCTGGGGTGGGTAGACACGCCAGTGCACCACAACTGGTTTTGGACATTGACTTGGTTGTCGATGTTATGTCTGTCCATTTCGTAAAGCGTTTCGTGCTAGCATTTGTACTATCATAACCGAATACGCAGGCGACGACCCCGTTATAAAATAAGTTTTTAATGATAAATATAACTTTAATTTTCAGCGGGGTTGGACTGCATGGACAACGGGAGCCGTGGACAAAAGAGTGATCGGAATTATGCCTGTGGTACTTGACTGCTTGAACTTCATCCAGGTAGGTATAATGCATTATGGGTAATATTGTTTGAAAGTATACTATATCAATCTTATCAAAATGGATGATTCAAAATCATGGGAATTTTGTTTAGAGTTGTCATTAATATGTACGTTGGTCCACTGGATCAAATGTTTGATTAAGCGCAAAAATTATATTTTGAGAGTTTATATTGTTCATAACAGCGTCTTCATTGTACTATTATCGTCATGGGGAAAATTTGATGTCTTGCATATGTATGTTCCTTTCCATCCAAACAGAATATGCATCACTTTTACCGCTCCCTTGGAGGATGGACATGGGCGTTTGAACCTTACTGGAGTGAACTTATTACTAAATACCTTGATGATCCCGGAGTGAAAGACATGGCAGCCCTAATTGACCCATACGGTAGGCTAAATCATAAAAGTGTACACACCTTCAGATTACATCATTTTCGATATGAATATATCTTATAGGCCTTTGGTTGTTTTTGAGATAGTCAATTATATTAAAGTTAGTGTTTTATTTGTATATGACATTATACAATTATACTGAAAAGAATCGCAAATTACATTCTGATATAAATTTTTGTATAAAGACTACCATTCTAGTTATCTTACTTTGACATTGATTATGATAAACAACGTATTCGAAAACTCTCAATAAAACATCTCTAAATATATCATCAATTTCAGGGGATGCAGGAGATTAGGAAAGAAGGTTATAACCCATAAGCTAAAGATAAATTTGGAACCCGGGCACATATTTTGATGGGGCCCAAACATAACATTTTTTCCAGGGCCAAAGATGTGTCGACCCTAGTTATGTCACTGATGACTTTGTTTATGTTCGATCCACAGCTTACAGAGATCGTCTTGTTATGCCGAAATTCATTGTATCCACGAGTGGTGACGAATTCTTTTTCCCGGATGATTCACATTATTATTACAGTGATATGCAAGGACCAACATATCTGAGGTATGATCAAAACAAAACTGAGAATTCGTTTTAAACGTCTCATTAATACTCATTGTTTCATAACTCAGCAAAGGATGGTTGGAAACCGTGCCACTCGGTTGTAACTCCCTGACAGTGTGCGAAAATGTTCCTTTGTTATATATTTATGGATTAGATACAATCTTGCACTAACTTACCTTTTGTTAAAGCTACTGAATCATCAGTGATTCATATACGAAAATACATTGATAAAACAAATACAATAAACATTTATTAGTTTATGAAATTTACACTTTTTGTACCAAGGAGACCGTTTAAACTTCTTCTAACTGTCTAAGCTAAATCCATCTGAGCCATCAGGCTCATAGAGCCGGTGTGATAGTAAATCCCCCTCCCCCCGTAAATTTGTGCCCCCCAGTTCTTATTTCCTAAGGAATGTCTAGTGAATTTGGTCCCCTCCGGACTGATTTTACTAGGTGATTTACTGATGTGTCTGTACGGCTCCTTCATTTAATTTTGTGTACTGAAGTGATAAACTAAAATCGAAGTTAGTAATATTTATGTTCGGAATACAGCGCCGTTATACTCGTAGAATTTGTCCACGAACAGAAAATGGCTTCCAGTAAGCACTTCGGTTAAAAAGAAATGTAATATTTTCTTTAATATGTGCAATACTCATCGGGATACACTAAAGAAATAGCGTCCAACGCAAAACGGCAGTGAGATTTACTGTGAAGGGAGAAGAAGGGTTTTTTCTTGCAAAAGGGGGACAAGCTGTTGTCTCCAAATTTCCTAGAAAAAAGGGCCGGGAGCCCAAATGTTTTAGCAGACCGTTTTTATTATGAAGGGGGACTAAAATTACTAGATGGCTACGGCTTAAATGTCTGGGGAAAAAATTTCCTAGGAAATAAGGGCATGGGAGGGGGGAATTTACAAAATTTAGGGGGGAGGGACAAAATTTACTTTTACACTGGTGCTTATTCCTGGTTTCAATGGCGCAAGCGGAGAAGAGTACATTATTCCTCCTGGACAGTCCATCACATATTAAACTCCCCAGCAGTGCTGGTACTCATTTTACAGTTCAGTGGACTGAAGCAAGTAAAGCGTCTTGATCAAGGACACAATGCAGCGCTCACGATGGGAAGAAACCGGTACCTTTCGAACACGAACATGACTCCTTAACCACTGAGCCATGCACCGAAGCATTAACTTATAATTCTTGTTTTCTCCTGTTAGAAATGAGTGCAATATTGTGTTCAGAGAAAGCGTCAAGTTGATATAAAAACTATGATATGGTGTGGACCACGATCCGTTCAGTAGTTGTTAAAAATGTACAGTATGACTTTAAATAACTGAGCTAATATGATTCAAAATATGGTTTAAACCACGATATTGTTTAGAGGTTTTCATCTTAGTAGTAGCCCTGAGCAGGTTCCCTAGCCCCTGCCTGCTTGTTGTGTATAAACAGTGTATAAACGGGGCAAATAAATGTCTTAAAAAAACTGCATGCTGTATCTTTCAGAATTCTGGCGAACGCAGAACATACCTTGACTCTTCATCGACTTGATCTCGGCGAGGAACTATCTGCCTTCATGCTGAGTGTCTTAAATGTAAGTTTAAAAAGCAAAAGTTCTTATACCTTTACTTGGTGTGGATGCCAAAGACTTTATTTAAGTTTTGGTACAACAAATGATGTGCATACACGTTACGTTACGATAACTATCAAAAGAAGCGTACTTAAACACACAAAAAATATATAAAAATTGTAAATTGTTTGATTGAATTATCTGTTAAATTTGTAGCGTTAAACCAATCGAAGCCTAAGCAGATAAATACAAATGTATCTAGTAAAGAAATCGGGATTAATCATCCGAATGTTGCTTGTTAAGCATCACAAATTATTTATTAATTAATGTTCAGTAAGATACACAGTATGTGATATCAATGCTGTATTGTATGAACAAAGCGTGTAACATCTTTAAAGGTCAATATCTTGTGGACCGTGGACGGAACAAATAAGGTATTGAAGTAGCATTTGTGGTTCTCCTATAATTCCATCGTCTTGGATGAAATTGGTTCACTATGCTAAACTAATTCTTAAATCTTGTGTTTGAAATCATAACCTTGAAAATGGTCAAAATGTGAAAAGGTTAAAAACAACAATGTATAAATGCCAACTTTGTGCAGGAGGAGGATGTTACATTACTATACAAAGTTTTAAGACATGTCCTAAGATCATTATAAGATCATTTCACTATAAATATAAATCGCTTGCAATTAAGACTATACACTTTATTGCCATGAACTACATCTGTTAAACCATTAGCAAGTACTTTTGCAGCGAGATTAGTACAAACGAACAGAAGATATTTAAATAGATTCCCTTTTTTATTTCTTTGTATACAGAAAGTCCAAATGCCTACATTAACATGGACGATGGGAGAGGTAAAAATTTTTTATTTTGTGTTTCTGTATAAAATGAAATTATTAATTTACCGTCACCATCAATTTGTACTTACAATTTTATATCAGGGTAATGTCATAGTTTTGCGAGCTTGGGAATCTCTTTATGAAATTACAAACTGTATACACCTTAACCAGCTTACATAACATTTATAATACATTTTTAAACTAGAATGTTTAGACTGCTAGAGTTAAACCAACAGTCACATACTAAATACAAGATCCAGTGCGATAACTACCTACTATTGCTTCTTCTTTTTTTAAACAGAATCAGACCCATGGTTACATCCGTTTCTTCACCGATATACCTCCACAGTCAATTGAAGCATATGAAGCAACAACTATCACCGATAAAAGGTGCGAAAGAAAGGATTCACATAGTGTAGTTGTAGTTGTAAGCAGTGGCGTAGCCACAAGGGGAATGATGGATCTGGACCCTCCCCTCTCGCTCCCCCATCGCCCGCCCCACTCCCCGCACTTGCTCGAGGAAATGTTAACAATTGGGATAATCTTATGTCTTTTATACCTTTTTTGTTGTAAAAAACAAGAAATTGCCATCAGAAGTGGGCTAAAATTGAACAATTCGTCTTTGGAGGGGGGTCTAGGACCTTCTTGGACCCCTCACCTTTTTAATGCTGGCTACACCACTGGTTGTAGACATGTACTCTCCTCATTTACGTTATCCCAATGTTGTGTAATGAAACCGACTTCTATTTTAAATTATTGATTTATTTTGTATAAGATCAAATATTTCGCTTCTTGGGGAAACTTTCTCGAGAAGGATAAGTGATTGGAATGTGTGTTTTCTAGAGGACATCTTTCTCTTACCGGAGGTCGAGTTTCTTAAAATCAATCCTCCTCCAACCCTCGCACTTGGGATCAACCCTTAGAGACTGCGACTGTTGCAGTGGTTATTATCTGACTGGTTAATGTGACTTGTACGATTCAAACAATCTTCGGTAATTGGTCAATATTTCGAAAACTATTTTTGTTATTTTTGTTAATTACAGGAGAGACTTCCGTTTAGCAAGAGGAAAGGGGAACAATTCTTCCGAGCCTGAAATACAACCAATTCTTTATAAGCCTTTCAAACCAATGGTGATTGTAAGTACCATGCATTAACATCTTCATATAGGCCTACACAACTTCTGACAGTGGTGTTTAATCGCCAATTAAATTTGGGTATTCCATTCCGAATATTAAAATTGATTAATAATGAAGAGAAGAATGATGCTTTTGAAGGCCTCGTTTTCTGAACAATACATCTGCCAGAGAAGATGACGTGTCTTACTTTGTTCCATTAATTAATCGATGACAATCAGAGATGTGGTTGCAAACTTTTAAAAGAATATTCCCGTGAGTTTTCATCTGATAGAAGACTAGTAAAGAAACAGGTAAAAAACGATGTCGATATCTTATTCTGTTAAGGTTTTTTTTTATTTTAAATATTCCTTAAATGTGTTAACTTTGCAGCGTAAAGTGTGATGTTATAATTGCAGATCCAAGGTATGTGTTCATCTATTTCTTTCAAATTTAATTGCATCTTTCTTAAACATTGGGAACATGTTTCGTTTAATATAACCAAAGGGTGTAGAAGCTCTTTGATATAACTACACCTGCACTTTATAACAACATGCTTTGCCCATCTGCTTATGTACCTTGCACTCTATATGACGTCACACTTAACACGACAAGATCACTTTTCAAATCTTTGAAATGCAATAAGTCCAAAAGGGAATAAGATATCAACATGAAGTTCTATACCAAGTTCTTTCTTTAATAGTCCTTTACGAGTACCATTTAAAGGTCAGCTAGTACGATGAATATAACAGGGTCCGTGCATTTCCGGTATCCTGCTGTGTTTCTACATACCCCATGTTGCCCTCACTTTGGCACGGTCGATTTTCTTTTCCAAATACCTCTTTGTCCCAAAAAAAAAGTGCGTACTAGGAATGAGAATTTTGTTTCTTAATTCTAGAATCATTGTTTTAATTTTCTCGTTTTTACAGCGTGAAGGACATGAATACCTGGCGGAGGTTATCAAACCAATTCTGGGATGGAAATGTTTCTTTATTGTGGTAAGACAGCTTAAATGCAACATTATACGCCTTTTATTCATATTTTCCTTGAAAGACTGAAAAGTAATCAAGTGAAGAAAAAAAAAAAACATGTTTTGCATGAGTATGGAATTTCTTTGCCTCGCCGAGGAATGCAATTCTAAGATGTAAATACTGTTTAAGTACTACATTTGTGTTTCTTTATGCTTTATAATCAACTACCTTTTCAAGGTTACTCATTTATATCTATGTTTTCAGCAAGATGGCTTTTCAGTGCACTTTCTTTTTCTTTTGTTGATATTTCCATTATTCTTTATCTGTATTTAGGCAAAGTATCCAACTCCAAATGGAAGGACCATTGGCTACACATCGGAAGCAAATATCGTCCCAGACACGTTCCCTTTCCCACAGTGTAAGGGTGACGGCTGTACTGGGAGTCTAGTGTGAATTACCAGTAACGATGACAAAAACATAACTTTGAACTGAACAAATGATAACATGTTTTTTACAAGTTGTTCAAATATTTAGTACCTGACAATTTCGATTTACATATAATGGATGTAATGGAAGGAAGATGCTCTCAAAAATAAAAACAGTTTTGAAAGTTAAAAAGAAGATTGTAGCTTAAAGTCACTCTACATGTAGTTTTAATTAATGTGATAGAAATGTTCAAACAACCCAGATAGCAAGGCGCTGGTGGTCCACCGGCGGACCGAGGGTGGCAAGACAGGCGGACCGATAGCGGCAAGCGCCGTCGGCCCGCCAGCGATTTGGCCGGTGGCTGACGGTGGACCACCAGTAGCATGCCGACGGTGGCACGCCGACCACGGGTTGACGTCGGGAAGGCGGTGGCATTCCGCCGAATCTGCATTGCCGCCGCAATCCCGCCATTAGACCGACGGTGGCATGCTTACTGGGAAATGGCATTTAAATACCATGATTCAATTCAAATGCATGTATGATTATCATCAAGTTAGATAAATGTGATATATTAAAAATGAAACTCGTTAATTTATGGCTTATATTTTTTGTAGAGCTCCACGTACAAGTGTAATAACCCACAACGCATCATGTATATCCACTTATGTGTAGTATGAAGTCAGTTCTCATTTATGTATTTAAAAAGAATTATTGCTCTGCAAAATCATTTCTGTAAGTTTGGAATTTACCTGTTAAATTGTTGTTCATAAAAATCATCCTCCTTTCTATAAAGAGGACTTCACTAGAAATGGTTACATCATTTTGCACTAATATGCTCAACTGTCAGTTTATTGTATCATATATGTGATGAACTTCAATAGATTTGTGAGTGAAGAACTTGAATAGATTTGTGAGTGAAGAGCGTTGTAGATTTGTGAGCTTGTGATGTCACATCCCCCTTTGGTTTCCTCAACTAAAATAGATTCTGAGTATTTTATATCACCTTTTTTCTTATCATTGTTTTGAATCTTCCTTCGAAAAGGGAATTTCCAAATGCACGTGAAAACACTAGCAATATATTTTTCTCCAGACTGACGATTGTTGTAGTTAGCCACAAGGGAGCTTTAGATTTCACGACGTAGACTTCTCTATAATGATATGACGGTCACATTCGACATTCTGCGCATGCGACTACTTCACTTCTGGTTATCCCTGAAATTCTACACCGGGTGTCAGGGTAATTTCACTTTGTGCTGAAAACGGCAACTTGGGATAGCGTGTGACGTCATAAGCTGTCATACCAATCTGCGGTTTTAACATAACTGAGCAATTGCTACAGTTTCTATGCTCATCAAATTCAAATTTGACTCAAATTCTGTCTTTGTTATTCAATTTTCAATGTTTGAAAATTAAAGATTAAAGTAAAGAATTATCATTATTATCAATATTTTCATCGGCGCTCAGATATTTTATGTTTTATTGGTACATTTCGGTAAATTTTACATATGTTTATCATATAGCGTATGAATTTCGGACCACTTGCGAAGAAGTTGAACCAATAGAAGTGCGTGACTTCCTTTTGCTTCACGAACTCGATGAACGTTCGCCATTCTTCCAAAAGTTGTACTTCTAATTGGAGCGTAGCCTGCTACGATCGAACATTGCTAGCCTACTTAGATATGTATGTAGCCGAGTGTAATCACATGACTGTCATTTTCCCCGTCGTAAAAATCTAAAGTGCAAAACCAACAGAACGGGTTAGCCAGTACGACGACGTACACTGTCGGTTAACTTCTCCGTCGCACTACTCCGTGTCGTGAAATCTAAAGCTCCCTAATATGACTGCGATGACTTAACTATGGCAGCTTATTAAAATTAATCAATACAGTATTGCTTGTCTGGGTATGATTATTATATTTTGCTTATCAATTTCTGGAAATCCTCAAACACGCATTGAACATGGACTTGCGATTATCCTTGGTTAGAACACCGTACTCTCTCAGATTTTCCAGTTAACTTCAATCCATCCGAGCCATTAGGCTCATATATAGGGCTGGTGCTTTTCCACGGTTTCCATGACACAAGCGGATGAGAGCATGTGACTCCCCCTGGACGGGTCGCTAGCTTTTCGCAGGTTAACTCCATGTGCCCCTTCCCCCGCCACTTTTCCGGAAAATCACAAAATTAAAAAAGTTTAAAATAAGAGGTGCCCCTTAAAGACTGGTGAAATGTGCGCACACTTTTTCAAAAATAATACAAAATATATATATATATATATGTATATATATATATATATATATATATATATATATATATATATATATATATATATATATATATATATATATATATATATATATATATATATATATATATATATATATATATATATATATATATATATATATATATATATATATATATATATATATATATATATATATATATATATATATATATATATATATATATATATATATATATATATATATATATATATATATATATATATATATATATATATATATATATATATATATATATATATATATATATATATATATATGTATATATATATTTATATATATATATATATATATATATATATATATATATATATATATATGTATATATATATATATATATATATATATATATATATATATATATATATATATATATATATATATATATATATATATATATATATATAAATATATATATATATATATATATATATATATACATACATACATACATATATAAATATATATATATATATATATATATATATATATAATATATATATATATATATATATATATATATATATATATATATATATATATATATATATAATACATATATATATATATATATATAGATATATATATATATATAGATATATATATATATATATATATATATATATATATATATATATATATATATATATATATATATATATATATATATATATATATATATATATATATATATATATATATATATATATATATATATATATATATATATATATATATATACACATGAGGTATATGTATATGACTATAGAAGTGCCCCCTAAAAGGTCGTGTCCCCACTTCAAAACTTCCTACAACCCTGGCTGGCACTTATTTCACAGCTGAGTGTTCTGGAGCAAGCAGAGTAAAATGTCTTGCTCAAGAACACAATGCAGCGCTCGCGGTAGGATTCGAACCCGGTACTTTTCGCACACGAGCATGACTACAAGTTATCCACTGGGCCAATGCACCTGTAGATTGTTCAGACTTTTCTTTTAATTCTATTGAAAACATATGGATATGGGGTTCATCATAAAAGATCTTCATTTATATTCATCTCTATGCAAGGAATAATGATGCTTTATATTGTTGTTTTGTGTTCAGAAGTAGTGGCGGCAAACTTGAGGCAATATATTTCTCACTGATTTAGATAATATACGTCGTTTTATAAGTTGACGACAATATTGCATAGTCGTCTTTCTAAAAGTACCCGTTAATGCAAGCATTTAATCTAAAATCAATAGTAATGTGCCTGAATGAAAAGCATGCATATAAAATAGATACAATACTTTTCATGAACCCATGCAAATATTTGCAAACTACTGTCGTTTTAAATTGTTTACAAAGTCATATGCTGCATACCTGGACTTATGTCATATGATGCCTATACTTTGATCCTATACAATCTTATTTTCATAATTTTAGCAGCGATTATCATTCAAACAAAAGAAAAGACGATCTTTAAACATTCTTATCAAAAAGGTAAACAAATGAAGAAGGGAATATATCAAGCACTGACAGCTGAAACACTTCTTCAACGACAGTCAAAGGGTTGGAAAGGAAATGATGACCCTCCTACCATCTCTGAAATACTTTTATCTCGTCCATTATTAATTCATATAAACATATTTAACTGGTGGTCTGTGAAACGAGTCTTTTACTGAGAAGCAAGGCGTATACATCTAATATGTCTTAAAATACAAAAATAATGAATAACTCATTTCATTTTACCGGTTAAACTTAAAATCGGACATCGCCCGAGGAACTTGTGGTTAATATAGTAGACATCAACACGTCAATTTGATAAGAGGCGGGGCTTTTGTCTTTCGTATTTACTGATAAATATATCAACAAACTGTTTGTGCTACACAAGGATTACAACTTTTGTCTGCACCGCCATATTCTTTAAATAAGGAGAAAATGGCTCGCAATGTTTTTGTTATATTAGTTATTTGCTGTTTTTATCAATTGAATAGGGTTAATTCAAATGCACTAGATGACTATGTGAACAAACCTGATCCAGCATATGGCTACAAACTGTTACCCAAATGGACACGTCAGGTCCCAGGGGAAGATGGTTACACAGCATTTGTGCTCAATATGACGTCACAAACATGGCTCACTGGTAAGTATGTAACATGCAGCTCGCATCTCTCCTTCATTACTTAAGCCTATCCTTGATGTACCATTTACTTAAAGTTTAACTATTATGGCGATGAGTGAATAAATCGTATCAGGGTTGTGGCCTGCAATATCATGTGATATATCATGTGATATATATATATATATTTTTGTGTTGTCAATTTCAGCAATAGGCCATGTAAAGATTTCTTAAAGAATTACAACTGATGGGGAATTGAGTCACAACTAATTAGTTCCTAACCCTCACATGCTCATCAATTTTTGTCTTCGTACTAATGGAATTATCCAATCACATTCAATGCGCTTGCTCTGTACATTCAGATCAGTATAGTGTTCAACCATCCACACAATGTTGTCCTTTTCACCAATTCTCCATGACTCCCATTTCCTTAGAAAATATCTTACCATCAAATCTTTACGAAACCTTGCTTGTTTGACAAATGGGCTGCCTGTGTAAAGTTGTGCCACCCATTGATGTAAGTTACGCTAAGTGGAAAATACTAATGGTGTACTAAAGGAAACCTTACGCTTAAGACTTAATTTATTCTAAAGAAGTTTTAAAATCAAGGCTTATAAAGCCCGACGATCCCTAGATTTCGCCAGCTTTTAACTTCTTTAAAGTGCATATACAGATATACTGTACTGTACCATGACATTTTCACCATTTTATTACGTACAGAATAACTGAGATCAAACCACTTCATTATATCACTTTGTTAAATTTTGCAATTTGGCTTATAACTATCGTTTTTCATCACAATGACATTACTCTCATGTATTTTATAGCTACCTGGTCATTTGCTAGAAGGTTCATATGAATGGTTCAAATGTTGAAAATTGATCAGAAATATAGAACTCGATAATGGCTTGAAATTCAGCTTTTGGTTTATATAGCACTGAACTTAATAACCAAGATGTCTTAGAGATTAAGATCTAAATAAGAGGGTGTGCACCAAGAGAAAAGAAGGTTATCATTCAATTTCCAGGTGAGGGAAAGCGATATAGATCAGCAAAAATACTTTTTCAACTCGATCTGTGTAGCAATTTCAGGTAGTCCTAAATCATCTCCGATTAAAAACTGGGAATTTTGGGTTTTACAACTAGCTGCCTATTTTATTTTTACCTTCTTGTCAGTTTATCTCGCAATCTCACGGTACCGTTCTCGCGCTCCATATAGTACATCTCAAATTGAATTGCTCTACAGGAAGGTGCTGTCCAAAGAAGATTTCTGTCATTTATTGTAGAGGAAAGAAATTAAAATAGTTTTATTCTTATTTTCTATTTCAGCTCAGGATTCTACAACGTATACTTGGTGGCATCATTTATACATTCTGACTCCTAATGTTAACCGGTACCCAACGACAGCCTTGCTTTACATATGGCTGGGCGGTAACAATCCAGGGTATGTCTTTTGTTCTAAATGGAATCAATTATAATCTTATGAAATGTAATTGGCTTACTACAGTGCTAAAATCATACGGAAGAACAAACCATAGACCATCAATTAAGCTGACCCAAAAGTTGTGTTTAAACACGAAAAGTGTCAGAAAATTCAATATAAAACCAACTGGCTTGCTAAATATGGAAAATTTAACGTCGTCTTAGGGAGTCATTTGTTAGGGTTGATACACCCCCAATAGTCTGATAGTAATATGTGTCCTATACATTTAAAGTAGCCAAATGGACAACTTTTAATTAAAGCAAAGAAACACTCAGGTAAATGAATTCGTTTCTAAATAATTTTTTGCCATGGGGTAAAAAATGCAAGGGTTTAGATATTATTTTAACAATTTAAAAGGAAAAGGAAGGCCATTAAAATTAGTTGACAAGGCTTGAAGAAAAAAATCCGGATGCGATTATTAGACACACCCTTTGTCCATTGCATCACATCAAATCTTTCCAGAAAATGTTTAACTTAGCATGATGAGTTAAACTTTTGCTAAAACGCTGCTATGGAAGATTTATTTTCATCGAAAATTTATCTCTCTAACATTACGTTCTATGAATATTTCATCAGTAAGCATACGGAAAGTAAGAGGTGAAAGATACTTGCGGATTATTCCATTAAAATGGAGTCCAAACTGTGCCATTTTATGTCAAACCTACAATATGTTCATAACTGAAAAACACGAAAATCTTCCTTGTTGTATCATATGTAATTTATTTGCTTGTTCTTCATTTTATTTCCAATTTTCAAATATCTTGGTAGTCTAGCAAGCTCAAACTCCCTTGCAACATTTTGTTTTAAGGAAAATGTTCCGCGTGTAACAGGGACACCAACACGCACTTGTTTAAAGTTCAAATGCCCAAAATACATTGAATGTCACAGACTTGGCAATTCAAGACATGACCCACGTACATTACGGGTCATATCTATATTGTTACTCTCTGTGTAAGAGTATCATAATGAAATATGTTCCGCGGGTAACATGGACACCATGAATGTCACACGCGGAACTTATAGAGCTGAGCCTTTGAGCCATATATTTTGCAGTCAAAACATAATTTGTTAGAATTAATTATTTAAATATGCATAAGACAGTGGAGGTGATTTGAGATGATTTGCATAATATTTCCGCTAATTTGTTTATTTGAAGCGGAGACCCATCGGATCCTCTGAAGGATGAGCAGTTGATAATCCTTGGTAAAATTGTGTCAATGACAGGACAGTAAGTATAGTCAATCTTTGCACATTTCATAGAGTTAGATTCACTATATTTCAGGTTTTATGGACATCTTTCCGACCTCATTCCATTTGCGTGCGCATTTAATATCACTACTGTAATATGTCATCCCACGATAACAAATGGCAACAAAATTACCATTACTAGTACAATGTTCTCTTAAGGATTTATAAACATTAACAGCGTCATAAAATTAACAATATGAATATGAGTACTATGATAAAGAAATTAAGATCAATATTAGCTTATTCATCCATTGCATCAACTAAATAATTACAACTAAGTTCAGTAAGAAAACCTAAAACTTGTACAGTATTAGTCGCAGCAAGAAGAAGCAGTGATACGATGAGGTACAACCAAAGTAAAAGGACATGTCGATAAACAAATACTTCTTTTGATACAATAGATAGTTTTTCCTTATAAGGTTTTCAGTTTTAATTTGTGTTAACACAATGTTTGATCAATTGAAGCGAATCCCCGAGCGAATCGTGTATTGCCATTTGTAACCAATGTCTAGATTAGTATGAAAAAAGAAATATTACTATAAATTGAGTATTAACAACTTATATGTTTCCTAGTTCTAATAAGTACTAACCAAGTAAAAGTGTCTTGTAAACACGTGAACAATCAGTCAGTATTCTCTGTTATGGTTTTGGCTATACTTCTTCGTTTGTTGTCGTATGGTCATTGTCAAGGTTAGGTAATACCCACGGGCTCCTATCAGGAATCCAGCTAGATTTGGGGGCAATAACGCTGAGATTTATTGCTGATTATATGTCTGAGAACGTCTAATTCTCCAGGGGTGTCAAACACCTTAGTTGGGCCAGTGATTCGAACTTATCCTCTAAACGCTCATAACTATGAGTTTATTTGTGTATTTTAGAACTGCAGCGCTGATCAAACAAGTTCCGAATCAACCGTGTAGGTTTTATGTGAGTATCTATTTCTTCTATTAAGTACAAAGAGATCAAAGTTGTGCAAAGTATACGGTCAGAATTATTAAGAGAAATGACTTAAAAAACTTGAATTATGTTTTTTATTGTTGAAGTCCTTTTTCGAAACGTAACTAACAATTGAATATTGAAAAGGGGATAATCAAACATACTTCGGCAACGACTATAAATATAGCCATAACATACCGCTTACCTTAAACTGTTAAACACAAAATATTGTAAAATAGACAGATTCATCGTATTTCTACATGAAGGAGTATGTGAGTATTAAGCAATACATACAATATATTACGATATATATTAGGCTTACTAATTTTCAATGATGTTTCAGATTATATATGCCATACATAACAGTGGTAGAAATGAAAAAAATATATATATATGTAAATTCAAAGAAACAAGAACAAAAAGATTAATAGTATTCGCATAACTGATAAGGGAAAAACAATCACAACTTAAATGTTTCATCTACGCAGGATGACCCGAGGAATTTGTCACGGTCAGAAGATGACATAATCGCGTATACCTGGCGACACTATATTGAAAATGGTACTGACCAACCTGAATGGCTGCTACGCTTCCCCATGACCAAGGTAAGATGAATAACCATAAAAAGTAAAACTTAATTACAGGTCTAGATATCCTATGACTAAGTAACAAACATATTTGCTAAGCTAATTGAAAACAACGATAACATTGCAATATATACAATCACATAAAAACATAATCCATTCATGACCATTGAATGAAAGTATTTATATAAGCGATGCAACATGGGTTTCATAACTCCATATTCAAATGCAAATCATTTTCAAAATTTCAAATGTCTATGATAGTTGGTTGCTTTTTGCAGGCTGCAGTCAGGGCGATGGATACTGTCACAGACTTCGCTGATAAAAGGATCAAAACTTTTTCGTTGCAGGAGAGTCAAAGGTGAGTGTAAAGTTTCCATAGACGGTTTTATAAACGCTATGTTATAAAACATTATAAACATGATAATGTCGAAAACTACTTTCTTGAGTGAGTGTAGATGACCCACTCAGCCATTTTCGATGTTACGTACTGTCCATCGGATTTTACCAAGTATTGACCCCAGTTTTGGTAACGTACCCCTTACCTTAATTGTGAACTACGAAGATTTTCTCCAATTATAAACTTCGATTAACATTTACAGACTTTTAAAAAACATTCAAAAATATTTCAAAAGAAAACGCAACCTTCAATATGTCGAATATGACGAAGAAATCAATTTGTATGCTTACAAAAAAAAACTTCTACAACAAATAACAATTCAGTTAGTGTGGTCCGGTGGTGGAGAAAAATGAAACTTCTACAACAAATAACAACTCAGTTAGTGTGGTCCGGTGGTGGAGAAAGATGACAAGGGATATACAATACCACAACCAGTCAAGATCATGAACATTTTTGAAAATTGAAACATTTGCGGATGTTTTTCAAGCAACACATCTTCAGTTGAAAATATTTATTTAAAATGATAGTCTAAATATCATTACAATTATAGTACATTTTAATAGATTTATGGATAACTATATGTTGTTTTTCTTGCAGCGAGGCTGGACAACATGGACGACAGGGGCAGTTGACAAACGAGTTATTGGTATCATGCCTATAGTTCTGGACTGTCTCAACTTCCAAGTGGTACGTTTTTGATGAATGTTTTGAGGATTCAATTCAATTATTCATACAAGCCATGGAATGAAATAAACGAAACATGTTATAACATTATGGTGTTTAATAGACTAGTATTTAAAGGAAAATTTTCTGTTTTTCGGCCATATCACTTAGTTGTCAATCAAAACACATAACATGCACGTAACAAACTATCAATTATGTTTTCACTCGAGATCTTTGCCTCTAAGCAAACGTAAAGGCTTAAGTTGTTTGTGATGATCGTTAGCTTAGAGTGAAAACAGAAATGTTGCAGAACAGGCTTAACTTATGCCATCACATTTTCATTTCACATCAAGAAATTTTCACACTTTCATGAGTGTGAAATAGATAAATCCATATGATATCAGAGTTGCAGTTTTCAGATCCGCAGACTCAAATATGTTTGATGAGATTCAATATTCATGGAGGATTTAATCGGCGTGGCGCTTAGAAATTTTCACCCCTCCATCCTTAGAAATGTTGAGCTAAGTATCTTCTTACCTTTATGATAATGGAATGACCCAACTGCACAAAGGGGAAGAAGGCGAACAATTGTGATTTACCAAAGCTATGTGTTGCAGTATTTCTTATTTCTTACATAGAGAGCAGAACAAGTTTCAAAGCTGGTGGTGATATGTCAAATAATTGTGTTGATCAATTTCATTGTAACGTTTTGAAATGTTATCTCTTGTAACATTAGAATCTTCACCATTCCTACCGGGCGTTAGGTGGATGGACGTTCGCTTTTGAGCCGTACTGGAGTGAAAAAATTCCGCGATACATCGATGATCCGAATATTAAACGTATGGAAGAGCTCGTCGATCCTTATGGTAACTACACAGTGGAGATGCTTATCCATCTTTTGTATTTTCCCAACTAAACCCATTTATGCCTACAAGAGACGGAAGGGTCTCTTATCCCAAAATAGACAACTGTACCTGGGATTAAATACCTTTTGGAGGTTAAAAGGAGCAAAGGATTTGCTGAAACCAAAACAAAGATCATTTACATGGTAATCCTTATCTCATTTTAGATTGTCCCCTTGGTTACGTAGCAACATCGTATGAAAATGATATTTGTTGATATTTGAAGTCTGGATATAAAAATCAGAGCCTTTTATTGATTGTGACAACAATCTACAACTTTCTTGCTAATGTGGTACTGTTAACCTTTGACATGAACATTAAAAGTTAAATTCAACCGTAACCATTTCTACTGAATACATGTTCCATTGTGTAACTGTGATACTTCTGTTATGTTATAATTCCCATAAAATGGGGAAAAGATGCCCTCAATTTTCAACCAAAAGTTATTTAACTAGCTAAAGCGATCTAATCTGCAGATTGGGTCGTTGAACATTGTAAGGTTTAACTTTAGAGCTTCATCCTCTTCCAAGCGGTATCGGGAATTATCGCCATGACGATGAAACCGCCAATAGTCTTGAGCTACCTATGAATAAATTAGAAACAAATCTTTCCACATTGTTCTTTGATAAGCTTACCGCGATCGTCTCATCATGCCAAAATACATTGTAACTACTGGGGGAGACGAATTCTTTTACCCCGATGACTCGCATTACTACTACGACAACATGAAAGGACCCACGTATCTAAGGTAGTAATCTTTGTGTTATTACTCATACAATGATATTGTGTATGTGATGAGAATTCCGTTACCATGGTGACTCACGTTACTACCATGACAACATGATAGGACCCACGTATTTAAGGTAGTAATCTTTGTTTTATTACTCATATAATGATGCTGTGTATGTGATGGGTATTCAGTTACCATGATGACTCACGTTACTACTATGACAACATGAAAGAACCCACGTATTTAAGGTACTAATCTTTGTTTTATTACTCATACAATGATGTTGTGTATGTGATGAGTATTCCGTTACCATGATGACTCACATTACTACTATGACAACATGAAAGTACCCACGTATTTAAGGTAGTAAATTTTCTGTTTTATTACTCATACAATGATGTACATGTTGATGAGTATTCCGTTACCATGATGACTCACATTACTACTATGGCAACATGAAAGAACCCACGTATTTAAGGTAGTAACCCTTTAAAGATTCTTCCATTTTCTGTTTTATTAATCATACAATGATGTTGTATATGTTGATGAATACTAATGTTATTGAATAAAAGTTACCGTAGCAGTCAACACACAATAGCTACTTAAGATGGACTTTGTGAAAAATTTGTACGAAAAGTTGGGATGTAGGCTATTTTTAAAATCATACACAAGTAGAACATATAAGATGTTCTCACCAACCATAACTCTTTAGCAATCCTCATGTATTTAATGTATTTTGGAAACAACCTCCATTGACGAAGATTATTCTTAAATATGAGAATTCAAAAGTAACAATGAGGGGTGAATGAGTCCCCTCCTGATTTTCTAAAGTTTACAACATCCTTCAAACATTTATTTGTATATTTATACTTCACCCTTCGTTTCTGCCTGTAGGATACATCCGAATGCAGAACACTCCTTAACACTCCATCGACTTGGTATAAGTGTCGAACTGTCGGCATTTATGCTCAGTGTTTTAAATGTAAGAATATATATGCCATTTTGTGCTTGTTACATTTGTTATATAGTTTTCGATATATGGTGCTATTCTTTGCTGCATTTTGTAATGTTCTCACTTTAGGCAAACACCATTCGTCTTGATCATTGTTTCTGAAGATCTTACTCTTAAATTGTTTTCTTACGTTGCATACTTCTTATAACTGGTTTCGTTTCTTAATATCTTTAGCCTTTATTTGTTTATTTCTGCTAATGTTGTTATTGGGTATTTTTTAATGGAATAGCTTAATAGCTATGTTTTTCTCGGAGATGTTATAAAAAATAACACATGTAATCTGATAATTTTGTATAGGTTTCACGACGCCTTAAATAAGTATTACATTAATGTCCCATGTATAAGGCAGAGTGTTAATTATTACTTTCAAGCGTCGGAGTTTTTCAAATACAAATGTAAACAATGTGCATGTTTAATGTCATAGGAGAAAGAATAACCCTCGCTATTTTTAATTGTGAAATTGTTTGATTTTAATTCTCTGTAAAAGAATTGAATGAGTTCAATTAATGTTGAGTAACTTTTCCTTGTCATCACAAATTGTTGCATTAGGCAGTTTTGATAAGGAATCCTCGAATTCTAAAAGGATGATTAAGATTGTCTTTTACATTAAATTATCCTATACCATTCCTTTAGGCTAACGCCATTTATACCTTGAAAACTGTACTGTTTTTCGTCTATACGTTAATGCTCAATTTGCTTAAATATTTGTGGAGAGCAATCAAGCAAAATATATTTACTATATTCCTCCGTTCTGCCATACCTTTGTCATCTATACAATACTTCCATGACAGTTGTTGCCATTTTTCATGTTTCCCGGTAAATAGAGAATAATGCAGTTGTAGGTAATATGACGTAAGGTTTTTGCTCTGAATAATGTGTATCTCATTTTCTGCTCCATGAAATCGACCATAGCTTTTCTCAATATTTTCTCATTCTTCAATTTTTTTTCTCGAAATATGCGGTAAATTAGAGTGCATTACAATGTTACCCTGTTTCAAACTGGTCAAAATTGTGTTAATTTCATTTGTGTTTTATTACAGAGAGAACAGTTTCCCGTTATTACGTGGGAACGGTGGGAGGTAAGGTTTTACATATTACGTATCCTACAAAGAGTTGTATAAAATATTGAAAAATTGTATGAATTTTATAAGTTACATTAAAATGTGTGGTTGAATCTGAAAGTAGTTAAACAGAATAAATTACGGTATAGACCTTATCTTATTAGTTATTTGAGATATGTCATTGCGCATGTACACATGGAAACAGCAAATGTAAGTCTACATGAATTCCTTTGTTGCGACTGGAATCCCTATTGTGATCCGTATATATTTCAATTTCTAGGAAAATGAACTGATTGTAATCAAATTTAGATGCGGCGATTTACCAAGTGTATTTCCAGTATTATTATGAGCAATATATCTGTGCTGAAATTTCTTCATAGAACAATACCCACGGTTTCATCAAATTGAAGTCTGATTTAAAACCTCTGTCCATAGAGGTTTACGAAGCATCTACGCTATCAGCTACAATGTAAGTATATCGTTGCAATCTGCTGGTATTCTGGACAATCTGTCAGACGTGAAAAGATCATGTGGAAACTTCTATCAGTATGTTAGTGACGGATTTCAATTCCAGTGGAACCGCCTAGGGATTTATCCTTGCTTAATTTTCAATTATGATGTAGACCTGTTTGCGAGAACAAAACATCCGTTTGTTTAAGTGGAAGAATTCCATAGTTTCTTGTAACTTACCAAGCTAAAGACGTGTTCGCAATCACTAAGAAAAAATGATGGACTATATGTATGATTATTTCATTGTTTACAGGAGGGACTTCCGCCTTGCAAAGGGTAAAGGTAATAATTCTACCGAGTTTGTAATTCAGCCCATTCTGTACAGGAAAACGCAGCCGGAAGTGGTAGTAAGTATATTTCTATGTATATTGTCAAAAAAAAAATTGTTGTTAATTAAACGTTTGATCAAACTTTTCCATTGTGGCAATCTTAATGTGCGTAGTTCTTTTTCATTCTCATTTCAATTTGTGTGCCCAAAAAGAAGTGTAAAACTGTAAAATCTCATCTAAAGACGACGTCGTTCAAACTATGCATATTCATGAGGGCTAAATACCGATTGAAATGAATATATCTATAGCAATATTTAATATGATCAAATCATGATTTAAATTATATTGGGTTTTAATCGCTTTCATTACCCATGGACTGGACTGAATGACATTTGAATTCAATTTCCCCTGCAGGCCCCTGGAGAGTATTTAGCGACAGTGAAAAAGCCTCCAGTTGGATGGAAGTGTTTCTTTTATGTGGTAAGCAGAAAATGTTAGTTTCGTATTACTTCTCTTTTTTGCACAAAAAAAGTGATTAGTGGAGTGCTTGAGTATGTACAGTATATCTTGTATTAAAAGAAACTATTCGTTTACACCAATCTAATCGTTCCTGTGTTTACAAAATGACCAAACGATGCTCAAAAGCAGCTCTTCGTTTGACAAAGCTACGAATAATAAATTGACGCTCTTTTAAGGCAAATTACCATGATTGAATATTTGTTCTTGTTTTATTTCTTAACATATTATGTTCTACTAACATATTGTAGATGAAAACCAGAGAAACTACTAGTAACCGTAACAATTTGATTTTAAACACGTATACGTCAGTACAAAACGAATAATGCTTTCTTTCACAACTAACTATACATGGGACACGTATATTTGTCATGATGTCAAAACGGTAGTTTTTCATATAAATCAGAAATAATACATTCGTTAATGCTTTATATACGATTTTGACTATATGGTATTTTCTTTCAGATGAAATACCCAGCACCAAATAATCTTACAGTTGCATTCACATCGGAGGTAAACATCATCCCAGACACCTTCCCCTTCCCACAATGCATTGGTGATGAATGTCAGGGGAGTTTGGTTTAATATAAGGATGAATATGAGCCAGAAGATATTGAATACAAATTCAATAATTGTTGACATTGTTAAAAAAAAAGCAGTTCTATTATACAATTTATACGATTTCTTATACGATTGATCTATATCAATATACTATATTTTATTCAAATGTTTTCCGTTCCCTCGAAATTAAGCGTAATTCAACTGTCTAAATGATATACTTCAGGATACCTCAGGATCTTCATATGGACGATAGCTCATTCGAGCCACTATGTCCACAATCTGTTGTTGCTTGTAGTTTAGGTATTCGACAAGGTACTATAGAATATAATAGCACTGAAATTATTGTAGGCCTATTTCATTTCTTCATTAGTTCAGTGCCTATCCATATAAACATCTAATGATTTGGCACAGTGGACAAAACTACACAATTCAGCAAACTGTTCCACACCTCAATGACTCTAATATGGGGAATGCAAATTTCCTAATGTCTTTTCTACTTTAGTACTTAGCCAGTTTCATTAGAAAGATGAAGGAGCCCAAAGGTCACTTTCTCATTATAGATATTCTTCAAAATGTTAAATACGTCGGTCATATCCCGCTTATTCTTCTGTATTTTAAAGTAGGTAGCTGCAGCTTCTTTTAATAGTTGATCAGCATAACTCAGATTTTTAGGAATTTTAGGTATTTGTTTGGTTGCTCGTCTTGGACGGTATGTGATAGTATATGTAAAACTGTGAAACCTAAGGTAAATGCTATGAACATAAATTCACATTACCAAAGATCACATACACTGACAACTATGACTACGGAGGTGTTATAACCCCGCCTGCTATGGTCAGATGATAATATTAACCAATATAGTCTGCATGCACTGTGGTTAGGCACAACGTTTAACACAACATCGGAAGTGTCGATATCCTAACGACCAGATATTTCCTTCCTAGATGAAGCCTCCATTTTATTGTAATTTTACCGTGTTGTGTGGGGCGCTATAGGGTTTTCAGATTGTTTTGTTAAGTTAAATGACTAGATTTGTTTTACTTTTAAAGATATGTACACTTACTGCCAACAAATTACAGCATTATTGATCCTTTTAGCACAGATAGGAGCAGGAGCGGAATGACTAAAAATTATTCCACAGATCCAGGAACAGAACCGGCCTCCCATTTTTAAGTGAAGACAGGCCCACATTATATTTATAACCTCCCGTGCCCATTTTAACTGCCTACGCCGAGATCGGTTGATCGGTAAGCCAGTCCGCCCCTGTATAGGAGTATGGCCCGGTAGACTTTGCATGTGCTAAATGCTTTTAAAAATCTATCAAAAACCATAAATATAGCAAAAAAACATAGAATTTCCGATCTAAGATATGCAAATCTTCATACCAATTTGTTACCTCTCTGCTCATGCATTACGTATATTGCGTGTATTAAAACCAGCGAAACTTGGAAAAGAGGGATTAGTGGTCAAGATAGTAAATATAACGAGATCATCAATACAAACAAAGTGGCGAAGAAACCAATCAAAAATCGTATTCCGTGAAAGGGATATTTAAGTTTAAAGTTCTGTATCATTTGTGTAGAAACGACTGAAATCAGCCGAGTAGTTGTAATATCAAATCCTCAGACTCTTCAAAATCTGTATGTATTGTATCATATTTTTCGGTCAATTACCCACTTACATCGGGAAACTAGATGTGTAATTTTCACCATGTGACAAATTTTCTATACATTAATTTTAAATGATAAATTACTAACCATTGGGTGTCCATAGACTTACAGATACATGTTGATCAATTAATGAATAAAGAATACAAGATTTTCGGAGTCGTTTCTAAAATTTTAGCGGTTTTTATTTTATGTCTTTTTATTTCAATTCTTATTTATTTTCTTCTATTCTTAAAACGTCTGTGTTTGTATTATTTATGCAACCTCTCCGCTACCTCACTTATATCAGGAAGCAATTTTTAAAGTTCTATGTAGAGACAACATTGTAGAGACAACATTAGCTAAATTGTTTTAAGATATATTAAAACTTTCATACTATCAAACATTCTACCAAAATCGGTTAAACCATTTTACAACGTTTCGAATTATGAGGCATGCATTTGCATATTTTTTGAAAATTTTGTGTTGCTTGCAGGGTGATCTTGGTATTTATTTTGATAAATCCTTGGATTTTAATTGTTTATCATAATTGTTTGCAGTGGTGCAGCAAATTCTGACAAAGGTTTTGTTTGGCTTTTGTTAACTCCCCCCCCCCCCTCCCTACCCCACTTCCCAGCCAAATTAAATGCTATCAGGAATGTAAATATACTTTACACTCATTGTCAGCAATTCAGTGATTAAAGTTTGGGAAAGAAATTTGAATTACCAAACATATTTTGATCTATTCGCCCAATCATACATCACAAAACCTGATCACACTTTTGGATCAGCTATAACTGGAAAACTAAAAGTAATACAAAAAATCAATACTCTTTCAACCATTAAAGAAATTTTTATAGACCATTTTCCCGTTTTTGGACTGATTATCAAATTGTTTCGATTTTGTAAAAATGGTCAGCTGCGGTGGCTCTTGCCTAATGATAGTTTTAAACAAATTCGATCAATCTATTACAGTTAATAGACCTGTATTTTTATCGTTAAGAGCTTGACTTAATGACCGTTGATCTGAGCCCTGGGCCTACGGTTAGATATGTATTTACATTAGATAACGGTTCATCAATAAACGATGTAAACATATCACAAATTGTTCAGCATACACTTCTTGTCTAATTGAGGTTTTGCTTGTTGCAATATATCATTATCATAAATTGAGTACACACAAAACAATTGGTGCACGATAATATGTGTTTTGAAAGGAATATAACTCTACAAGTTACATCTTTGACTTAGAATTCAGTGAACAGTCACTTTCATTATGAATAGAATGGTCGTGTTTGTTTCAATTCTTGTGTACGCCTTTCTGATTATCAATGTGGCGGTGGCCAAACCGCTAGATGATTATGTGTACAAACACGATCCTGCTTATTCGTACCGTCTTCTGCCAGACTGGACACGGAGGGTAGATGGACCTGATGGGTACACTGCATTTGTACTGAACATGACATCACAGACATGGCTATCACGTAAGTCTTTTAAGAAAATTGGTAGCATCTTTATATTAAAGCATATGAAGACATCGAATACTGAACATTTGAGTAACAATGTGAGGGAAAGGTTTTTTTTTAATCTAAGCATCCACTGCAGTACAGCTAATTATGAAGTACCCACGGTGCCATCCTAATAAGTTATATATGAGATATTATATTCTGCAGGAATGGTTTATGGATATTTTCAGATCAATAATTTAAGTATTGTTGATCGTTTGTTGAATTCATAACTAAATATTTTTGTCTTAAGTGATTCGAAGTTCAAGGAACAGGCTGTTTATAGAGTTCGTTTACTCCAGAATGTGCATTGTTTTATTGAATATGAAAGAAACAACGTTAATACGGGAAAAAATCCCTAATGATTAAATGACCAGTTTTAATCTTAGCATGATTTGAACTGTTATGTTATATTAAGGAAATTCTTTACAAAGATTTAGTTTTGAAAATGTTTTATTAATTTTTGTGTTACATTCTACAGCTGAACTGCAAAATATCCCTAAGGAACCTACAGTAAACCATCAAATACACAAATGAAAAGTAACAACACTTTTATGTAGTTTCAACATTTGTAAATATTTTTCGATAGCCAAGACATCGACAACCTACGTGTGGTGGCACATTCTTACCATTCTTGTTCCTAACACAAATAGTTTTCCAGAAAGTGCTTTGTTGTATATATGGGGAGGAGATAATAAGCCGGGGTAAGTATGTAGATTGTTGTATCAAGCTCTTCCGGGATTTGCCGAACGGTATAGGGGGTGGGGGGTAATATTGTCAACTGTCACTTTTCACTGTTCCCGACAGATTAAAAAAATCATTTGGGCGGGGTACATGTTTCCAACAAAAGAGCAGTGCCGTAGCATTTAAGCCTTTTCCCTTTTCGTTTCCTAATCTATTTCCAATTTCCGTAAGTAACTGAAATTTATTTGAAGAGGAGTAGCCAACTGCTTATACGTTCTCCACCGTCTGGTAGTGGTGTATATTGAACATTAATTTCAATCAGTTACGACTCTAGGTTTCCTAGGCCCTGAGTATATGACTTTCTATTGAAATATACCATTAAGTGGCACTCTTCAATGCTTTTAAACAGACAGTAGCGAGAAGATTATTACAACGCAGAAAACGTATATTTATCTTTAGAAACGACGTACAATTTATGGGCATTTGACAGGGATAACTCCAATGGTGAACTTTTTCATTTGATAGTCTGAAAAATCGGAAAGGGCTAATTAGACTGGAGGACTAAGTTTTATGCAAACAACTTCCTTATCTCCATCTTCGATGCTAATATACTGCGTTTCCTTTACAGAGAAAAGGTAAAAGGGAACTTCTAATTTCGTTTATAAGAGTCTGATCTGTTGGATCAACGTTTTCCCATGCTGCCAAAACTGGAAATATCCAAATTCTTCTTTAAACTCAAAAGAGTGAAATCATATTTATCTTTTTGCTCAACTTGAGAAGTTTCCCAATTTAATCAACATGTACAGCAATGGAAATCAAGGTATTCCATCAATCACATATGTTCTCCTGAATACAATGCAACATTATTACAAAAGAGGTAATTTTACAATTCATATCTCCGAGTCCATGTACTATCTTGATGTTATGTTGGTGTTTTTGTTCACAGAACCAAACCTTCCGATCCTCTAAAGGATGAGCAACTCTTACTCCTTGGCAAAATCGTATCCATGACAGGGCAGTAAGTATTTTCATAAAAATACCATATCAATATTTTTTTCTTTCTTGAAAATACATTACATATAGACAGACCTTCGAAACATAAGCCTAAAGGGTGTGCTACAACGTTACAGCCTATATGGAGGACATTTTCAAAAATGGTACCTCACTAAAATTTGACTGACAAAATCGACCGATATTGGTGTTCCATACAATCGCGCTAGAGTCAACATGAGACGCCGCAATCCACCGAATTTGTCCGTCAAATTTTGGGGTTAAGCCGGTAAAATGTAAAAAATTGTGAAAAAGTCAACGTCAATATGTGTAAGTGTTTGATTGTCGGTCGTGTAAGTGTTTGATTTTCATGTTTATCTGGTGACATTTTGCAGCAAGTATCAGTAAGGTACTTTTTTTAAAACGTCTTCTATAAGTGTGTTGTAACACACCTTTTAGTCTTATGTTTTGGAGGTCTGTAACCATTGTAGCCAACACTCGAACAATTCAAATTCGAAGAAACTGCCATATTTTCTATCAATTCTTAATCTATAAATCTCTTTAATTCATCAGGACAGCTGCTCTTTTGGGACAAGTACCAAATCAGCCATGCATATTCTATGTAAGTTTTTTGTTGTTGTTAAGATTACCATTCTGCAACATTTCATTGTTATCAATATACTCGTTTTACTAAAATTCAATTAAATTGAATTGAATTAAATATGCTAAAATGAAAACCCGTTTGAAAACGGGTGATTCGAAAATGGAAACTTTTTTGTACAATCAGAATACGCCCAATGCATAGATATACATAATCCCCACATTGTAATTCAATTGTTAGCTTGTTATAATACATATTGTGCTTATTCGTTCAAACATAATTACTATTATTTACTTCATATATTAAGAAAAGTTGACACACCAGGGGTACAGCAAGACTTTATTTCTTAACTAATCGAGAATAATCCAATTTGCTATCACAATGATGCACATATTAAAAACGGTAAACGAGTGTCATGGTTTATTTTCAGACATGTCGGAGAAAATAAAAAAACTGGTTTCTTTACTCTCTTTTAGGATTTTTTTTTTTTTATATTTCTAAATCATCATCATTTTTGCGGACCAAAATGTTTCTGAGGAATTATGCGATGCAGAAGAAGCAACGGCATGTGCGAAGTGCTACGACCTTAGGGCTGTGTGATCCAGGGCTCGCGAAAGGGTTTTTGTGGTTCTTCGGACATGGAACATTTTAATGTGAAGTGCATTTTCGAATAGGTTACTTGCGGGAAGTTCTTTAGGAACATGGCCCATTGGCTTCGAATTTAGATCTACCATTGAATCTGTTTAAATACTTCAAATTTCCTTCTCATTATTTACCAACAGGACGATCCAAAGAACATGTCACGAACTGAAGACCATATCATTGCTTACACTTGGCGCCATTTTATTCAGAACCACACGGATCAGCCGGAATGGTTACTGAGATTCCCAATGACGAAGGTAGTACATATCAATAAAAACAATATGTTAACAGTGACGTAACAACAGGTTGTGATTGGCGGATAATCCAGCGAATGGAGGCAGGATAGGTACCAGTCCCCCCTTGTTAATACGTTCAGAAATACAGGTGTACTTTGAGGCCCTGTCAAAAGGTGCTACATAAATCGATGTCTGATAAATTTGTTATAGAGGATTCAAAAGTCGGAAATCTGACGCCACAAGAAATTAAAAAACCTGAGTCATATCGCCACGTACTTCCAATGTTTCCTTTTTATGCATGACCACAATATTCTTCGGTAAATGTATACGTCTAGATCTATCCTTATTTTAAACTTTTGTTTTACATTGTTTAACAAAGTTAAACGATACGGTTATATTACTTCTCTTATTCCAGGCATCGGTACGAGCTTTAGACACTATTACTGACTTTGTTGATAAAAGAATTCAGAAGTTCTTTATTACTGGTGAATCAAAGGTGAGTCTTTAAACATTCCCTTCACTCGCATTTACGTTCTACATAAATACAATTGTGAAAGATGATTAACTTGAAACATAAACATCCGGAAGAATATTATCCAAGGTTTATTTGCTGTTTGTTTCTTGTTTGCCCTCTATTTACGTATTATGTTCATAGATGGCATCTAGATTCAGTAACTGATTATTAACCAGTAAAAGTAAATGTAACATTCTTCTAGATGCGAAAAACCCATAAATGAATGATTTTCAATGAAAAATTACAACTCAATATATCTTTTGTTACATTAATTTACAACACTTATTTTCAACCTTTTCTAAATAGCGTGGATGGACCACGTGGACCACTGGTGCCGTTGATAAGCGAGTTATTGGC